>JAQIUQ010003778.1:335000-827500 GCA_030378365.1 Hybognathus amarus
AGTACTTCACTTTAAAAAAAAAAAAAAAACTTTTGCTGATAATTTACTCACCCAAACTGCAAACTGTTCAAAGGGCTTTAAATGATTCCAGATGATGAATAAGGGTCTTATCAAGCGAAACGATCACTCATTTAAAAAAAATAAATAAAGTTTAAGTTTTATAAGCTCAAATGACCCAAGAAATTATTAAAACATTAATAATCAAATAAGTAAGCCCCGCCCCCTCACGATAATATTGTGTATCGCCGATCTCACGGGTTGACGACAGGACGGTATAAAATTGAGCATATCAACAAACACTACTACACTGTTTAGGGCCCTACAATTTCCGCAATCACGGAATCGCGGACTGAATTACGGAATTGGCCAAATAACGCGAAATCTAGTGTTAACACGGAATTTCGTGGAATTTTACATATTTGGTTTGAAATTCTGTTTTTGTGTGGGAGAAGAACGCATGTCTGGTGAAAATGCAAACCTGGGGAGGCAAATCTGGGCGACACAACCACTACCCCGTCATTTCAGCTCCAATGACGAAATCAAAACAATGAAAGCACAATGAATGTCTGTATTACCTCAATAAATTTAAGGTCATTCCTAATTAGTGTGTATTTTTTAATACATTTTAATTATTAACTAAAAGCACACTCTTTTTATGACTAAAATAACAGTCAAAAAAAAAAAAAAAAAAAAAATTCCCAAAAATTAAAACGGAATTGGAGTTCAATCAGCTATAAGGCAGCTCTGGAGAAAACAGTGAGTGTGTTTACACTATGCTTAATAACCCGTTTTCCTTTATCGGAGTAAGGTCATAAACAGATTTTTGCCCCTTACGCCAATTTCGCCCAATGTTTACTTGCATTGCCGAGTTATTGGTTTGCATGTAAACCTGGACAAAAAGTAGATTTTTGTGAGTTATCATCATACTGGTGTGCATGTAAGCATGCTTAGTGACATCATGCTCCAGCTCAGTTCAGTCCTCATACAATAGTGTCAGTGCAGTCAAATCAATAATATTACAGAATATTAAGCATTCCCAACTAAGCAAACCAAAAGTTGACAGTGATAAGGAACCCAAACTCCATTGGGAGAGAGAAAAAAAAAACAGACTTAGACAGGGGGTTTTCTGCTTTAAGAAATTGAGAATTAGGCATGGAATCTCAAAACATTTAACATTTTGTTATAATATATTTATTCCAACATTAATTTGAATTATTAATATATATCTACCACATTTATTTTGTGTATGAACATGCTATAGGCAATTCATACTGAAAAATGAAATGCATTACTCAAAACTACACGCTTAAAGAAGTCTTATTAGAAGTCTTAATATCTTCATCGAATTAAAATTTGAACAGCAGTCTGAATTCTCCCCTCAATTCAAATTCATTCAAAAATGTATTGAACCTTTTCAGGACATTGTAAATTTAATTCTCAACATCCTTTTATTGTCAGGGATTCTACAAACATCAAGCCTTAGGCAGGTTTGAAAAATCTGCATCGTGTTTGAAAGGCTCCCTCACTCAGCAAGTATTGCGTCTCTTTAATTCCTCTATGCTCCTCCATACATTATTCGGCATATTGCATGTCAGCAGCAATGCACATAAAAGTTGATTTTTTTTTTTTTTTTGAGTTCGATGTCCAGAAATGCAACAGAAGCAAAGTTCTTTGGAAAGGCAGGCACTTTTGTTGTTTTATGGTCCAATTTTACTATCTAATGTAATAAATGAGCACATTAAGTCCACCACTATATAAATAGTGCATGTGTACGTGTTAATGTGTGAGGATGCGTATGGCTTTTAGTGGCTGCTATACAGTGAGCCAAAGCATTTGCTTGTTTGTGACCAAGTTTGTGTAGTCCCACACCTCCTCTATTGTCCCATCTCTAACACAATGTGTTGTGGTGCATCGTGTTTTTCTTCCCCATGAAAATTGTTCAATGAATGTGCCAATGTCTGGAAGTTAATACCTGATGAATTAATATTGTATAGTTTCATAACCACTATCCTGCCTGTGGGTCAAAGCAAACAGGAGAACACTCCATGATTTATTTGCACACAGTGTAATTTTGCGCAGACAGACATTATTGGTCCGAAAACAAATGATACTACAGTCAAAAAACATGGTATAAAACGACACTGTCACCAGAGCCGCACTGCTCATTATAGGTACTGGCATTCCCTAGGATGTCTTTGTAGCTGTCTGTATTTGCATTGCAGTGATTTACCACACAGGAAACACTGTGTATTTATTTTAATATGTTTTTAGTTGAATTTGTTACATGTTCTGCAGTCTTCCACTTTTTTTATCAATGGTTTTAGAGCTTAAAAAAGTTTCCTCTATCCAAATCAGAATTGGAGCCACTGCATTAAAGATCTGAGGATAGATGTCATTTCAATTCAGTCATCTCAGGGTGTGAATCAAAGGTTTAAGTGAATCTCTAAGTGAATCCTCTCTTCTCTTGTAAAGGAGACGGCTTATCTTAGAATCTGTGTAACATAAGCTACCTTTCATCACTCTTATATCCTGTTCCTGTAAGCAGTTCTTAACACACAAACACGTCAATAAATACAAGCAGAGACCATATATTAGCGCACACCATATGTACAACCATATATTTACAGTGTAAACACTGATCTGGGTTTGTGTACCATATAGCATTATAATTAAAGCCAAAAGTGAGAAATCAAGTATGACAACTGTGGTAAAATACTAGAATTATAGTTAACTGTTATAATGAAACATCACTAGAATGTATATAACCAGTTAAACTTTAAACATTTTCTTTCAATCATTGATTGTATTATTAAATTATGAGGAATAAAACCTGTGCATTTGAAAGCATGCATATCTGAGCAAACAATAAAAGCATTTTTTTTGTTTAGTTTAAGAGATAATTGCTCTGTGGTTTGACTTCCTCCTCTCCATTACATTTTAATAAAATCCAATAAGAACACCTCCTTTCTGTAAAATCGCCCTCTATTGATCATCATCAAGAGTACAAACAATAAATTGAGTAATACATTTTCTGAAGTGCTCCAATTGAGAAAACCTAATGATTTAAATGAAAGAAACAGCCCAGTGGTTTCCTGTGCACCATAAACAATGTCAAAATCCATCAGATACATGCACATGCAAATAACCGGAAATTAAAACTCTCCACCTAAGGTGTCTTTAACATTTTCCTCTCTTCCAGTTTCCTCTAATGTTTAGCTCCTACTAACATTATTTACCCAGTCTCATCTGACCCTGACAGGCCAAAGAGAGTCTGGAACACGAGGCCTGGCTAGTTATCATTTCAAAGCCATAATATCCATTTCCTCATTTCTGTATATATCAACGGTGTAGGCCTCCAATCCCTGAGCTGCAAAGTTAGACCTGACTCTTTGAAGTTCCACCAACAGAGGCTGAAGCCATGACAGCATTCAACGCTGTCATTATTCAACAGACAGAGAAATTTAGCACGGAATATTCCTCCGTTTTTGTTTTATCTTCAAAAAGCTTTAATGCTTTTAAGCCACAATAAAAAAAAATTGTCTACACTCTTAGAAAAAACGGTTCTATATATGTAGCATAGGGTTCTTACTCAACTGCAAAGGACCTTTTATGCAAAAAAAAATGAATGATAATGACAAGAAAGAACCCTTTTGGCACAAAGGTTCTTTATAGGCTATTATTCATTCATATATTACATTTTTTGCAACATGTAAAAACATTATGTTGTTTGATTATGTTGTAAAAATGAACATGTAATTAAAATATTGTTTATTAAACTGTTGTAGTAACTTAATATCACATTTTAATCATGCTGATTTTTGAAGGATAAAAACTGAAATGGCACTCTTCGTGTGATATTGATTAATTGCATTTTTTAACTCCCATATCTTGAATTTTGTGATCATTCATGCATTGCATTTTAGGGGTTCCAAATATGTAGCGCTTTAGAACCCTTAAAGGTTCTACAGTATATAGAACCTTTTCTTCTAAGAGTGTACTCTAACTATAAGTAACTTAGATTCATGTCATCTAAATATCTAATGTTTTAATAATTGACCATTCTATGTTTCATTTTTAGAAGTATACCTTTATCGTTATCTTTATGATTATCATCCTTATTGTGAAGGGACCTTAGGGTTCGGGTTCATAGAATATGTTGACATGAAGTTGCAAAGTTACCTCTAGTCATCATGTCTGTTGAGGGAGCATCAAAATAAAGTGTTAACATAAATTAAGCAGACGGTGTACTAATACTCTAATGAAAGTCAGTTGCAAAGTTACTTACTGTTGGTATAATTTTTAAAGTGGACTCTATATAGAGTGTTACCAAATATTTAAATTCAAACATTATTTAAAAAATAAATGCTTTTATACAAAAAGTACATATTTTGGGCTAGCTATTCATATTATTTTTTTATTATTTTTAGTCACAATCAAAGTTTTTCTATTTTACTTTGTTTAGTTTTATACAAATATTAGAAAAAAAAATATTTCATAATAAATGGAAAAATGTTTAATCATATTACAAAAGCAGCAGCAATAATTATTAATAAGTTCCCTCCCCCAATTATTTCTAATAAAGACACAAATAAACTAATTGGTTTGGTAGAAGAACCAGAAGATGAGAGAGGCCTTTTATTAAAAAACTTTTAGGCTGATCAGCATTTAAACCAAAGTAGGGGTCTGGGAATTGGAACCTCAGCTGGCCCTAAACGATTCTTTAGGGGAGTACAAAAAAGTCCTCCGACTTGACTTTACTTGGATCTCTGCACTGCTGACATTGCAAGCACTCTTAGATATTTAAATGCTATTCTTTACATCACCTTTGGAAGTGGAAATCGTGTATGTGTGTTCCGTGGACCGAAGGAAAGGAGTTGGAAGGGTGCACCATGGCAGGCGCGTTCTGGAATGACCTTGGAAGTCACTCAGCAGCGAGTTACCCCCGGTGATAGGGCCTTCACTGAAAAGTTGGCATGGCCGCTGCCCCTGGCACAGGCAACGATCCGAGAGAGCCCAAGACTGGGCTCCTGTCCCACTGGAGCCCGATAACGATCAGATGGCAAGCTCCAGGCTGGCATTTATTTGGGATACAGTTAAGGAAAATGATGGCCGCACAATCATTGACTGTGTCACTTGATAATAGCCCGAAGCAAACGGGGTTTGGTAGACTCGCATTCCTCACAAGAGTGATTCATTTGTTCTGCTTCCATGCGGTTTACTATCTGCTGTGTATCTCGCAGTCTCTCTCCCTTGGACATCCAATACCCGCCAAAAGATTTCCAATTTCACTTGGACAATGGCCTCAGAGGGCTGTAAAAGCACATTGATTCGGACCCTCCTGCAAATATTCTCCCTAAACAGTGAGAAGCATCTTTCAGGCCATTTTACATCTTAATGGATAAACCATTGAGCCCCGCTTGATTGTTTAACTAAGAAAGTATATCATCGAACCACAAGGACCATTTGCACAAGGGCCTTCTGGGACGCCGGGCACAAACAGTTGGACATTACAAAAGCAGAGATAAATGCTCCAACATTTCCATTGCAACAGGATCTAGCCAGTGGTAGTGGAGAGGTAGTTAGAGAGGAGCATCATTAGGAGTGGGATAGCTAGAACAATAATAATAAAAAAGTACACGTGAAGATACAAGCCTTCGACATAAAGGTCAGGATGGTACCCTTCATTTGGAAATCTGTGTTCACGGTAATTAGCTTTGGCCGGGTCAATAAAGAAACTATTCAACGGAACAGATAATAATGTCACCATCTGAAAACAAACAGCAACACTCCACCCCCCCCAAAGAGCAAGCATTGTGGAAGAAAGTGCAACTACTTATATTGTCACAAACCCTGTACATCTCAGCCATACCATTAAGGCAACCTTTTGGGAAATTATCTCTGACTGCCCAGGAGCAGCAGGACAAGTGGAATATCAGTTAAGGATGGGACACTCTCAATTCGAGCTGTCTTAGTTAATATTGTTCTGTAGATGGACTTTTAATTGCCTTCTCCAAAAGTCTTCCTCCTCAAGTCTCCACGTGGTACGGCTGAATCCTCTCGGCTTCCTTGCAAGGCTCGAGCTCGAGGGATTCACGCCGTTCCTGTGAACAGGATTGGACAGGGTTATTAGACGGTAGAAGATTCGAGATTGGCCCTTGGCTTGTGTGGTAGCTATTTCAAGAGCGCTTTCCTCCACTGAGCAGTACGCCATAAGGGACTATATGAAATCACAAGCTGTTTTTTTGCACTCACCACAACAGAAATATTTCAAAGCGGGGTCTGTGAGGAGCTGCTTTGTGTGCCAGTGTTGTGGGGGCTGAATCTGGCCATATGTCAGAGCTCACTGTGAGAACAGCCTGGATCTGCTGGGGCTGGGACTCTCCGCTAGGCAATGTCTTCTCTTCCAGCTCTCCGCTCAACCCTGTGAGGCCTGATGTCACCCTATGCTGCCTGCTACACAGCAGTTGGCTGTGCCCAAACACACACAGGGGAACAAACACACAGTTCCAACCATACACAAACACAGAGTGACAACAAACACACTCTATGCAAACACATGGCCGAGGTCAAACCAGCCATTTCATCATCCAGATATTGTCTGATGTAATTACAAGCATCTGTTTGAGGTGATGAAGTCTCCACAGTCCTCAGCTGTGGTCCTGACACCCTGTGTTTCTATATTGCTAATTTAGGTGGAAGGCAAACCAGTACATACAGAAGAGTCCACCACAATATTAAATCTGTATGGTGACCACAATTGTAGTATGTACATACTATAGTATGTATGTAAGCAATAAGGTAAGAGACACTATGCTGTATAGTGAATAAATAATGTTTGAAGGGTGTTGTTGGTCACGACACAAAGCGGAATGCCTGCAACCCCTTCAACTGTTAATTATTAACGACACAGCACTTGCCTCGAGTACCTTATTGCTTTTATAAACTGGTTACTGGTTAAAAGAATATGTATATGTAATTAGTGCAACTTTCATTAAGTAAAATCACTAAAAGCCTTCCTTCCACTAGAAAAAATAGTCCCTGACCGTGAACCGCAACAACGTTCTAATGTGCAATGCGCCTTCACACTGGCAGTTAAAATCAACTCCGTAATACGTTCCCAACAGACGTCGTACTACACAGTGAAAAGCGTCGGACGTGGGTAGAACAAAAAAGTCCGCTGGAATTGTCGGATTGGCACCATCCGTAGCTTTTCGCAAGAGTTCAATTTTATGATGAACACCGCACTCATTTTTTGGATACATTTTTTGATCCAGATGACACACCGCACTCGGTCAAACCCGTTTCGGACCCTTTCGCATGCGGTCTGCAAATCTCCATAAGAAATGAATGACTTCCGGCTCGTTTTGTAGCCGTATCGGAGTAGATTTCAACTGCCAGTGTAGAGGCGGCATAATATGCCTGAAAGCTCAAATAAAAACTGCATAGGAACTGCAGTGTTGCGCAGTGATAAATGGAGCCATGTTTTATCATGAACAAAGCACAGCTATTGACCAATCAGAATCAAGGACTTTAACTAACATTTTATAAATAGTATATAAGACATAGTAATGAAATTAATTTCCATTACATTTATATAGCACTTTCTTGGGTACTCAAAGTGCTTTAAACATGGAATGGGGAATCTCCTCAAGTACCATTAATGTACAGCATCACCTCATCGCCAGAACGCCCACCACACACCAGCTTATTGGTGCAGAGGAGATGATGGAGCCAATCACTTAATATAGGGATGTTTAGGAGGCCATGATGGACAGAGGCCAATGGGTAAAATTGGCCTGGATGCCAGGCGACTCTTTTTCTGAAGGACATCCTGGGATTTTAAATGACCACAGAGAGGACCTCGGTTTAACGTCTCATCCAAAGGACGGTGCTCTTTGACATTATAGTGTCCCCATCACTCTACTGGGGCGTTAAGACCACAGGGTGGGCACCCACTGCTGATCTCACTAACACCTCTTCCAGCAGCAACCTGGTTTTCCCAGGTCTCCCATCCAGGTAATGACTATGCTCAACCCTGCTTAGTTTCAGTGGGCAACCAGTCTTGGGCCACAGGGTGATATGGCTGCCAAGACAATAATCTGGTTAGTTTTGAGGCCTTTAAGTATAGTAAAAGTAGTGTAGCTGAGCTACACTAAGGTGAGATGTGCACCTGTGTAGATCATCCTGAGACTAAACCATCACTCAAGGTTTTTGTTTGTCATTTTAGTTGTAAGATTAACCCCGTGAAGGTGAATTTCCTCCAAAACAGGATTTAGCATTAATCTACAGATTCTGTGATGAGTGACTGATAAACCAGCCAGCGTTTTTGCACGTTCACCCAAGAGAAGATGTAATAGAGTGCACCGAATAGCACGGTTGAGATGCGCAAGCGATCGTCCTCACTGGACTGTTTCCGCTCTCATTCGGGATTTCTCAGTCACTATCCTCTTGGTCTGTTTTTCTATTAAACACAGTGCTGTGTTTCCTTCTCTGGTAACAAATTCTCCTGCATCCACCTCCTCCCCTTCTGTCAGAAGGCAGGGCTTAATGCTAGAGCTCCTTCCCACTGCGTTTCTGCACAATTAGCTCCACAGAAACTGGGGAACAGCAGCTGAGTTGGAGAACCAAGATGGATGATTGAAGTTGTGAAGGTGACGGCATGGCAAAAAAAGAGAAAAACAACATCAGCCATCAGCTCGCAAAGCCTGGGAGGAAGTAATAGTCCCTGTCAGGCAAAAAGCCTTTCTATAGAGGTGCAGGCCACAACTCCATAAGGCTCCTCAATTTCTGCAGTTCCCTTCATAGCCAGCTTAATTACCCAGCAGGCCATGCATGTGGGGGCAGAGCCATTGTTAGAGACAAAATGACATATGCACTCAGCAGCAGAAATGCGGTTGGACAGATCAGAATCATGAAGCAGCCTTTGAAATGTGCTGACTCTTCAAGACAACCCAGAGTTTCATGCCCTTTGTAGAAGTGATAAAGGTCTGGAGGGGTGAAAATAAATGGATTTTGTCCAAACGCTGGTTCAACAGGCCAATTAGTTAAATTAAGCTACAAAAGTACAATATTAGGAGTAGCAGAGCAATCTGTCTCTATCTGGTCTCTTAAAAAAACAAACTCTGCTCAGTAAATCGCTCTTAGGGTGCTGTTATCATAAACACATTATTTAACAAGAGCTGATATTTAATACCCTCTGTGTGAGGCATAATTTTCATCCTTTTGTTTAATTCAAGAGATGGATTAGCATTTGCAACTTTGCAATGTGATATACGTTTAAACGTTAACTCAATCCCCTCACAATTGATATTTACATTTTTCCATTTAATCTCAATTTGCGTTTTAACTTTTTCCTATGTTACGCCATTTATATTCATTTTGTTTATTGATACTGCTGGTGTGAAACGTGGTAAATAAACAGTATCTCAGCATCGCTAACTACACAATATTTCAAATGATTATGGGGACACCAGATAGCATTTTCGGACTACTGTAATAGCCAAAACTATAAAACAGTTTCCTTCTTTCCACCTATTTATCTTTCTAAAATACGAGCTAGATTTTCCTCAAAACACAGAAAACATGAAATAATATGTTGTTTTAATCCAACATCTCAGGCCCAGTTAAACACCTCCCTTGCTTGTGTTTTATAATGATGATTTCAGCATAACACTGATCGTCCTTCCTGCCCTCTCTGACACAATCGCTTCTTTTATACCTCTTTCTCTCTCTCTCTTCTCTCAGCCCACTATTCTGCCCATGTGCCAGCAGTGTTTAATTGCCGTGTCATAATGAAATCTAGTTTGATGAAGAGCAATTCAGGCTCGGTGCACTGCCTAATCAAATTAACCAAGTCCTTTTTGATTTTCAATTATCTCGTTCAGTGGAACGTTTCCTCCCTGGCATGGATCGACTATGAATGGAACTTTACAAAGCTAGAACAATGCTGCCTAACTATCATGTGGGACAGTTGACATGTACCTCCCAAGTTATCCTCTTATCCATGTGGGGTTACTGTGTGTTTTTTATTCTTCCTGTTGTGGTTTTCTGTCATGAGTCACTCAGGACTTCCACCAGCAGTCTGAAAGCTAAAACAAAATGCTGCCTTCTCAATCACTATACAGAGGTATAGAGGTAAAATCAAATAACAATGTAAGCACATAACAATGTAGTAGACACCTATTAAAATGCCTCAATATTAGAGGTTAACCGAAAGTGGTTGGATTTTTCAATGGCCGATAGAGTTCTGATTGTTACAATGCAGTTCAGAGTACTGTACGCAAACATACTTTCAGAAAATTTAAGTAAATAAAGTGTACAAAACATCTACTCAAAATGGACAACCACCAAGTGGACACTGGTATCCATTACCAGTGATTATCTCAAAATATCTACCTTCCAGTACATTGATCTGTTTCTGAAAGCAGCACAAAAATGACAATAGAAAATTATAGTAAATATATATTGAAAAAAATAAATAAATTTGTGTGTGTGTGTATGTGTATGTATATATATATATATATATATATATATATATATATATATATATATATATATATATATATATATATATATATATATATATATATATATATATGAGGGGTGTAACGTTTTACAAAATTCACGGTTCGGTTCTGAAGACGATACACTTGTGTCACGGCTTGTACGGATCGGTACATTTCAAATACAGCAAAAAGAAAGAAATGGCAGAGAAATCTCCTTGATTTCATTTGTTTAATTATATTTTTATTAAAACTAACATCATAAAGTATGATATTTTTTTTTAACTTTGAGCAATGTTGGAACTATACTTGACTTTTCTTAGGAGCATATAAAACAAAACAGCTCCTTGGACAAAATGAAATGTAATATTGTAGTAGTTATAAACAAAAGTTTATTTTAGTTTAGAATAACATTTGAGGGCAGCAATTGTATTCATAATGTCAAAATACAACAGACGTGATGTTACTTGAAAGCATTATAGCCTACTATTCCAGCCAATCTTACAGATAGTAGTGTTATACAGTAAATCCATGGTAAATGTTGCTGATCTGTGGACACTGGATAGTTCATTCATAGCACAATGTTTCTTCCTGGTTTCCACGATCAACGCTGTTCTGATCTGTTAATAACGGAGAAATGTGAATGTTTCTCACTAGATCTCGCAGCAATGTTATTACTTCAGTGGCGAATCCAAATGTTTTCTTTACTGGATTTGGCTGTGTAGTAACAGTGCTGATGATCAAGATCGGCTCGCGCTGCATTGGTCCAAACTGATAAACGGTCCGTGATCCAGACAACCACACAATACAACCTGCCATTAGAGTATTAGCAGACTGTCTGCTTGATATCTGCAAACACTTTATTTTAATGGTCCTCCAACAGAAATTCTTCTTTGCAACTACATGTAAACTTATTCTACTAACCCAATACCCTAATACCAAACCCTTAACTTAAAGGTAGGGTAAGGGATTTGCAAAACGACCAGCAGATTTAAACTAAAAAGGTCCTACCTTCTTTCCTCCAACACTGGCTCTGACTCCACCCATTCGAAAACATGGACGCACAATCACGTATCTGCAAAACTCAGATGCGCTAAGATCTATCTCTCTACTCTCTCTCTCTCTCTCTCTCTCTCTCTCTCTCTCTCTCGGTACCGAGGCAACTTGTACTTACTGTGACTAGGTCACAAGCTTTGGGTAGAACAACTAGTTAATAGTGGATTGGACCCTAAACAAAAGTATTAACCTTTTTCCATTTAATTGTGTGGCGAAAAAACAAACTTCCATAGATGGAGAATAAACCCCAGGGAGCTTTGCTGAGGTACTGTAGTACTGGCACAAAGGGAGGGATTTGAGCTCTTCTGGACCAAAGGTGAACGCCACCGGACCAGAGAAGACTGACACTGAAGCAGCAGAGAAAGGTACTATTGGGACTGGGTAAGATGCAGGTGAGGACATCACAAGTGCTGGTTTATCTGAAGCCTGGAGAAGCAAACCTTTCTTCCATCTCCTTCCTGGCTCTGTCAGAAAAGTATATGTGCCAGGGGCAACAAGTTGTCTTGTCGAGATGCTTTCTACAGCCTCTGACATGTACTCGGCAGGAGTTCATTGTGGCCAACTATTGGCTGCCCTTAAGTAGGGCCTATAGTTGACGTAATCCCTCTAGCAGTGTGTATCATCCCTGCAGGGCACATCTGCTTTGATGGACTCAGTAAAGCCTTACATGTATAAACCATTTAAGGTTGCATCACCCTACGAGGTAAGCTTTGAAACTTTGAAAACAGCCGCCACACACACGTAGTTTGACACATTTCACAATAAATAGGACATGTTTTTAAATTGCAACTTTTTATCTCACAATTCTTTTTTCTCGCAATTGCAAGTTTATGCAATATCTCACAACTCAGACTTGGGGGGACCTTTTTTGAGCCCACACAGCAAACTTTAAAGATCATCACAATGAACAGGCCTGTTATCTTTCCTCAATAGCTGGCATGGAAAACAAAGGCATTCACAAAGATCAGTAGAATAGGGCAGCAAAAATCATTTGAGCAAGTTTTGAACCTGCAACCTCTCACATTTAAATAAAGAGACATATACCTCTAAACCAAAACATCCCTCTGTAAAGTTGAAATTGCCTCTGGTGAACTGCCTGTGTGAATTGACACTGTTTTAATTACCTCCATACTGATGAGACTTTCAGTCATGTATTGTACATCCAATTGTTCAACTGTATCACAGTGCACATCATATTTCACCCACAGCACTCCTACATCCTGCGGCCTTTTACTCCTGAGACTCCAATTATTACAGCAGGGAAATTAGTCGAGAAAAATGATCCACATTTACAGTGAACACACTAAATATCAAGAGGAAATGGAGAATTATTGGTTATGCTTCCTTTTACAGTACAGTACTTACAGTGTACTTACCTAGAAAGTACTGCTAACATAAGGTAAGTACATGGAACAGGGGTAGGTTTAGGGGAAGGTTCAGGGTTAGTACTAGTTATTACCCAGTAATTGTAGTTACTAAAATAAGTACATAGGGGAGCGCGTGGGACAACCTAACGCGGGGTTAAACGTAACACAGACGTTTTACATAGTTCGTCAGGATCAAGCAAGTTGTCTTTCTGCTCTTTTTCTCTTGCTGCCAGAAGACGGTCTCTCGCAAATTTGCGGAAAGTTTTGATTATATTTCGTGAAGATACTGGACAAAGAGTGTTTTGACACCATATAAGTAAATTTTTTCATCATATATTTTATCATTTTTTAGTTATATATACGTTTCCAAATCTAACTTTATATTGCCTTAATCACTGTCTTGTTTGCTCAAACATAGCACCGTTTTTGAAACATGTCAGCAATTCCTATAGCGACTGTTAGCTAGGGTTAAAATATGTAATACACAGCAGGGTTAGTTGTAACACAGTGTTACAACTAAGCCGCCAAGTGTACAATGATAATCAAATGAAAACGGAGCCACACAACTTTTCAGGTTTGAGTATACATTTAACTTTGTTGGACTTTCACAAACAATGTTGGAATTTAAAATGTTTAAAATTTAGTGTACTATGAATGATAACTTGTTTATTTATTAAAAATATGGCATGTTTTTAATGCAATAAACCCTTTAAATTTTTATTTTAAGCTCATTTGTATTATTATTACTGTTGTTATTATTAATAATAAAATTAATAATAATTGTACATGCAGCTGCCACACACAAATCTAATTTAATTGCAATTACAATATTTTATAATTTTATTTATTATTATTTATTGCAAAACTGTGCAGCCCTTTTCTGTCTCTATCCATGATATTGATCCACAATAGAAGGATGATTGGATGAGGGATGGATGTATGGATATCTGTCTATACAGATGCACAAACAATATCAAACTATACAAATAAAATAATACTGAATTATGTGTGTTACACACAAGTGTTACAACTAACCCCTCTGTCTGTTACAATTAACCCCGCATATGGGGTAAGTTGTAACATTTGCACTTTTGTCACTTTCAGTGCAACTGTACGAAAATGGTAGGTCCTAGAAAAAAAAACTTTAAGTGTTCATTTGTAGCAGAGATTTGTGTGTTGCGTGTGTAAAAAATATCAATCTAACCTAATTATTTTTTAATTAATTGAGCCAAAACCAAAATGCAAACCCTGCTCTCCCCTAGTATTTACATGGGTAACTGGACTGTAAAAGGAAGTGTTACCGAATTATTCACTGTATTTTTTACACAGTTCTTTTGTTATACTTTTTTCCCCCAAACTGTAATAGACTAAAACTTTCAAACACTTTTTTAACATGGAACAAATTAACGATATAACGCATAAAATAAAGAGTTTACTGGAGTATTAGCTCTATTTTAGAAATTAAAATCTTTAAAAATCATTACATTTTCATCATGGTGCATCATTCACTCTCTATTTGCTGTTTCTTGTTATCATCTGTAATAAAAAAAACCTGTCAACAACATTTTCAAGAATTATTTTGTTGCAGAGATTAAAACTCCTCAAGCAAAACACTGTTTCCACACAAATACTGCGCTCCAAACCAGTATTTCACATGATCACACTTGTCAAGAGAGTAGCTTTATAAACCCTTCAAGACTCTCATGTGCCTCAACACTAAATTTTACCCATGCATGAGAATGTCTTCGGCACACGGCTTCGCCATTTCATCAAACAACTCAAACAAGGGGACTGTAAGGCGACTGGAATCCTCACTGAAGTAAGATGGCGAGATGGTTCACAGTCTCTCTATAACTGGTACGTGAATAAATCCACAAGTGTCTGCAGGGCAGGTCAGCAGTATGAGATGGGAATTCAGACTCTGCCCGTGTGAGTGTGTGTGAGTGAGTGTCAGGCAAGGCCATGACAGACGTGCACTGGTGCATTTAGCCTGGCCCAGAGTTACACTATGTCATTGAGAGCTGTCATTAGCTCATGCAGAGCACAGCTGAAAGAGAGCGAGAGCCTGGGGGTACAGATTGAAAGTGTGCGTCCCAGACTACACGTGTGTATGTGCAAAAGCCCGCGAAAGCACAGCATATTAACACTCTATAATCTTCTTCTGCATGTTGGTGAGGGACTGTTTCACGGTTATTACTTCTGTTCTTTAGGGGGAGATGTGTGTGGTGATGAGATGTAACAGCTAAGGTAAAACATTAGCCTGTGAAGCATGCTGGAAAATGGAGGAAGGGGAGAAAAAACCTGCTATGACCTCCTGAATTTTTTAGCCAGGGTGGAAATGCATGTTACGTCAAACACAAATCGTGGTGCTTTCATTGCATATGCAACCATTTTGTCCCATGCATCCTACAAGATGCATTGCAAATATACATTGATTTCTTTACAACGCTGCTGGAACGTTCCATGCCGATTATTATATAAGGCTGAAAAGGTGGACATCAAAAATCTTTGTATTATTTTTGGGTTGTTGTTGTGGAAGTAGTGATACCGACTTGTTCTATCCTGTCTGGACTGACAATGTTCGTGTTCGGCCTTTTAAGCACCTGGCAGCTGAGACGTCTTTGAAGATGTTGTTTTTCCCGTTAGGTTGTACTTCACCTACCAAGTGTACACATTATGACATACAACCAGCTGGCAAGCCGTCTTAATCTGTGCTTTTGATGTTTCTCGTCAAACTTGCTCTTGTCTCTTGAAAGAGCAATTTAATTGGAATAATGTTGGAGTTTTACCTTTATCAGCCCATTCAAGTCACACGCACGTCTTTTGCAGGAAGGTGCGCCATTCAGGATTAAAATGGGAATGCCTTTTCAAATTTTAATTGAATGAACTGAATTTGAACTGAGGTACACAAATAGGACGCAAAATTGCAATTCAAATCGGAATAAAAAGGAAATAGAATCAAAGTTGTTCATATGTTCAAGTGATTTCATTTGGAAAAGCAAAAGACAGGGCTTAATAGGAGGGGTGGGATAAATGATTGTCTTTTAAAATTCTCTCTACACGCAATTGGATAGCGCTACAACCAATCAGAGCAACGAAGAAGGTGACGACTAAGTCCCATGTGTTTTCCCACCAGCGGAGCAAGTTGATAAATTAAACTTTTAACGTATACAGTCGGCAAAACTCCGAACACATCTTATAACTTAAAATTTAATTTAAAACAATATAATCTTATTTACAGTAAATTACATATTGTTTATTAATATATATTTTTTATATAAAAAAACACAATTTTTACTATAAAATGAAAGCTATATATCTATCCAAGTTGTGTTCCAGATTTAAAGTTGATATCACAAAAATTTAAGTTCCAATGAGATTTTGTTTTAGGCATTATACCAAAAATAGCCACCAGGTGCCATTGAATTCATTGTATGCATTCTGCCATAACAAAGTAATACATTTCTATCCAAATATTACTTCTGTCACTAAATATGGAACCTTGAGACTCAGACCTTTCTGACTATATGCGTTTTGTCAAGATTAGAATAGGTTTTCATAATAAATTATGAAAGATTATGCCCAAAAGGGGAGGGGCCTAATAAAAAAAAATACTGTTTCGATGGTAATGCAACGTCCAATTTCAAAACGGTTTTCACAGCATGAATTCTGAGTTTGTAAGCTTTCAAATAATACCTAACTTATGATAACTACTAAAATGTGTGATATAATAATAATAATAATAAAAATTATAATAATATATACATATATATATATATATATATATATATATATATATATATATTTTTCACATTTTAGAGGACTTCTTACCTTGCTTTTTAAAATATAATTATCTTTTTTATTGACAAATACTAATTATGTTTTTATTACTGAACTTTTAGCACTAAAAACAAAGTTTCAATTATTAAAAGTGTGTAAGTTGACTTTTTGTGATAAAGGTCAGAAACTCCTGTAATGACGACGATTTTTTTGAGGCGGACTCTTGTCATAAATTTATATATTACTGTTCAGTGCTAAAAAACAGTGCTAAAAATATTTACGAGTCTAGACCTTTCCAACGATATATAGTTCTGTCATGACTAGTATTAGGATTTAATAGTATATAGTGAAGTAAATTTAGGTTGCCCATATACGGGCAAGTGACAGTTAGTTCAAATCATCCAGTAGTAGTGGTCAAAGCCGAATCGAAAGACAGGTGTCTCTCAAGTAGCAGCATTCTTTGTTTTCAAGTTAGCAGTGAACCATCGCAACTCTGTCGTCATTACTGTATGTTAAGCCCGCCTGCCGACTCTATACACGATGTGATTGGCCTGACCAGAGTTTGGTTTTTCCAGTTAAAACGAGTATGGAGAGTCGCTAGACCACACTGGCTGCAAAATAATTTTGCTGCCGCTGACGGTGCGTCGTAGATTTCTAGGCTAAAAGACGTCAAGACAAACTTTGAATGTCGGCTTGACAAAGCCTTGTCAGAGTTTTGCAAAATAGACAGAATGATAGATAGAAACAACAGAGCGATATAAATATAAAAAATGACAGAATAATGACAGACAGACAAAAGATAGATAAATATATAGATAGAATGGCAGAACAATAGATAGATGGATGGAAAGATAAATAATTGTTATTCCAATTCTAATGGAAACGTCCTGTGTGTAAGTGGCCCCACACACCCAACTGTTCCCACATTTTCAAATGCAAGTGCTGTTTCACCACAGAGACGTGTGTGTAATTTTCTCAGGTGACCTCTAGTCCAAACCCATCCAGGATTTAGGAGAAGCGCTCCATCTCTCCCTTTACATTGATCGCCGTTCACGGCTCCTTTGCGTGCCATTATCTAGCCACAATAGAAGCAGAGAGGAGACAATCACACCTGCCAATCAATCCAGGGTAAATATTTGTGTTTCTCTCTCCCTCTGACAGCTCTCCATGTGCAAGGTCTATGATCTTATTATGCTCGCGACCTTTCGATGATAATGGCAGCGTCTGTGGACGCACCAAGGCTTGTAGCACTATCCTCCCGGTCTCTCGTGTGCCTGTCAGAACCACACACGACTCACGCGACGACGACACAGGATGCTTTGCTTGGCGCTCTGAGGCCACAACACAACACAAAACATGCAAATAAGGTGGGGATCACAACACAGAGAAAAAAAAACAAGCGAGAGTAATATAATATACAATATATACACTACAGTTCAAAAGTTTGGGGTCACTAAGAAAAGAAAAGTATAATACTCAGCAAGGATGCTTTAAATTGATCAAAAGTAACAATGAAGACATATTTGGGTAAAACTTCCTTTTACAGTACAGTACTGAAGTAGTGTACTTACCTAGAAAGTACTGGCCAAAATAAGGTAAGTACATGGAACAGGGGTAGGTTTAGGGGTAGGTTCAGGGTTAGTACTAATTATTACCCAGTTACTAAAATAAGTACATAGTATTTACCTGGGTAACTGGACTGTAAAAGGGACGCTGTTATCGAACATTTTGTATATGCTACCAAATATTTATATTTTAACCCTTTGAAGTCCCTTTGAATATCTATATTTTAACCCAAAAAAGTGCTTTCTTATTTCTTATCTTCTTATGTCATTAGTAACCACACTCAATGTATTTTTTAACACATCCCATAATTTTTTAATATCGGCCAAATCTAGCCAAATGGTTGAGATGTCACTTAATGGTAATAAATGGTACCGGAACAAGTCACATAATTTGCCATACTTTTTCATTGCCCATCAAAATTTATGATCAAAACCATTTCTAATCTTGACAAAATACATTGTCAGAAAGGTCTCAAGAAGTCTCAAGGTTCCATAATTTGTAACAGAAGTGATATTTGGACAGAAATGTATTAATTTGTTACAGCAGAATGCATACAATTAAATTCAATGGAATTTATGACATTTTTGCTATTACGCCTAAACAAAATCTCATGAGAACTTCAATTTTTGTGATATCAACTTCAAATTTGGAACACAACTTGGTTAGATATATGGCTTTAATTTTATAGGAAAAATATTTTGTACAATATATATTTTAAATAAAAGAAATATATTTAAGTACAGTATATTTGATTTAATATAAATTTAAAACTTTCATAAAACTTTCAGCTCTTACAGTGTAATATGTAAAAAAAGTATGCTTGGCTTGCAAAATCTCACCAAAATTTGTCAGTTTCTGACATCCATGTTAGAAGAAGTGCTGTTGATTGACACTGTGAAATCTAGTGGATTTTTCTGGCATAATATACCTCAACCAGATGATAGAGATGGCTCAATCAGTTGGAGTTAAAAAACGTACTCACGGTTTTGAGTTACTCAAAACGTGCTCAACCGTTTGAGTGGAGAAGTCAGTTAAAGGGATATAAATGCTGTCATTTTAAACTTTCTATTCATCAAAGAACCCTAAAAAATACAAATATGAACCCGTTTTCAACAGTGATAATCAAAAAAGATTCTTGAGAAGCAAATCCTCATACTAAATTAGAATGATTTGGACCATGTGACACTGAAGACAGGAGTAATGACGCTGAAAATTCAATTACCATAAACACAAGGACTTCAAAAAAGCAGCCTATATGACTTAAATGCTACTTAAACTTTTTATTAACATTGACAAACCGAACCGAAATGTAAGTCTGAAATAACATGAAGATGAGTAAAAGACAGAATTTCTATTTTCAGGTGAACTGAGCGCTTTAAAACTGGGAATATGGCCCAATCAATAAAAACCTAACAGTGTTTTTAGAGAGTTAACAGGCTCCTGGATTCGACTGATAATCAAAGAATTATACACGTTATTAAAGACAAGACAGGTGAGGTGACTGGTTCGGACTCCACCAGATTGAGCCAGATAACGCATTTGGCAGGACCAGCGTTCCTCGAGTCCAGATATTTCCATTCTTATTTCTGTCTATCTTTACAGGCTTTCACCGCTATGAGTCAGCTGCGCTTTGAAACCGAAAACAGGAGGAACGGGGAGAAATCGAAAAAGCAAGAGGAGGAGAGCGGCCTCCTTAAAGCGTAGTGTTTTATGTGAACATAAACTTACATCCCCAAGTTGCCCAACAGCACATACAAGAATGTCATCAATCAAACGGCAAGACTCCTACAGACCAACACCAATATGAAAGCAATCAAATCTGATCATGGTAGCAGAAGAGATGAGAAAACGAACAGCATAATGTGTAATGTCACTGAAATGCTTTGCAAAAAAAAAAACAAGGCCTGTGATCTCAACCAATACGGCAAGTGTAAGCACCGGGAAACATTAGAGACACGATCTCTGGTTCAATCCTACCCCCTGGAGGCGTCTTGCACGTCTCAGCTCCGACTAGATTAGAAAAAGAGGCGCTCTCGCCAATCTCAAAAGCCTTTTAATTTCCACTCTCACCCTGCTCCTCATTAGGGACAACATGATTTGGAGATATTGTATAATTAAGGTGTAACCCTGAAATGAACTGATCTGCTTTTCCTGTGGCGCTGATGAAAGTTTTAATCTAAGTGTCAAACAGTTATTGAGGAACATTTGGGCACTCATACTGAGTGTGTTTATCTGATTCATTTGGCTGCACTGCTGCCGTTCGTAGACGCTTATGAAAGCTCACACACATGCGGTTCGTTTTCCCCTCTATTAAATCTCCCACGAAGACGACTTTTTACACTTTGAAGCTAATTCTACAAGACTACCGGGTTCAAAGTGCTGCACAAGCAAGACGGCAAACTGATAACATAGAACTTTTCTAAACTTAAAATATCAGCGAAGGTGCAACATCAGATTGCATTACGAGAATAACCTGAGACACGGGAGAGGAGCAAACAGGACTCCCGTCTATTTTAAAACCAGAAATTTTACAACACAAAGGGGATTAGCCAACAAAAGGCCTCGTCGTGTTCTCTCTCTCTCTGTTGTCTCCATCTCTCTTTCTCTTTCCATCCACAGCAGGAACCCGGAGCATCGCCTCATCAGAGAGACAGCTAATGAGTTTAATTAATAATGGAAATAAATGCAGCCGCCACGGTAACTCGGAGAGCTAAGCTGGCGTTCTCTGGGCTCGGCAGCTGCGGAAACGTTCATGCCGAGATAAGCGCCGCGACCCTGAGAGAAACCGAGACCTGGACAGGACAGAGACGAGAATCACTCGTGATCGCTTCATAATACTAAACGTTTCCTGCAAATTATTGTTTTTGGCACGAGGTCGCTATATTTCTCTCTTAGATTCATTTAGCAGGGAATCCTTGACTTTTCAAGTGTGTTTTTCCAAGTAAACATTCTGTGTAAGCAATGGCATTTTAATAATTACAGGCTCCTCTGGACAGAAGCAGGTGCACTAATGACACACTTAATGACAGTCTGTCTTTACTCAACCTGGATGTCTTCATTTCCACAGAATTTATAAAGGTTTCATGTTATGCTTGTGTTTCTGGCATTAAGTTAGATCTACATTTTCTAGACATTTCAGCACTCCACTTTCTGAGATGCTAATTTCTGGATTAACACAAGTTAGCTACTATATGCCTCTCTATTTATTGATCTATCTGTAGAGAGAGATACCTAAAATACATTATTGTAAAACAGAGACAGATTGAAAGAGCAATAGAACGCTAGGCTAAAAGATTGAACAATAGATAGATAGATAGATAGATAGATAGATAGATAGATAGATAGATAGATAGATAGATAGATAGATAGATAGATAGATAGATAGATAGATAGATAGATAGATAGATAGATAGATAGATAGATAGATAGATAGATAGATAGATAAGATAGATAGATAGATAGATAGATAGATAGATATAGATAGATAGATAGAGATAGAAAAAATGCTGGGTTGTTTTAACCCAACTTTGGGTCAAATATGGACAAACCCAGCCATTGGGTTACATTTTTAAATTACATTTTGTAACCCAATGTTTGAATTTGTCCATATTTACCCAAAATTGGGTTAAAATAACCCAGCATTTTTTAGAGTGTAGATAGATAGATAGATAAATAGATAGATAGATAGATAGATAGATAGATAGATAGATAGATAGATAGATAGATAGATAGATAGATAGATAGATAGATAGATAGATAAGATAGATAGATAGATAGATAGATAGATAGATAGATAAATAGATAGATAGATAGATAGATAGATAGATGTGTTCCGTACATATACTGCCAATGAAATATTGATTTTGCTAAAGAACAAACATAGACTGCTGGTGCCATCTGGTGGCTGAAGCGGGGAAACAAAGTGATGGATTTTCGCCTTTTAGTGGTTGTTTAAAACAAAAATAAATACAAGGACTCAAAACATGTACCAAAATCCATTACAATTATAATGATTTACTTCAAATTTTAAATAAGTAAAAAAAAAAGTCTTTTTTTTTGGCCAGTATCATCATTTTAGAGTCTGTTTGTTCTCTGAACATTTCATGACCAAACTGATCTTCCGGCATTAGGACACATTAAGATCAGAGCATTACATCAAAGCTTTATCAGTCATTAGCGGTTAGTTATCAGTGATCTATTTTTAGTGTTGTCTATTTGCTGTCATCTGTTACCAACTCTGGTATTTGAACCATTAACAAGCCCCAGGCCACAGCATTGCAATTTCCCTTTATCTAAATGATTTTTTTTCAACAAAGAAAATATAATATTAAAACAATGAATTAAGTATAAAATGATTAAAGTAAATCAAATAACTAAGACATTTTTAAATCACATTTATTAATTTAACGTTATTCTGATAATCTTAGATTTTTGTTCAAAACAAAAGAAATGCAAAATGCAAAAAAATAATAAATAAATAATAAAAAAAACACTTGGACCCTTCTGGAGGGATAACCTGTGGTGTTTAATGAAAGCATTAAATGTTCATGTTTTAAGCTGTAACACACCTCAGTGTCCATCGGATGTCTCTATCACAAAGGAAGTAAGCACACGCTCCCTGATGTGAGTCACTTATCACAGTTTACACCATTTGTAAGCGCGTGTCTCAACTAGTCAGACAGACCCAGAGTGAAATGAATTCTAATTGAGTGTAACTCTAATTAAAATAAGGGCTCAGACTAATGCTATCAACTAATATTTGTATTCTATCAGTCGGCACACTGTGGATACTCAGCTTTAAATAAACACAGCCAGCAAATTAGCTTCCAGTCTGGATATCTTCATCTCCAGATTTTGTAGATCTTAATATCCTGTGCTGCGTGTCTACATGAAAAGAAAAAAGGCTTGATGATGGTAAAGAAAACTTCTACATACTTTGTCAGAGAAAGGTGACCAGACTTTTGAAATAAACAAAAAATAATGTTATTTTTCTATGAAAAATTCAACAAGTCTGTCAAACTCCTAATTACGTATAGTCATCCATACACACTTATGAAGTGTGTAAAGTAAATGACTGCTGTCAAACTAATGTTTCTCAACTGGTGATGACATCAGCACATGTGTAAACCTTTCCATGCAGTTATGAACCTATACTGCACATCATCTAAATAATGCATGGATCTAAAGAGAGATAAAATAATAACTTACAATTTTAAATTCGTTCATCAATTACTCACCCTCATGGCATCCTAAATGTACTCAAGCTCCAGTGAATTGAGACTGAAGCTGATATAAAACACAAATGTATCACAAAAGACGTCCATACAAATGATAGGTTTAGATAGTTATTCATTAATAATATTCCCCTTCACGTTGTTAACTGCTGCAACTGAATCATTGAGACAGTGTGTTAAATAAGAAAAGGATTGGTTCAATTCTTGAACAAATCATCAGAACAGCTGTGTGAACTGTTCAACTGATTTACTGAAAAGATTCATATAAAAAAATAAAATAGTAGAACGAGTAACAAGATTGTGTGAATAACGGTCAAAATATTGGTCCGTTCCTCACATAAAGCTATCATAAGGCTTCAGAAGACTTGGAAAAAGCAATATATTTAGAGCATTATAAGGACCAGAGTGGTCAGACTGCTTTTTAAAACCTCCACTTTTGTGTTCCATAAAAGAAAGTAAGTCACATGGGGTTTGAAACAGCATGAGGGTGAGTAAATGATGACAGATCCCTTGGGAAAATGATTAATCTTTTCTATCTTTCTCAATTACCGAAGCATACAAATGAATTAAATGGTTGTGCTTTGTCACTTAATGTTGTTGTCTTTATCACTTGTCTTTCCTTTTCCAGTTCTTAGGCATTTCGGTACATTCTTTTACCTCACCTTGTCTCACTGTTCCTCGCTTTTTCCTGCTTGCTCCTGTTGCTCTCTCTCACTCTCCGACTACTCAGTTGCACTGTCTAAAAGTAATTATATGTGTTTAATAACTTCGAGGGCTATAAAACCTCTTGTTAGAGGAGCAAGGAGGTCTAGTTTAATGATGACCATAAAAAAGGGAGAGCGAGAAAGACAGAGACAGAGAGAATGAGAGAGAGAGAGCAGGGAGGAGGGGAGGCCGGGTACAGGTGTGAAATGAAGGAAGCGTTCCGCTGCCCTTTCTATTACCACCTTTCAGTTGCCCCAGTTGTTAAAAATCCATCCGGGGAATTAGTGGTTGCTGTCTCGTCCCAGATTTATGGGTCGGAGGGTAAAAACGGGGAAAGGGTGAAACGGATCGGGGTTGAACTTAATCATTCGTCTCCCTGTAATTGCTGCCTTCATTTAGGGGGCTACAGAACACGCCATAGGCCCCCACTTCAGCTCCACATCCAGCTGCTCCTGGCTCTCTTATCCCAAAGAGCTTTCGAAAAGAAGCCCTCTCTTGGGTTATTATTGCTTATTCTGTAGAGGACTATCGAAATGGTGGGAGGAATCAGCCGCAGACAACAAGGGGGCTTTTGTCAGAGTTATTTAAGTGTGGGAAATCTCAGGCGGATGGGCTGGCAGCGGTGAAATAAGCCCAGCAGCTGCGGGAGATGAAATAACAGAATGGATGTTGAGAGGGATGAGAGCGTGCTCAAAGCCAGCCGAGTCAGGCGCAGAACCTCGGGGCCGTCGCGCACTGGCGACCGGATCCTGTTTGGAACTCACGGTGATCCAGGGATGTTCTATTCCTGCACCGTAAAACTGTACGGTCACCAATCCCGCTATGGCACGCGAGCAAAGCTCTGGCAGCACGTCTGCATGCAGATACGTCACAGCAGGGTTTTGCGCTATTCAGAACTGAACTGAGAATGCCTTTTATAGCCCAACTCCGTTCCTGAATTTGAATTTCATTTGAATTAAGCTAGCAAACAGAGCGCAGAACTACAATTTGTTGAATATGACTGAAGTTCAATTCTAAGAGAGAAAAAAATCCAACTGCAATTTTTAACCAGAAAATCAAAGTTAAGACAAACTGTGACTATTGGCTTGACAATATTTTGAATGAAATATTGGTGGTGTGTGTGTGTTTCTGGACTTAGATTAGACCAACAAACAGACAGAAAGTCATACATATTTGCAGTACATCAGAGTTAGAATGATAGATGGAAACGGACAGACGAGACAAACAGCAACAGACAGACAGACAGAATGATGGTTCAGGCAGACAGATGACGACAGACAGACAGACAGACAGTCAAATAGATAGATAGACAGACAGACAGACAAATAGACAGACAGAATGATGGTTAGGCAGACAGATAACAATAGACAGACAGACAGACAGACATAGAGATAGATAGATAGATGATAGATAGATAGATAGATAGATAGATAGACAGACAGACAGACAGACAGACAGACAGACAGACAGACAGACAGACAGACAGACAGACAGACAGACAGACAGACAGACATGACAGATAGATAGATAGATAGATAGATAGATAGATAGATAGATAGATAGATAGATAGATAGATAGATAGATAGATAGATAGATAGATAGATAGATAGATAGATAGATAGATAGATAGATAGATAGACAGATAGACAGATAGACAGATAGACAGATAGACAGATAGACAGATGACAACAGACAGACAGACAGAACAGACAGACAGACAGACAAACTGATGGTTAGGCAGACAGATGACGGCAGACAGACAGACAGATAGATAAATAGACAATAGACGACAGACAGACAGATGGTTAGGCAGACAGATGACGGCAGACAGACAGATAGACAGACAGGCTAGTGGTTAGGCAGACAGATGACGGCAGACAGACAGACAGACAGACAGACAGACAGACAGACAGACAGACAGACAGACAGACAGACAGACAGACAGACAGACAGACAGACAACAGACAGAACAGATAGATACAGATAGATAGATAGATAGATCAGATAGATAGATAGATAGATAGATAGATAGATAGATAGATAGATAGATAGATAGATAGATAGATAGATAGATAGATAGATAGATAGATATAGATAGATAGATAGATAATGATAGATAGATAGATAAATAGATAGATAGATAGATAGATAGATAGATAGATAGATAGATAGAATAGTATAGATGTAACAGACAGACAGACAGATGGTTAGGCAGACAGATGACGGCAGACAGACAGACAGACAGACAGACAGACAGACAGACAGACAGACAGAAACAGACAGACAGACAGACAGACAGACAGACAGATAGACAGATAGATAGACAGACAGGCTGATGGTTAGGCAGACAGATGACGCAGACAGACAGACAGACAGACATATAGACAGACAGACAGACAAGACAGACAGACAGACAGACAGAACAGACAGACAGACAGACAGACAGACAGACAGACAGACAGACAGACAGACAGACAGACAAGACAGACAGACAGACAGACAGATAGATAGATAGATAGATAGATAGATAGATAGATAGACAATAGATACATGGAATGACAGAATGATGGACAGACAGACGACGATGGATGGATGGGACGGATGGTGTCTATGGTACAAAGGCTATTCCTGTGTAATGAAGCCTGTCTGGTTTGTGCACTGCTGGCCGAGAGGAGGACATTCCTAGACCATCAGGGATGAATATTATAACCGGGGCTGAGGTAAAGCTCTGGCCCGGCCATATCCGCTGGCACAGACCAAGCTTTAAGCCCTTCCGGCTCCAAGTCCGTTGGCTGCGTGCCCGGCCCATGGAAAGAAAGTCTGACCAGCCCGCCCTTCCTGCATCAGCTTTGTAAACCAGCCTCCTTGAGCTGGCATGGGCTGTGGTACAGGGCCATATGTCCGCTGAGCGCGAGAGTGTCTCCTTACATCTGCTCCTACCACAACCCCCTGCCAGGGGCCGGCCAACCTGGGCCGCTCTCGCTCTCTCCTTCACCAGTCTGGTTTCTGTGCCTTATTTACATAAATATGCAATTTATCTGCACGCTGCTTTTATATAATCACCAACATGACAAGAGAAAACATTTTTAAAAAATCCTTTTAACACATAAACAAACACGCAGATTCAAAGTAACACAGGAAACCTATGTAAATCCACAAATGTTTTAGCATTAGCATGCGCACAGACACACTGTAGCTCAGAGCAAGATAAACACAGAAACTGCACATAAATCTACCCGCTAATACAATATAATGCTCAAAGAGAACAACAAAGAGCCATCAGAAAGCACCAAACAGGTTTCTCTCGTTGGTTAAAATGATTGTGGTCAGCCTTGACAAGCCCTATCACTTTCACAGCCTAGTCAGAGATTTGCTCTCCGGTGGGAAGCAAATGTGCTTTGATTATCTGTCACAGCTTCCATGTTTCTCCTTATCAGCCGGATTACGCACAAACCCAAATGCCTTAATCCTTCATATCAAGATGGTGCCACAAAGGTAATGTAGCAAACCTAATCAAGACTTTATTAGGATAATATCATTAACACAAAAGGATAATTACATAGTCTTCTGTGCATAGATTGCAAAGGCCTCTGATATTCAGCCTCTTTAATTGAGAGTGTCTTAAGGAGAGCACGATAGCTGGCTGCTTGATCCTTATTGGTGTTAATGCCCAGTCAGACTCCATTTGTTTCTTCATTATATGATGTTTCCAGTAAAGTCTGTTGAGCACAAAGAAGGGTAAAAAGCCATTCTCGAGTCTCGGCGGAGAGGAGGGCTGGAAGGAATGGAAGTAAAGTAACACAAAACGAAGTTCGGGATGCTGCAAGCAGTTGCAAAGGAAAACTGCTCGTCATAAAACGATTTTGTTTTTTTACTCAGGCCTGCCTGGCTCGTACATTGATATTCTCAATGTACTAGCGCAATCAAAAGTGGCTGCTGTGGTATTTGTGCAAAAAGTATCAAGGGACTTGTCGTGGTAGAGAATCAAATATCAAGTAATCCATACACACAGATTCTAATGGCATCACATTTTCCGTTTATTATTGGTGTTTGATGGTGGGGGAAAGGAAACATTACCTCAGCATCGATTTCAGCCGATTTACAACAAAACCCAGGGTGAAAACAGAAGCATAATGTCCATTCAAATGCAAACCTCTCATATGTTTGAGCCAAGCGAATTTTGATGGCAAAAAAATAAATAAATATTCTTAAAAAAGGACAAATAAAAATCCCCTTTGACAGTTACGTTTTTAAGATTGATATAAGCAAAACATAATTTTGGTAATAATTGGGTAATAATAAATCATTAAAATATTTATTTATCAAACAATGCATCTAATTTATTAAAAAGTAATATTTAAAAATAATAATAATAATTATAATTATTATGATTTAATATTTATTATATGTAATAAATTATTTACTTGACAGAGCAATAAATACATTTTTATTACATTTTAAATAATAATACTAATCATCATCAATAATTATCATATAACTATTATTATTAGTAGTAGTATTTATTGTCCATTGTTTATTTATATGTGCAGAATCATATGACCGTACTTTAGGTTAAGATTTTAAACTTAAAAAAATAAGAAAATAGCAAGTTTTTGGGTTGTGTTTCCAAATTTTTACAGGTACGAATCTGTATATTCGAACCCCTACACTAACCCTCAGTGAAAATGTCCCCACCAAAAAATGTCCCCACAAGTATAGTAATACCTGTAAATTGTTACCTTGTGGGGACATTTGGTCAGCCATAACATTGGGAATATCTCTCTCACACACATAAGAGCTATGAGTGTGTGCTCTCTAGATCAAAGACATTTAACTCTGTCAGCCAAGGGTCAGCATTGTATCATCTTCCCTGGCACAGCCACACAAAGGTTGTTCGCTGACTTCTGTTTGATTTCTATTTGAAGAAAATATTAGATTTTCCAATCTGAGCTAAATCCCTCCCTTGGGCTCTAGAGATAGGAAAGGAACACCTTAAAGTTGGCCAGATAATCAGTCGCATAGCTAAAAGTTCTTAAGCACTTTCCCTGACATCCACGAGCACATTGTGAGAGAAACTCAACTGGGCGGAAAAGTAGATTTCTGCCAAAGTCGTCACAGGAAATAAGCGATTCAGACCTCAGTGGGTTTTTTTCCCTTCTTTCTTTCTTTTTTTCAGGTTGCTCACTAATTTAAGACAATTCAAGATGATTAGACAATTTTCCCAGAAGGAACGAAGAAGGATGAAAAACTCAAGTGGTTCATTATAAAGTCTGTCAGTATCTTTAATATAATCTGTCTACATTGTCTTTAGTGCATATCAGGTTGATCTCATTCTTGAGTTGAAGGTTGTTAAAATGTGTTTTAGTTTAATCTGCCATGTCTTATCTCATCTAGGTGAGCAATAACCGCCACTTGTGCACCGATGTCAACAAACTGACAGCATTGAAAACAATAAGTATTTAGGTACGTGACCATGGTTGGTGACCATAAAAAGTTTAATAGAACATTTAGGTTACACTTGAAGGTGTCTGTTAGAGTAATTATACATTTAAGTAATGATTTATAACCACATGTACTTACTATTAGGGTTAGGTTTGGTTCAGGATTAGTTGCATGTAAGTATGCATAATTTATAGTTATTACTATAGTAACTATATGTACCATATATGTAACAATGACACTAGCCATGTTTCCATTCACTTTTCAAATCGAATTATCTGAAGTTCGGTTAAAAAAACTAATGCAAATAAAGCTGGTGAAAGTGTGTTTCCATCCAACGCTTTAAAGCGAATAAAAACCTGTACGTAATAGACAGTCACATGCTGTTTTGCGATCAGATTGGTATATCGAATTGATTCTGAAACATTTTAAGGTGTTTCCATTCATTTTCGCGCTGAAATCGAACAACATTCAAGCAAACTTTTGCGAACAAAGTTTTGTTAGACAAAACGGATCACCATCTACCAACAAATTATCAATATTTCACAAGTTGTAGCCTAAATGCTTATGTGCCAGCTGATAGCGAAATATGAATGGGATAATGTTTATGCGAAGGCGGTTGTTCAGCCTAAAGGGGTTGTATTATAACAACCGCCTCACTATACAATATCCTGCTTATTACATATAAATCAAACAAATAAATAAATTAATAATTTGACACAAAATATTGACTTAAAAACGAGTTTATTGACTAGTATTGCTTCTGCTAAAGAAAATAGTCTGTTCCGTCTCTGAACTGCGCCCATGGCAACGGTGTGTTATACTTAGCAGCGCCGCAGTCTGTTAACCAGAAATAACAGACCACATTCTACATTAGAACTCAACCAAGCCACGTAAAAACAAGCAAAACTAACCTCAGAAAACGACGCTATAAACATTGCTGTGATGATGCCGATGCACGTAAATGCCCGACGACAGTGGAGGGGACTGTGGTGTGGGAACGACAGCGCTCCATCAGTTCTCGTTCTGAGACACTTCACGAAAACCCTGTGGTTGAAGCATTTTTTTACTTTGTCCACTTACATCTGTCTTTGTTGACATCCGCCATGTGTGCGCAAACAGAGTGGGACTGGCCGGAAATGAACTCGTTGTTGCAACCATAAAAGGGCCTAAACTTAATCACAATTCATTATTTATTCGGTAAATAACGTTTCCATCAGCTTTTATCGCATTAGCCGTATATCGATAAAAAAAAAAAATCCGATGAGACTGAACGTATTTCATTTGAGTCGATATTCATGAAATTTCATAGAATTTTACTGTTTCCATAAGGTATTTTTCATTCGATATCTCTTAATTCGGATAAAAGCGTGTAATGGAAACATGGCTACTGATACATTTACTAAAAACAACAATCCTTTACTAGAAAATGCTAATAAGATTACATCGTGCACAGTCCATAAAGTTGGATGTCTACACCTCCTGCTCACTTTAGAAGCGTGTGTGGTTGTGTGTTTCTGCCAATTACCAATGGTATTTGTCACAGCCGTGTACGAATTCTCTAACACCACACAAACGAGTCTGCAATTTCTCCCCAAATATTTGCGCAATTTTCATCTGATCTGGAATCATTTGGGAATAAGGATTACTCTAGACCACTGTCTCCCACGCTTTTCTCCACCTCCACTCTTTGTTCTCCCCTCCGCTGCGTTTGCTCATACACCTCTGTCTTCCTAATGAGGCAGATTAGCCTGTTTTAGATCCCAGTCAGAAACACACTAATGGCTCCCTTCATTTCAACACAGAAGGACAGGAAAACAACCTAGAGAGAGAACATGTGCCGACATGACCCGTGCTTCACCTCATTGTCAGGCTGTACAATTAAACAAATACTTTTTATTAAGGTATTCACTGATAATGCATTGCGCAACATTTCGAGCTGTCAAAGATTGGTGGGATCTACAATAGATAGCCCAAGTTTACTGCGAGGATAGCAGTGCCAGCTGATATCAGCGGCTTTGTGCTTCCATGCCGCAATGTGTCAAAGAGAGGTAGGACAGAAATAATGAAGGGAAACCATTCTTACGAGTGAATAAAAAAAGGCCTTCTGGGACATGATGAGAAGTGAATCTAAGGTGCAGAGGTGGAAGGATTAGGGATATTTTTCGAATTGCCAGCTAGGGAAAACAAGGAAAGGAAGAAGGACGAGAGCAAGTGAGAATGTGAAAAATAGTCTGCCATTATTCATCATATGTAATGATGGCTTAATTATCTTCTAACACCCCCTTCCCCTCCCCCCTCCAAAAATCTATTTTGACAACAGGTGTAAATGAATTCTTCATTGTTTTAAAGAATAATTGGTGCAAGCTTGCTGGAGGAAGGCTGGAGATGTAATTAAATCCAAAAGCGAGCTGAATAAATGAAGTGGGGAGTTGGAGTGCGCATGCATGACAGATATTAATGTCCTCCAATGAAATGTGGCGATGCCAGTAATAACCCATCCACAGCCACGAAAGAGCTTTCTAGCCAGAGAAGAGATGCATGCATGGTGGTCAAATAGAATTAGAAAAGTACAAACTAATTTGAAAATTTGTATATTTGAATTTGATGTGAAAATATTTTTTGAGTTATTGGCATGGTAATGGATATGGTAATGTTGTAATGTATTTGGTCTTGATCAGAATGAGATCTGCCACGCTTCTGTAGAGCAAGCACAGAGGCTACTGACAATCATTCACAGACATTGCTGTGAGCATGTAAGACATGCTGCTGGGACATGACACATACATGAAATAACCCCTGTAGCAGATCTATACAGGTGGAGCAGGGGAAGGTGGAGAGTTCTAAAAGCTCGCTGCAGACTGCTAACTGTACGTTCAAAGGAGCCGCGCCTGTCAAGGAAGCTTGTCAAAAAGTACGGGGAAGCTTGTTGACGCTTTGGACGTTTTGAAAGCTCTGACGTCTGACGATAGAAGTGTCACAACATGAATGTAATAAACAGAAACAAACAAGCAATACATTGAAGAAACCTTTTTTAATGACAGCATTTTTATAACCGTTTTGGTCCCATTTGGTTGGGGAAAAATTGTTGGCTATTATTTTTATTATTGTGGTCAAATCGGATGTCACTGTGAGCAAATTAATTGCATTTCCACTTTAAAACGAGTGTTCGTAAATATTTCAAATAAAATTTGCGCTCATGTGGTCCCTATAAGCAACGTCATATCATAAATGATACGAAACCAGTAGGAAACACAGCAACGGCGATGATTAGCTTCTCTTCCATTTCTCGGGGCTAATGTTTTGGTAGGAGACGAATGTTTACATTCATGTTTCTCCGAAATCAGCCAGTGTGAAGGACGTCTAGATTCCGATTGGCTGCTGGCGTTTTTGCCGCTGAACCGCGTCACAGCTCATTACCATAAAGTTGAGCTACTTTCAACTTTCTGATTGACGCTCAAAACACCCAAAACGCGGACACCAATGAATTTGACGCTCCTTGCAGCTGAGAAAAGCCAGCTTCCATTGAAAATGAATGACTTCCGGCTGCTTTGGAAGCTCAAGTTGGCGGCGGAGTGAACGTACAGTTACAGCAACACTATCGGTTTTCAAATGTTGAGCCGCAAGCTCATTGGCCGCTGACACAACTGCAACCTATCAGCTGTGCTATGTAGATGACAATGTGATCGCTATGAGTTAAGGACTTATCATGTCTATTTCATCTAGAGATATGAAACTAGGTATAAATGTGTAGAGGTTTTCATAGTTTTGAAATTGAAACAGCAGATTACCAGTTCTAAACCTTTAAAATGAAATTAGCCTCATTAAAATACATATTAAGATTATAACATTACAACTTTCAGATGAGGAAAATGTTCAGAACATTCATAATTTAGTATGAAAGTTGAATGAAAGATTATGAAAAGACTGTCAAAGGTCAAGTGTTCTATTTCACAGAACAAATGATAAAGATAATAAGCTGTTTAAAACGACAGATCCTATGCAAATCAAAACATTACAGTTTAGTTAAATGTCACATCTAAATTCACATAATAGGCCTACAAAGTTAATTTTGAAATCAACATGAAATTCGCAAAAAAAGAAAAAAAGATTTTAATATTTTACTAAAATGTATATTTACTAAATCCAAATCCATAAAACAACAAAAAAAAACCAATTACTTTTGTTAAATGTCAGTTTAGAACTAAAATACACAAAATTACCATTAACATGTCACATCTAAAATTCAAAATTACAGAATTCAAACCATCATTTGTTTAGCTCCTTGGTCAAATAGGTCTAAACAGATTTCAAAATTCAACTTCCTCCTGATATTTACTCAAATGATTATAAGTGCTGATGAGCACATTGCTTTCTGAGACATATTTGCTTCAGAGGTGTTTTAAGGTCAGCGGCCCACCTTGGTTTTGGAGTGATTTGACTAGGCAATGTCGCATGACAGGACCACAGGGCAAAATACAGGCCAAGCAATTAGCACAGTAGTAACACACTTGGCATTGCCCTAAAATGCTACTATGTGCCTAAAATACTTCGCATTTTGAAATGCAGCCTGGCAAGACTGCTGGAATCATTGCACCATGTATCATCAGCTTCACTGTCTCGACATTTGGCCAACAAGCGATAACAGTGTGTGCCACCAGACAAGCATGTTTGTGCTGTGTCTAATGTTGGCTGTTTGTGTTTGGATAAGGCCTGATTCAGAGAGATGGAGTTTACACGTCAAACACAATCCCAGTCTTGAGGGACCGAGACGGGCGTGGGCTTACTTCAAAGACACAGAGCTCAGGGCAGGGGTATGAGGGGCTGACACATGAAACCCTGCCAATTTCCATGTGTTCCAATATAACACAAACACTCTAATGGTGTAATCAACAGAGAGGAAACAACCTTGTTGGATATCTGAGGCCTTGATAATGAAATACATAAATGCAACATCTATTCTTTACAATGCCTTGTTCTTTTTCACGTCTTCCCTCATTTTCCCTTTGATGCCAGTGCATGTTTTTTGGGGTTGAAAACAAAATGCAGGGTACCAAATGAATAATGGAAATGCAAAGGCCACCTTTTAATCTCTGCAGGCCTTCGGTGCTATTCTTCAAAGCCCTACCCACACCCACACGCACACACACACGCCGTGGCTGCCGTCAGGCAACCATCCTTATATGACGTGCAAAGCAGTGCTGTAGATGGCCGAAGGTGTTACGTCATGGTGGTAAGTCAGATAATGACCTTGTAAACACACAAGCCTGATACAGTAGTCATTATCACTGACAAAGAAAAGATCAAAGTCAAACACAGTGTTCAGACAATGTACTGTTGTTCTGTATTATTATTTTTTTGGGAAGTTTTTGATTTTTTACAATAGAATCTGAGTTACTAATTCAAAATATAGGGGAGACTGGGCTAGTTATCACTGACAATATATTTTAAAACTTTTGTACAGACACATTCCTTTAAGTATTAAAAAAAAGCTATTGAATATTTCCATCATTATTGCTTGGAAATATTTCAAAACATGCACATGTTTCATTTTTGTGACAATATGTCCTAAAAGCAGGGGACCATTGTGGCATGTTGTCATACTCCGTGATGTAAGTTGTTATATGAGCTGTTAAAAGTTTTTTTTTTGCAAACATTTATGTAAATAATCGTGATGCTTGGACAACATCCCCATATGACAACTAGCCCCAGTCTTTTCTAACTGCAAAAAAAATAAAGCTAAAACACGACCAGATTGTTTGTGTGTGTATGTGTGTGTGTGGGAGAGAGAGAGAGAGAGAGAGAGAAAGAGAGAGAGAGAGAGAGAGAGAGAGAGAGAGAGAGAGAGAGAGAGAGAGAGAGAGAGAGAGAGAGAGAGAGAGAAGGAGAGGCACAATCTGTTAAAATCACACTTATCAACAAATCAAGGATAATCCGTTCAAACTGAGAAAGCCAAATTAGCACATTCTGGTAATCATTCAGTTTACTAATTACAAGCGAGACAATCTCCTCTTCTCTCTCACCTGCTCTGTTTGCAAAAAATATTACGCTGAATGACAGACGCAGAAGACAGACAATTCAGCTGATAAGAGAGCTTATTTAAGCCTGTGTTTGTTTAAAGTATAATATTCAAACGTTTCTTAATTGTGTCTCCGCTATATCTTTAGCCTGACTTTGATGCAGATCCGTGCATCCATGGATTCAGATTCTGCAGGGCTTAGAAAGGGCCAACAATTCTCTGGCGAGATCTGTGTGATAAATCTGGGTGGCATCTACTGAGGAGGGGACACTTTGTTATTCTTGTCAATTTGCAAACACTGAGATTCAGCTGTTGATTCAATTCAACTCTGACTCGGTTTCCTGTACTTGTGTAAGGCTTCAGATAATATTCTTTTTACATTTATATTGAACAAACTTTTAAGTTTAACTTTCAAGTATTTTTTTTAAACAGAACAATCTAAATTTGTTACAGATTTTTTTAGCTTCTGTACATAATAATTAATATGCATTTATAATATTGTATTACTTGCGTAACCTATGTTCTATGAATAGGTAATGAGACGCTGCGTAGCTTTAAGATGCCGTGGGAACGCCCTCTGGGTCTGCCGATTGTCTGAAGCCCTTATAGAATCACATTGTCTCAAATCTCGAATGTCTAGAATCACAAATCTCATTGGCTGATGGCGCGGGCGCAGCCCCGGCGCTCTTACGTCAAATAATCATATATACGTGCGCACCATCTGCTCCTAGGATTCTCTGCTCTTCTGTTTCTCTGCCGAAAAAGAAAACTTGTCGGCAACACAAGGAGCTTGGCAGCGAACGCAGCGTCTCGTTCCCTATTCAGTGAACACAGATTACGCAAGTAACCAGAGACATTCACTTTCATAGGTTCACTCAATGCTGTGTAGCTTTAAGTGCCCACAAGCACTACACACTGCATGTCCCACGGTTTCTGTAAAAACAAGATCTAAGACAGCTGAACAAAGTGCTTGTGAAACGCCAGTTCCGAATGCTCACAACCAGGAAAATCCTCGAGCAGATTTGCCACAAATACAAATAGCCTCACGTCACAGGCGAATTCTTGAGATCAGCCTTTCTAGGGGCCAGGCATATCAATAGACAGTCCTACCGTTCAGCCTGTCCCTAGCACCTGTACATTTATAATGTGCATGGATGCGGCTCTCGCACCCCTGAAACTTCCGGGCATGCAAGTTTTGAACTACTTGTACGATTGGCTGATTCTAGCTCGATCACATTCAGAACTCATAGAACACAGGACCATATTACTCAAACATCTCAAGAATTAAAAAATATATATGAAGAGTTCAAGATGCAAAAGCCTCTAAATGCCATTTGAAATTTTCTTCTAAATGACCATTTTTATCAAGCTTGTATATTTAAGTTTAGTAGTTTCACTTAAATGACAAATTAATAGGTAATCTTCATTGCCATTTAAGTGAAATTACTGAACTTAAATACAGTATACAAGCTTGATAAAAATGGTCATTTTGGAAGAAAATTTCAAATGGCACTTTGCATCTGAACTCTTCATATGATATTATAGTTTTGAAGTGCCGGGAAAAGATGTGTAGTAGGCTACTTGTAAGCGTTGGCTATTTCTTCCACATTATCATATTTATGGTTAGAGTTAAGTCACTACATTAGCCTAAATCCATGGTGAATGTTGCTGATCTGTGGACTGAAAGTCTTCTATTAGTGTTTCTCCTAGTTTCCACGCCAGCTCTTTTTGATATGATATCTATTTCTTCACTGGATCTCCTCATAACAGTGTCGCGTGATCAAGATCGTACCGCGACAGGCAAGTTCGGGGCTTTATTTTACTGTCAGTGGTTCGGGTCGCTGCTGCTGCTCGACGGTCCTAATCATATATGAGTAGCGTATTTTCGTTCCACTTTCATTTTGTTTGCATTCGCTGCTAGGTAACGACTAACGAGTCGATAGAGCGCTTATTGCTCAGACGCACATAGCAGGTTGATCATTTGTCGCCGTCTCCTTCCCACAGACGTTTACGTGCACTATTCTTGTCACGGATTCATTGACGCACCCCTTCCACGCTTAACCATGCATTTACCGTGTGGCAAATTTACTGGTCGCGCACCTCAAATTTTGTCGCAAAATGCAACTATTTGGTCGCAGTCTGGAGCCCTGCAAGCCATGAAAATGCCAACATCAGCTGGATAAAACATCCAGTTTAATAAGAATCTTGTACTTGGCCTTGTCTTGCTGCACTGTGAGGAATAATACTATCGTAATAATCCTGGAAAAGTTACCTCAGAAGTGCTGGTAGTTTCATTTCGAGGAGTAACGGATTCAGCTGATGCATTAAGTTACTTAATCATAAGTGCTTTGTTCTAATCGGCGTTATTGAATAGTGTCTGTAAACTGCACAAAGACTGTTAAATATGAGTGTGCGTATTATGTTCCTATGTATATTGCGAGAATGAGGGTAGGTGTTTGGGAAGATATTTTGCGGTAGGTAGTATGCCATACGGAACCGTTGCCACTGAACCTACTTTAACGAAGAGAGTGGGTCAAATCCTTAAGTCAAACGGGTTGGCACATATGGTTGGGTTGCGAAGATTGTATTTAGTTCACATGTGAACTATGAGGAAGGAGCAACCTCAGCAGCAGGAGGGATGTAAAGGTCAGTAAGCTGGGCTGAGTTGAGAGGGGGACGGAGGGGGGTGACTCTGGGACGCCAGAGTCACTGTCGAACCCTCTTGAGGTGTTGAGGCTAGGAAACACTGTGGACGGAAGGTGCCCACTTGAAGACCCTAGAGATGTCCCCTACTTGGCTCAATCCAGATGGTTGTGGTGCTGGTCCACTGGGGAGACCAAACTGTAGTCGTGTGTGCTAACACGCCAAGTACACTGCAGCCGTTAACACCGGACAGAAGGAGATTCACATCACCATATGGATAGAAGCGTGAATGGATGGAGAAACATAGGTTACTGTAAAGTTACGTCTTAGTTTGTGCTTATCTTGGCGAAAGCCGAGTACAAATCAGCATGAAGTTTTAACATCTACTCTTGTGTAATGGAAATCAGCCACTGCATTTTCTGTGTTGCAATGTCTTAATATAGGATATAAGCTCAGATGGTCCGGTCATGTAATAGAGAAGCTCAAATTCGTTTGAATGAGCACAATCCAGGCCACAAAACTTTTACAATAAATGAGAACATAAAAGCGTCCCCCTTCTCAATTGCCTGGGCAGTGGCACTGGAATAATATATGACTTTCGATAATACAACCGTGGAGGCCCATGCAAATAAGTGTGAAACTGCAATATAATCATTTATGTAAATGACACAGAGCTTGGCTTTAGCTTCATTATTCCCCACACCCTCTGACTGAAAGGGTAAACGGGGGTAGAGGGAAATGGAAAAAGCGAGAAAAGTTTCTGTTTTCAAGACAGGAGGGGGAAATCAATAGCATGAAACTGTGCTAAAAAGAGAAAGCCTTTGATATTATGTTAAAAATGAATTTCCTTTGTCCTGCCTCAGAAACTCAGTAGTTTAGAAAGGTCTACAGTAGTTTGGTGATTTATCCAGAAGGATTAAAGTAGAGAACACAACCTGACTCTACACGGAAGGTAAGACAGAAGATAAGCTTCAGATATAGGCAATTAACAAATTGAGAAAAACACTATGTGAGAGCTCAAAGTTCTCTTTAGGTGGCTTAATGCAGGTTTTCTTTCTCTACAAGTGGTATCAATTCAATGTGGGTCAAACAAAGTGTTCAAGCATACTCATCGTTGCTATTTCCATTTGTTCATTTCCTTTAAGTAGCAAGGATAAGTGGCACAATGTGATCAAAACCACTAGTTTCCATTTAAACTGTTGCTATATAAGGATTTGACCAGAACAACCTAACACTATTCGGATTTAATGCACTACACTCATTTTGTCCTGAACGAGATAATACTTGCAATCAAATAAAATGACTTTCTTTAGATGTCTTAAAATGAACTTCTATTGCCAACAAAATTGGATTGCTGGACTTAGCCAATAAGCACAAAATGATCTATGAATAAAACAAGAAATGCAGTGGTATATTACCTGACAGAGACATAATGACAGAGACTTAAAATAAACGCCAAATGGTCTCTTACTCGATACTCAATCAATTAAAATGCCCTGCTTCTTTTCCTGACTATAAATAATTATGCAATTACCAGCGGCCTTCTGTCAGTGAATGCTGTTTCTATTGCAAGGTGTAGTTATACTGGATACAAGCCTAATCTACATCAAAAGAGCCATAAAATCGTAAAAGTAAATGCATATGTTTTAAATCTCCATATATGCTGATTTGGTGCTCAAGAAAAGTTTCTGATTATTATCAATGTTAAAAATGGTTGTGCTGCTTTAAATCATTATTAATATAAAAACAGTGAGACCAGCACAAACAGTCTTGTCCTCTGTTGGAAGGCATGAAACTTCCAACACTTTACTGGCCAATGTTTCACACTCAGTTTCATTGTCCAACGCCTGTATTAACAATGAGACCATGCTGATATATGGATTATATGCCACTGGTTCTCCCTACAAAAAATTGGGTTCATCTCCCGTTCATTCATTTAAAAGGAAAAAAAAAAAATCCACCTAAACCTTAATTTGAATTCTGATTTAGCAGAAAATCTCATTAATTTCACAAAAGCAGCAATAATTAGAGACGCATTATAGATTCACATCTAGTGTTGCTAATTAAAGACAAACTTGTATGGTAAACGGATTTGACAAAAACCACCAGCTGGGTTTGTTGGTTCATCAATAACCAAGACCCAGGCTTGCCACATTCGCTCATATTCATGAGTCAACTCCCTGTAAAAGACTCCAGCTATTAATTCATCTATTATTGCAGAAATATGTCCATGTTTAAATTGTCTGTAATAATTCAAGATGTTCCGTCTGTTATCTGAAACATCGATTTGAGACTTTGTTGCAATTGGAATCTGAGACACGATGAGGCCATGCTGTGGTTCTGTAGGAGCAGCAGGGAAGTCTTGACAAGCACAGGGGATGCACCAGGAAAACAGCTGGCATGCCTCACTGCCCCAGGCCCAGACTGCCTGGTCATCCCGCAGCAGAAAGCCCAGAAAGCACCCACCTGTCCGGGCCCTCGGGCCAGCCATCTGTGCATGAAGCCCCCTCTGTGCATGATGCCCGGACCACCGCTAGCTCTCAAAGGGACAGACTGGCTTCCTCACTGTGGCTTCTGGTGTCTAGTGACTGGATCAGAGGAAAGAGGAATCTGGCTAACTGGAGAGAGTGAGGAAACACTCAGCACATGAAACCATTCGGATAATGCTTAGTGTTCATAGTGTCTCCAGACCAGCATTTACCTCTTGCTGTAAACAAAGGGAGAATTCGCCAAGCAAAACCCTCCCTTCCTGATTAGATTCTAAAATATATATATCTATTAGACTGTATTTGATGAAAAATACAGTAAATAAAGCAAAATTGTGAAATTTGAATAAAAATTAGGTTCATACTGAAAATCGGTGTACATTTTTATGATGTTGATTTTTAATATACCCCCATACCGTTGTATTTAATTACACAGACGTTCGGAAACAACCGTTACGACTGCGCGACACTGTTTCGAGACGTACCCTTCATAATGTTTCACTTCTGAGCAGCGACGGTGAGGCGAGGGTAAACCAAACAGCAGCGCTCCTGGTGTTACGTTACAGGGAAGTGGATGCTGCAGAACTATGGCGTTATTTTCCTGTCAAATGTCGAGAGGCGCACCATCTGTAGCACGTAAAAAAAATTAATATAACGTGCAAATGCAAATCTCTGCTTGCCGCGTGGAATATCGTGCACGTGCGCTCTCAGATAGACGCTGCTCTTGTAAGAATAGGTCTATTTTTTTCTGGGCTCGCTCAGAGAATCCTGCACATAAAACGTGTTCAGTGCAATCGCGAATCTTTCCTCTTCCCCAGTTAACAATTTTAGGTTACAAGAACGTTTTCATAACTTTTTCATAACTTTTTATAAGTTAGCATAACTTACAAAAACTTTATTTCTGAATGTGCTGGGAACATTCAAAACGTCCAGTTTTTTTAGACGTTGTATTAACATTCTTGCTTTTATAAGAATGTTATTAGAATGTTAAAAAAAATAACAATTTTAGGTTATACAGGGCGCTATTATATTCTACAATATTAACTAATGACAGTAAAATTAGTTTGACCATCCTAAGTCAATTTATTGCAGTAATTCCTCTCTCAACCAGTAGAAAATGCTTTGAACACCTGATTATTCATGGGAGAAAAAAACAACAACAAAAAAACAGCCCAGCGCTACTTTAATGTCACATGATCCTTAAGAAATCATTCTAATATGCTGACTACTCAATATTTCAAAAACTTTAATTTCATATATATATATATATATATACATATATATATATATATATATATATATATATATATATATATACAGAAGCAACGCCCTCGCCCTCAGATCACTTGGACGTGACTGTGACTACAAGAGGTAAAAAACAACAAATACTGTTCGTTTTCTCACACAAACCACTAGTTTCGTGTCTTAGGCCATCAATGTGTACTTACAATTTACGAGTCATTAAATCATGATTAATTTGGACTTCTCTGTGCATGCTCTTTGAGGTGGACCGATGGGTGGACCCCATAAACCTCCATTATATGACTGACAGACAAGAACGCCTACATCTTGGATAGCCTTGAGGAAAGCTAAAACATATCAAAAATTAATTTTAAAGTGAACGATCCCTTTAAGAGTTATTTGTTAGTGATTCAGACCATCTGAGTATACAGCAGTCAAAATGCTCTTCACCATCATTAGACCTTCATTAAATTCATTATTTCTGCCACGCTCAATTGAAAAAAGTACGCAAAAGTCTCTTTCTATAAATGAAATTATGTTTACAGGCCTGCCTCCCAAAGGCTATAAAACTGTGACATTCAAGTTTTGAGAATAAGCCGCAAACTATAAGTCTAAAGTGATGTGGGTTTGAGCAGAAAAGAATCATGATGCTATTTCATGGTTAAGCTGAATTGCAGGTGGCTAGTGAATAAAATGCCGATTATCCTGCTGAAATAACCTGTCCTAAAGCGCTGAAATGAGTCAAAGTCAAATGTGAAAAATTGAGAAGAAGCTCTGCCAACAGAAAAGCATCAGGCAAAGGTCAAAGAGCGAAGAAGAAAATGTAAGAAAAGAGAAGGATGAGAGATGTTAAGAGTTTGTGAGCATGGCAATGCAGCGAAGGCTAAATCCTGTAATGATGGTGTGAAGCTGTAACTTTGCAGGCCAGAGGAGTGAGCCTCAGCATGGAAAAGCAAACTAGCGCATTAACATGCACAATGCCCAAGGCTATGTCTTCTACTCTTTCATGCTTGTGAGGAGTAACCCTAGACGGCTTTGTCTTCATCCCCTCTTCTGTGTGGAAGGGAGGGTCTCGCCTCTGGTCCTGTGGGCCGCAGGAAGGGTCCACTGCAGCCCCCTAAATCCAGCAACGGCCAGCAGATCACACCTCTGATCGACAGAGTGCATATGAAGTGGGGATTTTCTGGGAAAGAAGCGCTGAACCGAGAGAGGTCGGAATGTTCTCTCATAGCCAGCTCTTAAGAAAATTGTCATGTGCATAGCCCTGCCCTGAATGCCAAAGTAGAACTGCTACACAACTTTTCAGTAACACAAACTGGCCTACATTTTAGGGATGCAGATTTGATCGTAGAGAGGAGCTCTGCTTTAGTTATTTTGATCAAAGCTATTTGCTGTAATCATGAATAAAAGCTTCTGTTCGGCCATACATTACAACACGTCTCATTTAATTTAAATCCCGACACTGCAAATGACGATGTATATGTTTTTCACTATATCGAATAGGATGGACGGTGAAAAGCCTATAAGAACGACAGTGTGACAAACGATGGTTCATACATTCATATTTCCGTTTACACGAAACACTGTAAGTAAACTATAGCGGTTAACTCCGTACTTAAACTTTATTTGCCACAACCAAAACGTGTGTAATATGCATAAATGTTTCACATTGTTAGATAAAATTTCGACTATATAACAAGATATTTTACAAATAAATGGACTATTTACAAAAGAATGGCGGAAGGGAAAAATTAGCCTATTACTTCCACATTATGTTTTTTGATGAACATAAAATATGAATACTTAATACCACTAATAAATGTATTTTAAAATCTCAAAAGGAATATCATACTGTACATTTATTAAAGTAAATAAAATATATTTTATACTGTATAATTAAATTTCGTCCGTATTCACATATAATCAATTAAATATATACGCCTAAAATATATTATTAAACAAAACAAAAAATTCTGAAATATATATATGTAGCATGCAATGAGACGCATTGTTTTGATCATCATTCTTGAATCATTGGTTGTCAAGATGTCAGACACAAGACGGGTCTCTAAATTAAGGTACGAAACATAAAAATAATAATAATAAAACACAAGCTCAGAGGTTAGCGCGGAATGCAAAAGTACTTTTATACTTTCTTTTCTCTTGTTTTTTTGCTGTTGTTTTCTGTTATTTACTTCTTTATCCTTTTTGGAATCAAAGGAGTAACCAGCCATCATATATCAGTTGTGTCTGGGTCTGTGAAGTGGGGAGATTTGAATCCCATCACACTTTCACGCTCTCCTCATCTCCAACCTCATTCCTCCTGGGAGTCGGAAGACACGGGGAGCAGAGCAAGAAGGAGAGTTCTGAGGAGCGTCTGAACATCAATGTAGAGCCACGGTAAAAGTGTCTGGTGGTGTAGGTGTCTCTGGTGTGTGAGGATGTGGGAGTGTGTGTAGGCTGGCTGCTGAGAATCATGGGAAGACGGAAAATAGGAGAGCACAAGGGAAGGTGGTTATCAGAAGAGCTGCAATGTCCTCCACACAGGACGAACACTCCCACTCATTTCAATGAGTCGTCTTCAGAGGGGTGTGTGCCTGAGAAAGTCTACAGAAAAGAATCAGGGGCGAATTTACACATTCAGTTTAACCAGACGCTGCTTATTGCACTATCCTTTATGTATTTAAATTAAGTCAATGTCATTTCTCTCAGTGCAAAAAAAATAAATAAAAAATTTAAGTCAGTTTACAAATATTTGCGAGCGGAAAGAAAATGGTACACAGATTCTAATTCATCAAATTTTTATATATATATATATATATATATATATATATATATATATATATATATATATATATATATATATATATATATATATATATATATATATATATATATATATATATATAATTTATTTTATTATTATTTGTTTATTTATTTATTTATTTATTATTATTTATTTTTTTTCAAATTTAATTTTTACAATAATTGTTTTGGTCCTCAGCAGTCCTGATTATGGGCATGTGGCAGCACATAATTAAATTAAAATAAATAAAGTGACTAAAACCAATATAAAAGATCACAAATTATTAAAATAATCTAATAATAGTAATTATTATTAAATAAAAAAACAAATACAGGAATACATAAGTAAATGTTTAAATAAATGCAAAAATAAACACATAATGTATATTTATTATAAAATCCTCAAAAAAAATAGTCTTCTTGGTTGGCACACCTGTACAACATAACCTCAATCCTCCTGAATTACAGTAACATAATTTAGGAACATCCTTAAGTTGTCAATTGCATTGAACAAAAACTGCCTGAACTCTATTCTTCCTGTCAATACTAGAACTGCCCCATTCAACAAGTTTTAATATCACTTTCACAGGTTTCTCTTATGATAAAAACTATGTATCTACAGGAGGAGTATTATATGAGCAACAGTTCTGTACAAGCGAGGTAATGAGAGCCACAGGCACTTCAACCCAGCTAAATGCTAAGTTCATAAAAAAAAAACTTTTTTTCTTCAGATTTTGTAAGCTTCACTGAAAGGGCACAACAATAAAGAATGGTTCCCAACATTCCCTGGCCACCTCATTAAGTCTTCCTCTGCCTTACGTTCCAGGCAGTTTCACCATCGCCTCCATCTCAACGCACCACCAAAATGGAACAAGCCCTCCCTTTGAAGGGACCAGAAAATGTTTAAAATACAAGCCAGTTTTAAAGGGAGATAATAAGGGCAAATGAAATCGTGTCCAACTTTTATTTTGGCCCAAAAACAGCCTGTTTTGTCTCCCAAATGTCATGTCCTTTTTGCTTACAGCTCTGTTAGCTGGCCGGGCACAGAAGGCCAGACATTACCAGTTGGTGCTAATGACGAGGCCTGTTGTAGCACTGTTAATCAAGTGTTTTATCGGCATTCAAAGTCAATTGCATCCAATTAGATTCAGTTCCAGCCATGCCCTGAACGTAAGCCATATTTCACATATCACGGCTGAATTCATGACTCATGTGTGGAATTGAGATTGGGTTTCCCCCTTTGCATCCACCAAAAGGGCAAATACAATTCACTGCACAGCGCTGGCAGAAGCACCACCCTCTCTAGGCAACGCTTCACTATGCTAATGAGACTAAGCCAGGGATGCTAGTGTTGACGCTGCAGGATATGTTAGCAAACACTTAAACCTTCAAGTTAAAACACCACACTCAATCAAAAAGTCCATTTTAAATGTCAGTTGGGAAAACAGAAGAGAGAAACAACAAAGTATTTTGAATTTCCTTTAACTGCATAACATGCTCGGCCCAATCTCACAGGAGTTTCAGTAGGTCATAACTTCAATGAATAATAGTTGAGCTCTTATATTGTTTGAAGGGAGATGGAAATTACACATGCAGTACAGTCCTAAAGCCATAATCATGCATGCGAAGGTGTGAACGTAGAGTCGATGCAATATAAAGAGTGTATGAAAAGAGGCGAATAACATGATAGACCTAAATTGAGCAAGTCAACTTCTGTATTGTTTTGGAAGGATTTAATCATTAGCTTGTTTCTGTTTCAACAAAGGGATAACAAATGAATCAAACTGCTAGCCTGACTTTGTCATACTCATATTCTTAGTCAGAATGCGAGTCTGAAACTGCTCCATAAGGCTTTGATTATGAGGCGTGTCTTAACCGAACCAGGAAAAAAAAACTCTGCACTCAATTGGATAGTCGGTAGACCTACAACCAATCAGAGCAATGCAGTAAGTCAACTACTTTGCATACAGTTGTCAACTACAGAACTTACTTATTTTAGAAGTAAAATAGCGAGTGTTGCTTCTTTTACTTGGTCCTCCATGAGTGCGACCAAAGGAGAAACCACAACGACCACAGGCTTTTCATTACGTCCCATCTTCTTATAGGCTAGCGACCAGCTAGCTGACAAGTTGCACTTTTGCCGAATCATGTAGGAAGGACGGCAAAAATATCTTTCCAATCGTCAAATGCCTTGATTGCAGTTTTCTGTTTGTCTATTAAAATTAATGCGCTGTTAGTTCATTTTACAACAGACGCAACAGTGGAATCTATACATCTCAATCTCTCCAGCTGCAGTCATCTCTGAGGGAAACCGGTTAAGCAGTCTTTGATAACATGATGATTACGTCCCTGCAGATTCCCCATCTGTCCAGCATCGTATAAAGCCCGCCCTGTCAATTTGATTGGCCCGATCATTTTTTGACTGATCATAATCACTCCTCAATGGATCTAGTCCAGACGAACTTCCCGACCAAAACATGCTGTGGGCGGAGTTCGATCTGGCATCCATGCTATCAAACGCATGATATGCTGATTAAATAATCAAATGAATCAATGCACGCTAAGAAAAGCTCCTAAGTTAAGAGAATTCAACTTTACAAAAAGTCAATATATTGCTTATTTTCAAATAATTGAATATAAAGAAAAACACTGGTCAACAGTTAGACGTCAATATTTTTTTTTTTTGCATTTGTCAAAGTGTTTGAGTTTGCCGATACCAGTCAGCTGTACGTGTCTGTTTGGAGAAAAAAACATGTATGTGTCTGTTTTGTAGTTCAACTGCTCATTTAAGCAAATATCTAATCAGCCAATCACATGGCAGAAACACAATACACTTAGGCATGTAGACAATCTTCTGAAGTTCAAACTGCACATTAGAATGGGGAAGAAAGAAGTAATGACAGATAGTTTGAACGTGAAGGGTTGGGCCTGAGACTTTCAGAAACTCCCACCCATTTACTGAGCATTTTCTCGTAGCACAAACCACCCCTAGAGTTTGCAGAGAATGGTCTTGAAAAGAGAAAATATCCAGTGAGTGGCAGTTCTGCCTCCTTGGTGCCAGAGGTCAGAGAATGGCCAGAATGGTTTGAACTGATAGAAAAGGCAACAGTAACTAGAGATAACCATCTTGGTTATAACCAAGAAATGCAGAAAATCATCTCTCAACTCACAGCACGTCGAAACTTAAAGATGGGCTACAGCAGCAGAAGACACTGGGTGGCACTCCAGCTGCTGTCTCCTAACAACAGAGAAACTGAAGGCTACAATTCTCGCACACAGGCTCACCAAGCTTGGACAGTAGAAGATTGTCTGATGAATCTCGACTTCTGCTGCAACATTCAGATGGTAGGGTTAGAATTTGGAGTAAACATGGAAGCATCCATCCTGCCTCAACGGATCAGGCTAGTGGTGGTGTGTAGATATTTTCTAGGCACACTTTGGGCCCCTTAGTACCAATTGAGCAATTGAGAATGAACTCCACAGGCTGCCTGAGTATTGTCGCTGTCCATGCCCATTTCTTTATGATCACAGTGTACCCACCTTCTGATGGCTGCTTCATGCCATCAGATTAGTTAGGCGTGCAATGCTTTTGAGAAATGCAGCCCAGTTTGAGATGATTTAAGGTTTGTGACATGGTGCATTATCCTATGCACCATGTCACAAACCTTAAATCATCAGCTGGGCTGCATCCAAAAAGCATTGCACACCAACTAGATCATTGGATCATTGCAGATGGTCTGTACGAATCAACTTAGCTCACAATGCTTTTGAGAAATGCAGCCCAGGTTTCTTGAACATGACAATGACTTTACACTTTACTCAAATGTCCTCGACAGTCACCAGATCTCAATCCAATAGAGCACCTTCGGGATGTGGTTGAATGATTGATTATATATAACACACATGTATAACTAGTGTTATCACGATACAACAATTTATTGTTTCGATACCGATACCATGTCAATAATCGCGATTTCGATACTTTTTCAATACTTTTCCTGAAAAGGAAAGATATTTCTTACAGGGCGTTTCACATGCACACCTCCTTTCCGTAGGTCTGTGCATTTTTAAATGCTGTAATAACCTAATATAAATAAATCACTGACTAACATTGCACATGCTCTGATTATAATCATATAGCCTAGATCATTTTAGCTGATGTTTTGTATGCTTTATTTTTAGTAGCTTACCAATTTATTTATGTTATCTATTAAAGTTGGGGTGAAAGTTGTACAGCTAATACAAAAATAAATAAAACATCTCCTGTTAAATAGCAGATAATTAATTTATTTCGTTACTAAATAAGAGATCTAGGTATCGTGAGGTTTTTAATTTTCCGAAGTATCGCGATAGACGGTATAATCGGTGCATCGTGCAACACTATGTGTTAGGGGTTTTTCCGATTCGGTACGTACCTCGGTTTTCAAGTCACGGTTCGGTACGTTTTCGATACAGCAAAAAGAAAGAAATGCCAGAGAAATTTCCTATTTGTTTAAAGAAAAAATATTTTTAAATAAGGTGAGTTTTCCTAGATCTTGTAACTTTTAGGTTTATAAATGGGGGTCATCTTTGAAGGATGAACAAATAATGTTTTGGTCATCACATTAAAAATAACATTTAAATATATATTATATTTATATAATATTTTGAATTTTGAAGTGCTGGAAAAAGATGTGTGAAGTACTTGAAAGCATTTCACCATTCCAGTCAAACTGGTTCCAGTTAGTGTTACTATATTAAATCCATGGTGAATGTTGCTGGTCTGTGGACGTAAAGTATTACTAGTTCAATCACGGCACAATGTTTCTCCTGGTTTCCATGACAGCGCTGTTTGATCTAATAGAGATCTACGGTTAATAATAGAGAAATGTAAATGCATCTCACTAGATCTCGCAGCAATGTTTTTACCTCAGTGGCGAATTCAAATGTTTTCTTTACCGTATCTCTTAGCGCGGCGTGGTAACAGTGTCACTTGATCGAGATCGAGATAAACGATCCGTGAAAGCACATAATGAGTAGCGCAGTTTCGTTCTGCTTTCATTACACTTGCCATTTGATGTTGCGCAACGTTGTGTTGGCCGCGCCCACACAAATTTTGCCGGCAGGAAAAAAGGTCCAAGCAACCGTTTGGTTTGTATGCGTACCGAACCAGAAGCCTCGAACCGAAACGGTTCAATACGAATACATGTACCGTTACACCCCTACTATGTATAACATTCGAGTAAAATGTTATTTCTCACATGTACAAAAAATATTGTCTGCAGTAGCTCCCAGGCGTTATTTTATGGTGAAGCCTCCTCTTTAGCATCCTTAAAAAAGTTAAACTTTGTTACATTAAGTATCATCCCTCCATCTAGTCAATGGCATAGGTGAAATTGGGTGTTCTCGAGTGCAGCAAAAGCACTGCCCCTGTACCAAATACATCTCTGCTACACATTTACATGTATATCTACTGAAAACCAGATGCTATTTTAATTGGTCCATTAAAAATTAGTCAGACAAGATTCTGAACTTGTGAACTGTCACAAGAAACATTCCTCTGAGCCACAACATCTCGCATTCAGGTAAGGGGCTGAGCCCCCTGAAGGCTGAAATCCTAGAATCGCCCGGCCATGAGCCATCAGAAGCGAGCGAGGGACTGAGTTTTAGTCTCGCTGAAGGTTCAGTCGAGTACCCAGCAGGAGATCTGCACCCACAGCAGGACACTGAGCAAAATGTGAAATATCAGACAGAATTACAGCTGCCTCCAACACGGTGTGTACAGGGCAATTCAGCACAGCTCATCTAGGCGAGGAGCAATTATCCTACAGGGAAGGGCTGAATATTTTTCCCAGCCTCCTGAGGGATTCCCGTAGCTCGCCTTCACACCACCACCAGAGCCGCCGGGATCTCACTAGAAAGCAACAGGAGCTTTTGTTGTGGCGGATTCAGATTTGATGCACGCATCTCTTTTTAAGACACAGTGTCAAATGATTTACCAGAGTCAGCTCAAAAGGGAAAATGAGTGAGCTCGCAAGTCTCTGGTGTATAACCAGCTCCTGTTTAGACTCCAGCAAATTTCACAAACATAATAAAGCCCACTCTTTAAATGGTACAGCACCGTATTTCAGCGCACTCTAAAAATAGAATATATGCTGTTGGCAAAAAGAGCCATATGGAGAAGGAAAGAGAAGGAAAGAGAAAGAAGGAGAGGTGAATGGGACAGGAGATATATATATTTTTTTTTATAGCTCAGAGGTTACTCTTTCATAATTATGGAGATTTCTCATTTCTAAGATGTTTACCTGAGAGGAAATGTCACACAGTGTTCAATGGATTGTACTGATGTTTAACAACATACGCGATTGTTCAACTAATGAAACATCTTACCAAACAAACTCTCAGTAGACAAAAGAGGAGAGTTTATGAAATGTCACCTAAAATATGTAATGAGAACACAAGACAAAAATTATAGTTGTTGATATACAAAAAAAGCTGTAACAATTAAAGTGATTAATTTGGCCTTGGGGAGTATTTGATAATGATTTTTTTTCAGGTCAAAATGAGATCCGACTTTTTGAATGGCAAACTTGTATCTTGGCCAATCTTAGAGTGGTCTTCTTCTGAAATAGTGTGTGTGTGTATATATATATATATATATATATATATATATATATATATATATATATATATATATATATATATATATATATATATATATATATATATATTCATGATTTGTAATCACAACATTTTTTCTTTTGTCAAATCAACTTAAATAATTTATGTAGTTCAGATAACATAATATTTTAAGTTTCTGATGATTAAATCATTGTCCTTCATTGTATTAATTCAATTTGTTCCATTTCAATGAACTTACAATTTTAACTTAAACCAACAATATTTTTTACACAGTGTGAGATTCATGCGTTTTTTTCATTTCTCAGGAAACTTCATGGAGGTCTCAGCTATGTTTCACAAAAGTATCAACTTTTTCTCAGATGTTTTTTTCCAAAAATGTCAGATTTGAATGAGAAAATTGTCATCATACAGCAAAAAAGTTTCATTTTCAGTTTCAAGTTTCATTTTCTTATGAAAGTAGTGGAGATTTTTTTTTTTTTTTTCTCAAGTGCAAAAGATTTAAGAAAAGTCTCCAGTTGCTTTCAATTTAATCTCATTACTGCCTAAGAGAAACAATTAAGATCTCAACTCTGATTTTCATTTCTGTAGAAGGAGAGGAGAGAAGTGAAAGGTGAAGAATCGAGAGATGAAGAGAGGACATGCTAATGTAGTCATGCAGAGATGTGTTCCAGCAAAGCCAGCATAAGTCAAACTCCACCGAGCGACTCGGCACAGTTCAATTACAAGTTGGTGCTGAAGGTCAGATATTGTAGTTCAAGTGATACAATGCGCAAAGATGGATGGGCCTGCTGATAACATTCAACTAAGTAATCTCACAGTACAGTGAGAGCTTGTTTAAAGAGCTCATATCCTTGGAAACCCTTGGCTCAGCGAGGCCTCTTATTATAGACCATCGGCGCAGTTGTCCCTCAAACATTACCTCCTGTTACGTATGCAAGTCTGCGGAGTCTCTGACAAATATCCCACCAAAATGAAAGGATGTGCTCTTACTGAGATTAAACAAGCTGGTAAAGATGAGGAGGGGCTGGCCACTGCTGTAAGAGTTGTAGAAAACCCTTTGTTGTATAAGTGCCTCATTTAAAAGTTTCCCCAATTTTAAAATGAAAAAGACCTTCCCTCCGTACTGAAAAAAAGTACAAAATGAAGTGCAAGGCGTGACAGACACACGGCTGAGCTGCTTTACAAGTTCCTCGCAGCTCCGCTCGATGAAAAAACAGCCCATGAAATGACACAAAAGGTATGCCGCTCGAAACCCTCTTTCATGCAGCGAATAGAGAGAAAGAGAGCTGCCGTAGAGTGATCAGTGCCTCGCTGTGAATAGTCTACTGTCATCAGCCTGCCTGCGCTTAGGAAAAAGATCTGTCAGCTCTTATCAACGCACAATCACAAAGAGACATTAAAATACAGCATCTGAACTACTTCAGCTTTTTACACCACTCCATGTTTCTCTACACAATCAAGCACATTTCCCACATCACACGTATATGGCCTTTAAACTACTGTGAAGAAAATGAACTGAATGAGTCGGGGCTTTTATTCACGTGGCACATGCAAAATTTCCCTGACTGCTTGATATAATGGAATATGAAGTACAACTTATTACTCATACTGTTCGGAATCGTTTTTGGGCAGAGAAATAAGGATTGGAATGTGACATATCTCACTTTGTAATTTCATATAAAAAGTCTCTTGTTTAGTTCTTACCAGTAAATTTGGTTACATTTCGGCTATATGCAATGCTTGAAGTGGAAAACAATCAGAAGTCCTCTAGGTGGAAATGTATTGTATTTTTATGCAAATATAGCAAAAATACATATCATACATCATGCATATGTTTTATAAACAATATTTTATTCTAAGAGACTAACATCTCTCAGTCCTCCTCATTCACTGCTTAGTACATTGTTTGGAGTTCGAACAACTCAAATGTAACGGTGAAAGGCAAAATCTAGGCTTGTTGTAAGACTAACAGTCTTTGTTTAGAAAAAGCAACAGGATCAAAATACTTTGAGCAGAATAGTGCAGAATTGGTGACTCTCTTGGTCCAGGCGACTTCGAGCAAAGTTTGTTTTTGCCAATTGTTTAGTTTTACCAACCAATTTGTTTTTATTAGTTTGACTTTAGACTGATGCCACATCGCTTTAAACTCTTCAAAGTACACTCTCTAGAAAAAATCAAAATACAAAAAAAGGTACACAAGTTGTCACTGGGCTTTACCTTTTCAAAAGGTACACTTTTGTACCTAAAGGCTGCAAATTGGTACCTTAATGGTACATATTAGCACCTAAAATGTACATATTAGCACCTGAAATGTACATTTGAGCACCTTAATGTTCAAAAAGTACACTTTTGTACCTAAAGGCTGCATATTGGTACCTTAATGGTACATAATAGCACCTAAAATGTAAATATTAGCACCTGAATTGTACATATTAGCACCTGAAATGTACATATTAACACCTGAAATGTACATCTAACTCCTGAAATGTACATCTAGGCTGGGAATTGAAATGTACATATTAGCACCTGAAATGTACATATTAGCACCTAAAATGTACATATTCAGCACCTGAAATGTACATATAAGCACCTGAAATGTACATATTAACACCTGAAATGTACATATTAGCACCTGAAATGTACATATAAGCACCTAAAATGTACATATTAGCACCTGAAATGTACATATTAACACCTGAAATGTACATATTAGCACCTGACATGTACATATTAGCACCTGAAATGTACATATTAACACCCAATTGTACATATTGACACCTGAAATGTACATATTAACACCTAAAATGTACATATTAGCACCTAAAATGTACATATTAGCACCTGAAATGTAAATATTAGCACCTGAAATGTACATATTAGCACCTAAAATGGACAAAAGTTTACCTTTTAAAAAGGTACAGCCCCAGTGACAGCTTTTGTACCTTTTTTCTGAGAGTGTATATCAACAGCACAAGTAACTGTGCCTTACAACTTGTCATACCGCACAGCATGCAACATGCGAGACATATTGTAAACCCACTTGAATGCAATGAGGTCCATCCACCCTTCCTGAAGACATAAAACGCATCAATCTCTCCACTGCTCAGCTGACTAATTTTCGTCCCACCACAAACTTCTAAAGCAGAACAGACTTTCGTCCCTGAAGCAACAACAAAAACTTTTCAGAAAAGATCGCAACATCAAAAGCCCACACACTCTCTGACTTAAGAAACGCCCAGGTATATTCTATCAAAGGGAATTGTTGCCAAAATCCTCTTCAGTTAAGAGACGGAGAGGACTGTTTCACATCAAAGGCTGCTGTGGAGTTATGTTTCTGCACTCTTTAATTCTGCGGGGCAAGACGCAATTTTATTTGTATTTAAGGGAACAAAAAAGTTGATGCAATTGATTTCAGATATCTTTAAAAAAGCTTATCCAGCGTTATCATCATACAGAGCATATTAGATTAAATAAAATGGGTCTTTTAATACTAACTGTAACAGTATACACCCATTTACAGTGGCAAACAGCTGCCAAAGGAGTGGTGCAGGGATGACGTCAAAACCCAGAAGCCTGAATTCTCTGCTGGTTCCCTTGAGATTGTATGGGTTTTAAAATGTTTTAAAAGCCCAAAACCAGGGGTGAATTAGTCTTTGGGGTTTTGACATCAGTCCTGCAGCACTCTTTTGTTCTGTTGAGGATGTAATTTTAAGGTAGTTCCGACCAAAAATAATAAAAAGGACAAAGAAACAAACTTAAGTTTGATCATGCAATCAAACCAAGATTGAAAACAGCTTTAATTAAGGGGCGAATCTCACCAATGTCATTCACTAAGATTGAGTGTCGGAGAAAGGTGCACTACAAAACTGAAACTAATAGTGAGTGAATATTTGCAAAAGAAATCATGAGTGAATCTGTGCGGGCACTGCTGTGTGTCCTTGCTGTATAGAGTCATTCAGTGAAATAAGAGATAGAGTTATTCTCATTTTATGGCGATTTTATAATAAAGTCATATATGGTTGGACATTGTGATCCTTTCAAATTGGCCCATCAGGAGTGTCTCGCTGCCAGCCAGAGGTCATACTATTACATTTAGCCACTGGTTTTACTATATCTGATATTGCACCTCATCTGTCTGTGAGGGGTGAAAAATGTGATTCCTTCCTGAGAAATCTTTTCATTATCATGACATTTCTCCCCTCGGTTTAAATAAATGCATGAATATAACGGCAGAGCTTTGGTTTTTAATGTGAATTCTACTTTGTACTCCTTTTAGAACTAAAAAGAACTTTCTGTAGAGCAGTATACAGACCTATTTGTGCTTTACATAACATATAAAGTTCATCTACAGTATTATTAGTAGTACATTAATTTCTTCAATGAAATGTGTCCTCAATACCACAAATACATAGTTTTTTTTTTTTTTTGGTCTATTCATCAAATAATCCTGTTAAGACGTTTCCAAGCAGTCACTGTTTCCAAAAAAATTAAGCAGTTTTCAACACTGATAACTATAAGAAATGTTTATTGATGAGCGAATCAGCTTATTAGAATGATTTCTGAAGGTTCACGTGACACTGGAAGAATTATAAGTAGTACATTATTTTATTCAATGAAATGTGTCATCAATGCCATTAAAAACATTCCACAAATACATATAGTTTTTTTTCTTTCTTTTTCAGTCTATTCATCAAATAATCCTGTTAAAGGGTACATATCATGCTTTTAAATCATTCATTTTTACTTATAAATCATACATTTGTGGTCTATATAAAGCGTAACTGCAATGCTTGGGTCTGAATTCTCTCAATATTATAGCTCTACAGGCCCCTTTTCTACCCCTTTTCTGATGTGCTTCTGTGAGCAAGTCGTTTCAATGCGGCCCCTTTAAATAAAAGGCGTACCGTCTTACCCCGCCACTCTCCAGGTCGCTGAGTTCACGGTGAACTTTCCGCGTTTGGCCATTATTGTAGTTTGATAAGAGATATGATTACTATAGCTTCAAAGAACATTTTTATTCACACGTTAACAAAATGTCAACAACGGAAGACTTGTCCACCAAGCCTTACATATTCGGAGCCAGAGCGAGCGATTTGAAAAAGACAACGATGACGAACCTGCAGAAAAACGTCTTCATATGGAGGCAGGTAACGTTATGTAAGTTAACTATGTTGTGTTATTAGTGAAAGTCGACTATTTCTCTTGTTAAAACAGAGCACACTGACAAGATAAATGACTGCGGTCTGATTTTACCACTAAAAATCTGTATTGATAATAAAATGATAACTTACGTTTAGAAAGCATCAGGAAACACAGCAGCTAAATGATAGAAGTTGATCGGCAAACCCTTCTGTATACTGGCTGAGGTTGTTGAAGTGGGGATCCTTGAAGTGCTTCAGGTCACTACATCCAACAACCGAAACATTTTGACTAGCCCTCTCGTAACTTCTGCATCATTGAGCTTCGACTACAAAAATCGGAGCGAGAAATAATAATGGCGGATCGCTCGAAGTGTTGAGACCGGTAGTCAATGTCCTTATTTGTCAGTTCCGCTGGAAACACCGGTGACGTACTTGCACAAAAATCGTCATAGACAACAGAAAAATCTGAACAGGTTGAAAAATATGACCAAAACAGAATATAAAGATATAAATGAAGCACCTGAAGAGAATAATTTCATATTTTCTGTACTTATAAACACTCTAAATCTACAACAAAATGCATTTAAGGGCTAAAAAAGTGGATTTTGCATGATATGTCCCCTTTAAGATATTTCCAAGTAGTCACTGTTTCCAAAATATTAAGCAGTTTTCAACATTGATAACTATAAGAAATGTTTCTTGATAAGCAAATGGAGTAATGACTGCTGAAAATTAAGATTTGCTATAACAGGAAAAAAATGCATTTTAATTATTTTTTTTTAATAATAATATTTTACTGTATTTTTGATACAGCCTCTGAGCATTAAAAAAAATCCTACTGACTCCAAACTTTTGAATACACACACGCACCGTACACACACCACCTAAAATATAAAAAAGCTTTAAATCCAAAGAAGAAAAAAGAAGGAACGTCAGTGATCATTTTAAATTTGCACTTTCTTTACTCTCATTTTATTACTTTTAACCACCATTGTCTAGAAAACGGCTTTTAAAAAAGGAGTTAAGGAATGTCCCGATGATTTTCATATTGGTCTCAGAGATGAAAAAGGAAGAATTCCCTTTTCATGAGCCATATTATGCACTAGCCTTGATCTTGAATTTGGCGTAGCACACCTTCGCCTCACGCAAATACTGAAGCAGAGTGCCTACAAACCCATAAGTAGTTACATATTTAAAGCGACCTCTGTTTCAAGGTTACAGCTCGGAAGGTAGAAAAAAGGGAAAATAAAAAGCAATTTCACATTTAATATTTGGTCTGTTGTGCTTATGAGTTTGATGTCTATAGAAACATGCAACATCCCCTTTCGGAGACAGGATCCCTCGGGGTCCTCTGACGGAGCGCACACACTGAGTTAAAAGACATGGAGGTGGGGGATTTCAGAAGCCTCCCCTGCAGACATGCTCCAGCTTTGTGCATTTTAATGGTGAGATATTCAAATATCCTAGTCTGCCATCCCTCACCCTCATTTCTCCATCAGTCCATGCAGGACACTTCTGTCTGCAGCTAATGGGATGCCATGTACGCAAGAAGAGGGCTTATTTGGGGAGGTCTTTGCCTCCTTGAGGTTAAAGGACCTTGAAATGTGCTTTCGTTTCATTCTTCTTTTTCTTAACTGAATGAACTTGGATAATTAAATGGAATAAAATACATTAAAATAATGTAATAATGGTAAGAAGAAAATTGGAGAGGTTCACTAGTCATTCCCACAGCTGTGCAGGCTATTAACAACAGTATCAAGGCATTCTTGCGTGAAACCTTGAAGCTGCTTGCAATAAGAGTTAACAACACTCCCACTGTAAGTCCCCTGCAATGTCTTTGGTAAACAAGGAAATTAAAAATATGCACATAAACCCCAGTATTATTAGATGATATTTCCTCACTGCCACTTGGTATATGAGCAGAACCAGAGCAGACTCTGTGATTTGTTTGCCTAATATTGGAATTCACAGAAGTGTTAACCAAGTAAAAGTGCATTTGGGTGTTAATTTGTTTTCGGGTATCCAGACGTCTCTAGCGATTTGTATATTTTTATATTTTCTATACTGTAATAAAAATGGCAATTAGGACTGCATTATTCATATATTTTATATGAAAATAGCCCAATATGGCTTGAAAACGCACACAAAACCATATATTGTCGCAATCGTGTGTTTATTGTATTCATGATTCATTAGTCAAAACGTTTCTGCCTTTTATTCAGCAACCGCAATAGCTGGATGCATTTGTCTATACAAGGGACTATCTGGAATGTCATAAATTATTACTTTTAAGAGTCTGTTTTGAACTTTCTGGTCCAAAGGTGACAAAACATTGACGCACCTAGAAAAAAAAAGGAAAATCACTCTGACTTCCTATTTCAATCAGAAAACCTTCAATACAATTCATGTAGACCAAGCCAACGTTGTGGGCTTCCTTCACAACTGCTAAATGACAAATGAAGGGCTCTGGAGCCTCCCTTTAGTATAATTAGGGACCATTTGAAATGGGCTGGGGTATACATTGACCTTCTACTAAAGAGGGGAAAAAAACAGGAGGTATAATCTAATAGTTGCAAATTGTTGATGCATATATTAAACATAATAGCGTTGGCTGTTTCGCCCTGCAATGTTTCCCTTGTGGAAATGCCCTAACTGGGCTACAGATCAATGGATGGACATAGTTCACGTGGCATCTGTTTGATCAAAGTTTCCACACCAAAGATCTGGCATCGTAATCGCATCGGATCGGGTCCACTGCGGAATGTGGCTCCGAAAATCAAAACGAGCCACTGGGTTTCAGAGTCACGGAGGATAAGAGTTACCCGTTCTGAAGGACATCGCAAATTCTTTTACATTACCATGATAATAAAGAGAAAGGCTTCCAGTTGCTACCATTAAGGCAAGCAACAAATATATCATCCCGCTCCCTGCGTTCTAAAGAGCGGGCATGATGTCCCGGCCCTGAAATTGACCCTCACTTCTCCCGTATCAGAACATGCATAAATACCTGGTGCAGCAGAGACGAGGAAAGCTATTAATCAGACGGACACGGGGCTCAGATCTGGAACGGCTTTAAATCCAATAGGAGATTCCTTTCAGATGTTTAAAGCCAAACGGTTTAATATCCCCGCCATCCCCAAGTGGGTAATTGTTTCGCTGCCGCAGACAGAGAAACTGTCGATCAAGTCTCGCTTGACCTTGTTTCTGTGTCTGTACTGACCTCCGGAAATGTAAAGCAAAGATCATATCACATAAAAAGCAATACTCCCACAAACGGGCCCCAAGCTGCAAATTGATTCTGCTGCCATGGAATTCACTCCCATCTCAGAGAAGCAGAGGAGGAGGGGGGGCATTAAGAAGGGGTCTCCTTCCGCCGCATTCATCCTTTTTTTGCAGATATCTGTCCTGCGCGTCAGCTCGCAGATTTTTATCGTTATGAAAAGGCACTCTGCATATGCTGCCGGAGCTCGTGCCGGTGACGGATAGCAGAGGGACAAATAAGCCGGCGACTCCGGCTGCCGGTGTTTAACACATTTTCCTCTGTCGTGGCGCTGATAGCAGGTTCAATTGTCTGCGGTAATGGGCCGAAGGGAGCAAGAGTCGCCGTGACGACATTGCCCAAAGAGGGCCACGGAGATTGTCTCAGGAGGGCGCCGCTCCCTATTGTCCCAACGAGACGCCAGCAGACGAGATGGTTATCCCCGCACTGTCCGAAAGCAACCGTTGTCTATTAAATCCCCTAAATTGAATTTAAAAAGAGTCTCAGATTACGTTAGAAAGTCTGCAGATGTCCTTGCAATGGACCAGGGACCAGTGACCCATAGCCTAATTAAAATGCAAGCTGAAAAAAAAAGTTGTACTTTGATCAAATGAAACTTTAATTAGCACAGATAACCCCAAGCTACCTCTAAAACATTACCAACTGGAGGAATCGAAGACATTCTTTAGGAAAATTCATCATCCACAGGAGATGCACTAGAGTATGCACAAAGGAGAATGTTTTGGGACAATTAGAAACAGCTTTAGAAACAAGCATCGATAACGGCCATTTTCCACACAATTCGGCACAAGGTGACTAACCTTTGGTACATTATCATTGTCCGCCCCTTTTGCACAGACCAATGTCAAAGGTCCTGCTAGCCAGAGGTATTGGCAAAATCAAATTCCCCCAACCTTCTGGATCACTCGAGTTGGTGCTAAATAATTGATGTGACCATTGAGACCGGTGGCAGTGGCGGTTGCAGTGATTTGATTTCAGAGCCAGTCTGAATGGGTTCAAGATCTTTACAGACACCCCGTTGAGGGCCAGTGAGAAATGTCAATCGCACCTCATCTATGGACGGGGGCATCTCTGCTACACAGAGAGAGCGGCAATCTCCAGGCAATCTGCAGCAAGTTCACCATCCACAATTTAATGACACACACACACACACACAGCTGAAGTGGTAGAACAAAGAGACACTCAGTTGTAGCTCTGACAAGTGTCAACTTCACTGCAATGGTGGCACGTAAGAGGATTTCCTTGATAATATGAAAGAAAAGAGTAAATGACAAAACGGGGATATCATCTAATTGACTGCTATGTTTGCCTTACATATTTGCATGTTTGTGAAGACAAAGTCTATGCAAATTGTTATGGTGGTTACTGATTTGATTTGTTGCCAAGGGAATCTAGCCAAAACAACGATTGCAGCTTTTGTCAGTTCATTACTAAAAGTGTGTGCACTATGTACTGAAAGAGATCTTTCTTGTTATGTTATAATAAGAAAGACCTGAACTCCCTGAAACGCCTTGATTGAAGTCTTAAGTTTTCTTCCAGGAACGAACATTTCACAATATTCCTCATTTAAATAAGGTGATCTGGTTGAGTCAGTTATGACGCTTTTCCACTACACTCAACACGACTCGGCTCGCCTTTGTTTGGTTGTCCACTGTGTAAAAGTTGTACCTGTACCTGCTTTCGGGTACTTTTTTTGTACAACCTTCGGTGAGGTTCTGAGCGAGCTAAGGCGATTCTAACATGTCATGTGAAAACAATGCCGACTGCTGATTGGTCAGAGAGAACCGTCATCATTCACTGTGTCATCATTGCACATGCCAGATGGAGTATCCAGAATATCCCCGCCATGTTTAAATAGTTTGGCCAGAGATAGTTACTAAACGTACTACTATTATTATGGCAACTCGGAAGAATACACCGTGGTCAAACGAGAAGGGGCAGACTTTCCTTTGTTTGGTTGCCGAAGAGAGGATCCAGCGAGAGCTTGATGGGGCAACGAGGGACGAAAGGTGTCGCTATGACGACGGGGTACTTTTTGTTGGTAATGGAAAACAGAGTGAAAAGCGAGCTGAGTCGAGCCGAGCCGAGTCGAGCTGGTACTGGTAATGCGCCATAAATAGTGTGTTGAAACTTGCGGTTATGGTAAGGGCGTGACATTTCCCAAACACGCTCGAAGTGGTTAACCAATCACAACACACTGGTCCAGCCAACCAATCAGAGCACATTGCACTTTTCGTAAGGAGGGATTCATCGAGACAGGAACTACTGATTAACTGGAAAGAGAAGTCCTGAAAAAATGTAAAACAAGCAACTTTTTTAATATATATTCAAGCATTAAAACATATTCTAGTAGACCCCAATAACAAAACTTTGTAAAAGGATATAAGCCCTCTTTGAAAAGTTTCATATATTCAATAAATGAATTGCATTTAATAATAATGAGCAAAGAGCAAAAACTGTCCGGGTTAAATGTTTTTTTTTTCATCTGTTGTGTTGCAAAAGGCCCGATTTATTTTATATCCCATCACATATGTTGAGAATGTCATCAAAATTTATAAATCTAATGAAATGGAACAGACATGTTGTCTTGCAGATTTATTTCATGTTACTTTACGAAACTTCCATATGTTTTGCTGTGCATCAGACAAACTAGAATCGTCACGCTTGCACGGTTCATTTTTTCGGATTCGGCGTGATGAGTAACGCCACCCTTGTAATTCTTTTCAGGTATTCAGTCAAATTCTGCACCAGCAGACAAGCCGTTCCCAAACACCTGGGATTTCAGCATTCTGACTGCGGAGGCTAACTTAATCATCTATAATTGGTGGAGTGGTTCTCATTTATAGTGACTGACAGCATTGATCTGTCTCAAAGGTAATACACCAGGCCTTATAAAAAAAGGAAAAGAAACAACAAGTCACATTCCAAATGAGCAGAAAAACGGCAACATGACACAATGTAAAAATGAGACCCGCATCATATCTTATTGAGGAGTCTAATCCCCAGAAAGAGAGAGGCTAGATATCGATGTGCATGATATTAAATTTAAAAATCTTGGGACCTTAAATAATTTAAGCGTGAAAGATCACAGAGTATTTGATCTAGTCTCTGTATCAAAACTACATTACACAGGGCAAAAACTGTGACAGAGCCTCAAAAAGAGAACTTTACACTGTCTCACAGCAGAAATGTCACAACATGAGGGTTTTTGAGATGCTAGAGGGGTGCTACTGGTGCATGGATTCACTTTTTAAAGATTTAAGTGAGGCATGTGCTTAGTCTGCTCCCACATATGGCAGAATGCACACGGATAGGATTTTGCATGTAGCTGTGAGAGAAAATTAACCATTTGTTGTAATCACATTGTGTGAAAGCTATAGCAAGAAAATCTGCATCTATTGTCAAAGCTCCGGCCTTGAGGTTTGCATGCATTACACTTGTGCATACGCAAACGAGTACGTTTCATCAGTAGCCCGAGGCAGTTTATTTGTTGGCTGAGGTATCGATACCAGGTTGTATCACATCAAAGCCAAAAAATGCATCCATATTGTTTGTCAGTGACTCGAGCTTGAATTCACTTGCAATATTTACTGCCCTCTCTCAAGCATAGAGTAAATAAAGAGTAAAGGCAAGTATAACATTTGTTTTTGTCTTTGTCAAAAAAAAAACAAAAAAACTCTTAAGAGGAGATCAAGGGCGTCAAAATGCTGCAACTTAACCAACTGTACATCTGGTTCATTTGACAATAATAAAAAATTCAACCTCACAGCCAACAGCAGAAATTCGATTTGAAACAGGCTGTGATACTCAGCTAGGCTTCAGTGTGCTTTTCACACACAAAAAGCTTGGATGCATTTTGTCTGATTCCACAGTGTTCAGAAAAGCTCTAGGCAAAATACATGACCAGAGTAGATTACTAGTTTGTTTTAACGATTAAACCTCTGCGATGCTATCTCCGAGCCTTGGGGATCTTTCAGCGAAGGACTGCCTCCGGAAACAATGTTTTGTCTGTACAGATTAACCAGAGGAACATCTCTCGTCCAAATTCTCCTTGAAAGCCTTGTGACTTCGAGGAGAGAATTCCACCTTTCCAGTCCTCTTCCTCCCTCTGTGTCATCGGGCCTAAGCTTCTGGACCAGAGTGTGTCCCTTCTCTTCAATAATACCACGTTTCAATGGCCATCCAAGTCATGCACAAGAGCAATGAATAACAAATTTGTTGAGGAGTAAGTAATGTTAGGTTTGCTGACATTGGCAAGCCTTGCCACACTCTCAGACTGCAGTGAAAAGCAAAAGATAAATTAAAAGCCTCACACAAATATCTTTGTTTTTTATTGTATGCATTGAATCAATAGCGCTATTTGAAGGTTTATTATGATACAAGACACTTTCCTTTTCTTAAGGAAAAACAGCAGTCTGCTTGAGGTTAGATAGTCTTATCCTTACTCAGCACTTCCAGTCAAACTTTCTTTTGTTGCTAGGCGTAATATTGAACAGCTCAATTTATGTTTAGCAAAGAGGCTCTCTGAGCTAAAACTAGTCAATGCAATGGCATTTATTTGACTGAATAAGAGTTAATTTCTACATCTACAAATGAATGTTTAAAATTCCAGATTGTTGTGTAAATTAGATCTTATGAACAAAGAATAATAGTATAATTATAACATTGACCTAGATTAATTATTGCTGTACATCTGGTTCATTTGGCAATAATACAAAATTCAGTTGCGCTTCCTTTTACAGTAGAGTACTTACAGTGTATTTACAGTGTACTTACCTAGAAAGTACTGGCTCATATAAGGTAAGTACATGGAACAGGGGTAGGTTTAGGAGTAGGTTCAGGGTTCGTACTAGGGTCCCACTTTATATTAAGTGGCTTTAAGTATGATGTACTTGCATCGAACAAATAAGTACAACGTATTATTGTGGTCCTGTTGTATTGTAAAACACTTTTGCTGCAAGGTGTGCTACGGGTAAGGTTAGGGACAGGTGTGGTGGTATGGGTAGGTTTAAGGGTAGGTTAAGGTGTGAGGGATGGGTCAACTGTGTAATTACAAATGTAACTACATAAATTAATTACAGCTGTAATTACATGCTGGTATTTTTAAAATATAAGTACAATGTAAAAACATGTATGTCAATAAGTCCATTTGTATCAAATTATTAATTTCAATGTAAGTACATAGTACTTAAAGCCACTTAATATAAAGTGGGACCACTTTATAGTTATTACGCAATAATTGTAGTTACTAAAATAAGTACATAGTATTTACATGGGTTACTGGACTGTAAAAGGAAGCGTTACCAGAAATTCAACCTCACAGAAAACAGCAGATATTCAATTTGAAACATAGGGCCCTATAATTTCTGCGATCACAGAATAAAAAGCACACTCTTTTTACAACTAAAATAACAGTAAAGGGTAAAAAAAAATATTCCCAAAAATTAAAACGGAAAAACGGAATTTGCAAAAATTAAAACGGAAAAAAATGGAATTTGGGAAAAAATAAAATGGAATTTGGGAAAAAATAAAACGGATTTTATAGGGCCCTAGAAACAGCCCGTGATGCATTTTGTCTGATTCCACAGTGCTCAGGATAATGTTGCTCATTATTAGTCCATGATACCTAATGCATTAGCTAAGGTTCACCAATTGAACCTTTGTGTAAAGCTGTCTTCGCATTCATTACATGTTACTGTTGACATAGATAAACGGGTCCATGATTTTATAATGTTGCGAAGACAACTGTATGAAACACCCTGCATAAAGAATTTCACCTCATTTCTTCATGCATATTTACACCAATCAGTCACAGTGTTTCCTTTGCTTTCAGCCTGTCACTGAATCGGGATTAATTCACCACCTCATGTGTTTATCACCTGCAGGCCTTGTCTAAAAAGTGCTGTCCTAAATTGCCAGTTAGCAGATAAAGGTATTTTGTCATGGGGTTAGGATTTGTAATTTCAAGGTATACCTAAATTATAAAAATATTAAAGTATGTGAACATTTCAAACAGAAAAAAAACCCAGCATTAATGTGAATGCCTCAAGCTTTGCTCTGTAATAGAATATTGGACTTTTCTACATAAATTGAAGGATATAATTCAAATGAGCTGAAGCATTTTAAGGTCAAAGGAATATTAAATTCATGCAGCACTGACAAGAAAAAAAAATAAACTATAGCGCTTTCTAACTGCATATACTCAAATGCAAAGCCACACTCACACAGGCCAGAATGAAAGGTGTGACTGTCCGTGTCAACTAACATAGGATGAATGGCTTTTATATGAAATTAGGTTCTTTAAACTCTTCAATGTTTCCACATAGACACAGCACAACTTTTACAGCCCCAGTCCAAAGATGTGCCAATCTCACAGAGCTCAACTCTCAAAACTCTAACAATCACTCATGAATCCTGCTCTTTCCTTCTCATTCCATCTCCATTTTTGCCTTTCTTTCCTCTCAAGCATCACACATTCGACTGTCCCCATCCAAAACAGATAAGTACAGAACGTGTTAAAAGCAAACCACCACCACAGAAATTCTCTACACGGTGCCGATCAGTAAAATTAGCATGACAATACTCACTGTGGGGAGAAGGGGGCAGTCGGAGCGTGGCGAGTCACTCTGTCCGCATGAACCTGCACGGGTGGAAGAGCGGGAGAGAGAGAGAAAGAGAGAACAGTCAGCTGTGAAAGCACAGTTAAGAGAAAGGGAGGGGTGACGAAGAGCCGGCACATACAGAAAAACACAAAAAGAATCTGAAACACAGAGGAGAACGAGGATGAAGCCGAAACGTTAGGAGAGAAATGGGGAGGCAGCAGAGGGAGGGGAACATGTGATGAGAAGAAAAGACACGTGGGAAGATGCTGTACTTTTAAAAGTTCGGCAAACGAACAGGGGAGTTTTCTTACTGTTATTCAGTCATGTGACACCACTGGATGAACTAGATACCTTATTTAACCTTGCAGTTTAAGCATAATTGTTTACAGTAGCAATAGAACCAGGCAAATAATGAGCTTCATTGTGATTTGCATGGCAATAAAACATGTTTTTGCAGTTTTAATGATTTCCGGGAATGCATTAATGAAATCATTTACCCAGAAATTTAAATTGCAGCAGTGTTGCTCATCCTCGTGTGATTTGAAATACGAATGTTGTTATACTTTTTGTGAAATATAAGAAATATATTTTAAAGAATCTTGGGTATTTTCCATTCAACGACATGTTCATGGCGACCACAGGAAAATGTCAAGAAAGTGCACCATAAAAGTCATCCATATGATTTATGTACTATATTACAAGTCTTCTGAAGCTGTACAATAGCTTAGTGTGACGAATAGAGCAAAATTGAATTCAATATTAACTTAATTAGACTTTTCACATCTGCTGCAGTCTTCAAATCAAATATGGCATCTATGGTGAAGGTTGAACATCATATGAACCACTTCCATGGTGCTTTTATAGTCCGTTTAATATGTTGCATGGAAAAAAATAACAGTAAAGTTAGTTTCGGAACAACATGAGGTTGAGTAAATGACTGAATTTTATTTTTTTTTTGTGTGTGTGTAAAATACTCCCTTGAGTTTTTTTTTTCTTTATTTTTACAGGCTAGTGTTTGTCTTGAATATGTTAGTATGTGTTTCGACAGTTCTATCAGATCACTTTATCTCTGGTCTGCCTTTGATAGAGAACTGATGATCAACACCGCAACACTGCACTATGAAGCAACTCTCTGTTGCTGCCCAATGTCTCATTCTCTCTTTCTTTCCATCTACCCTCTCAGGGGTGTTTTATCAGAGTAACTGAAAAAAAAAAAAAAAAAAAAAACAACCACCAAGATTTGGATAAGCAATAACATTGTTGTATATTGAACATATAAAAAGGATGAATATTACAAAATATGAGATTAAATATTGAATTAGCCACATACTATCTAAAGTAACAGTGTATAAAAGGTATATGATCACATTTTACCATTGTTCTGAGAGTATCTGTGGGCAAAATTCAGTAATTTAAATAGAAATTCACACGATCTGGAATTTCTTGTGAGAGGTGAAAGATTGGTACACTGACAAACAGAAAGCTAAATTCACAACCACACCTTATCAATGACATCAGTGAATAAAGTTTCAGATGAAGGTGTATACATGGATTTCTCGGCTACGTCATCACTGCTTGCGCACGCAACCAGGGGGCAAAAGACTCGCAGTCTTCATACCGGAGTAAAGGGTTTTAGGCTAGTAGCATAGGTGTTGTCGCTGATGGACATACACCCAGGCATCATAATGATTGGCTTTAATGCCTTGCCTTTGACTAGGGAGCACATTATAACCTCAACACGCAAAAAAAACGGTGCATCATCAGTATTTGACGAGCTGCACATGACCACGTAGCAGCACGTAGTTGTATGCATCAAGGGATTTGTTCGCTCTAACACACCTGGTGTTTGAATTGCAGTCCACTTCTTGTCATCCACAATCCAAAGATCGTCAGATATTGCGTAGGGATCCGGCAAGATTTCACCATTGCAGAGAGTAAGTTTTTTAATGTAATCGCCACGGTTCGGAGGTAGGCTACTAAGGCTTCCCGCATAATCCATCTTTACAGTAAAGCATTGTTATATGTGTGCAGTTATGATATGTTGCAGCTCGTAAACTAACAAGGTTAACTTATATGAAAGCAAATTCAGGCTCTATAGAGATTATTAGCCTACATTACTAACTATCTAATATGATAATTCATATATGCATCACAGTATGTCCGGATTTTGATTCGTACACAGTTGGACGTTTCTACATAATGTTACATTAATATGAAACACAAACAAACAGATCCAACTCTGAAATTGCAGTTTATTACTGAGTTAAAAATAAATAACAAACGATACAAAATCTACGTTAATTACTATGTTCTTTTACAGAACTCTTTTTTGCCCCTGGATGCGCGTGCATCCGGTATTGTTTGTATACAGGAAACCGTGTATATCTCCAATTGTGTTCTCAGTAAAATACTAAAGAGTCACGTGTGAGAAGCCATGTCACTGTCACTGACAAACCTGCCTATCATGTCCTCAAGCAGTACACAGATCGGCATAAAATGGGATAAACTGGTTAATATGACTAATTACTAGGGGTGTGACGTACATGTATTCGTATTGAACCGTTTCGGTTCCAGGCTTCCGGTTCGGTACGCATACAAACCGAACGGTTGCTTGGACCATTTTTCCTGCCGGCAAAATTCGTGCGGGCGCGGCCAACACAACGTTGCGCAACATCAAATGGCAAGTGTAATGAAAGCAGAACGAAACTGCGCTACTCATTATGTGCTTCACGGATCGTTTATCTCGATCTCGATCAAGTGACACTGTTACCATGCCGCTAAGAGATCAGGTAAAGAAAACATTTGAATTCGCCACTGAGGTAAAAACATCGCTGTGAGATCTAGTGAGATGCAATTCACATTTCTCCGTTATTAACCGTAGATCTCTATTAGATCAAACAGCGTTGTCATGGAAACCAGGAGAAACATTGTGCCGTGAATGAACTAGTAATACTTTACGTCCACAGACCAGCAACATTCACCATGGATTTAATATAGTAACACTAACTGGAACCAGTTTGGCTGGAATGGTGAAATGCTTTCAATACTTCACACATCTTTTTCCAGCACTTCAAAATTCAAATATTATATAAATAAATATATATTTAAATGTTATTTTTAATGTGATGACCAAAACATTATTTGTTCATCCTTCAAAGATGACCCCCATTTATAATTCTGAAAGTTTCAAGATCTAGGAAAACTCACACTTATTTAAAAATATTTTTTTCTTTAAACAAATAGGAAATTTCTCTGGCATTTCTTTCTTTTTGCTGTATCGAAAACGTACCGAACCGTGACTTGAAAACCGAGGTACGTAACCGAACTGTGATTTTTGTGTACCGTTACACCCCTACTAATTACAAAGTTAACGTCCCAACTTTGTCACAACCTCAAAACGAACTTAAAACAATGACCTGTGAGTAAGCTGATTTTAAGATTGTTATTTTAAAAATGCATCTCACTATGTTTACAGAGTATTTGATGACAAATGATTTAAACGGACGAATGCGAATAATAAGTCCAAAAACAGTAAGAAAATGCATAAAAGCATGTTAACATACACACTAAAACCTAATATTTGTTGTCAATTGGAAAATGCTGATCCGTATGCCTTTAACCATACAATCTGTGTAAAGATCAAAGGGAACTGGAACATGAATTTACATCTGACAAAAAAAAAAAAAAAAAATTGCAGAGGGACCTTGCCTCCTCATTTCAGGAGTCCACAATACAACCCTGTTCTTTCTGCTTCTCAGATGTGTGTGTCTCTCTCCTGCTCTCCTCGAGTGACAAAAGCAAGACCCCATTCCTAATCTGACCCCAAAACAGCAACGAAATCCCCCAGGCCTTATCATCCTCTGCCTGGGCTCTGTTCTTGCTCTTCTTTCATATCCCCTGCCTCTCTTTCTTTCTTTCATTCTCTCCCTCTCTCCGTCACTCTCCATTGCATCCTCTCTCCCCAGTATAACCTCTTCCTCTGTCTGCTTCTCTCTGCAAACGGCTTTCAGCCGAGCAGAGATTACCTAGACCATGCTCTTCAGAGCAGCTTCAAAAAGGGTGCTCTGGGCTGCCAGGCTGGATAACACCCCCCTCCTCCTTCCACCCGGGTGGAGAGAGGGGAAAGTCACAGGGAGATTGGCTTGGAAAATGTTTGCAGAAGAAAAAACAAAAAAACAGCGGATGCAGAGGATGTCACACACTTGCTACGCTCACACACAACCTTTGGGAGTGACGAACATATTTACTAGCATGTGCGACACTCCTGAATCGTTACGTTTACACAACAGCTAAAAGTCAATGCATAGTTTACATTTTAAATAAAATCCACAGCTTTAGCGCGTACGCTCTGTTGTTATGCAGCGTCATCATTGTTCAGCGTTCTCATTGGTTTGCTTGCATAAGGAGGATTTCATGCGCAGGAAGCTGTCTGTGACTAAATCATCCATTTTGCATTATTTCAACGTATATATATAATTTTGCCGCATTAGATGGATTCCTAAGTGCTGCTATTTAAAGCACATTGAACTTTGCCGGCTTGCCAGTCTTACTTAGTTTTGACATGCACATGTTGAGGTGATGATTTGCTATTAGAAACAATTCCAAAACACTTTTGACCCACATTGCAGTTTGCCACCTCAGTACATTAACATGGGATTCATGAAGAATGCACAAATTGTGAAAAAGCTTTTAAAATTGCACATTTGTATTCCATAGCATGATTATTATTATTAAATACAATTGCTTTTAATATTAGAGTATTAGTAGACTGTAGTAGTCGACTCTTAGTAAACTGTTACGGATTACGGATAGGTGTTTATAAGTTGACATGCAGTTGCAAATAATACTTCTGGTCAGTATAATGGAGGGTCTGTTGGAGGATCAGCAAATAAAGTGTTAGTAAATATCAAGCATACAGTATACTATACTATAATGACTGGTAGTTCACATGAATTTGACAAGTTACTTATATTTAATATAATGTCTAATGTGGACTAATAGAATTTTCTTGTAAAACAAGAATGTATATACAAATGTATATGCAGAGCTTAACGTTAACACCAGCCAAACTGCCAAATGTGGGTGGATTTGTAATGCAGTCACTCCTACTAGGCACTTTGGTGGGTTATTTTTTTATAATATACATTTTCCAATTGTAGTCTTTTAAAAAGGCATCTGAAATAATACACTAGGTGCAATCTAATGTTGTCAAACATATTGATTTTTCGATACATAGCGAAACTGAAATATCTTAAGCTCTTCTGTAGGATAGCCTGCCCTACACAATACCATCTGCAGGTTCTCAATCTCTAGTCTTTCTGACATTGAATGACAAAAACACATCCTTTTACTTACTCGTTTCATTTGCACCTGATGGATATTGTTGGTGTTACAGGGCTTGAATTTCGAGGGATTGGGAATATTGAGCAAAGTTTTACTTTGAGCATAGATTTTGTGCTCACACCCCAAGTGCATGCACATAAAGACAAAAGTACATTGGGTCTGCGTGTCATGTCTTAAAGTGACAGCAGCCTAATAAACTGGCTATCAAAGTATATGATAATATTGAAAATATCAATATGGCAGTTTTTCCCCATGGTATCGATGTCAAAATTGTGGCCAGTGTAAATGCTGAGTGGTTAGTGACTTTGGAAAACTACCATTCACAGAGGCTGATAAAAAAAACAGGTTAATGTCAAGCCCTGTATATACACTCACCTAAAGGATTATTAGGAACACCATACTAATACTGTGTTTGACCACCTTTTTGCCTTCAGAACTGCCTTAATTCTACGTGGAATTGGTTCAACAAGGTGCTGAAAGAATGCTTTAGAAATGTTCGCAATATTGATAGGATAGCATCTTGCAGTGAATGGAGATTTGTGGGATGCACATCCAGGGCACGAAGCTCTCCTTTCCACCACATCCCAAAGATGCTCTATTGGGTTGAGATCTGGCGACTGTGGGGGCCACTTTAGTACAGTAAACTCATTGTCATGTTCAAGAAACCAATCTGAAATAATTCGAGCTTTGTGACATGGTGCATTATCCTGCTGGAAGTAGCCATCAGAAGATAGGTACATGGTGGCCATAAAGGGATGGACATGGTCAGAAACAATGCTCAGGTAGGCCGTGGCATTTAAAAGATGGCCAATTGGCACTAAGAGGCCTAAAGTGTGTCAAGAAAACATCCCCCACACCATTGCACCACCACCACCAGCCTGCACAGTGGTAACAAGGCATGATGGATCCATGTTCTCGTTCTGTTTACTCCAAATTCTGACTCTACTATCTGAATGTCTCAACAGAAATCGAAACTCATCAGACCAGGCAACATTTTCCAGTCTATTCCAGTCTAACTGTCCTATTTTGGTGAGCTCTAGCAAATTGTAGCCTCTTTTTCCTATTAGTAGTGGAGATGAGTGATACCCGGTGGGGTCCTCTGCTGTTATAGCCCATCCGCCTCAAGGTTGTGTGTGTTGTGGCTTCACAAATGCTTTGCTGCATACCTCGGTTGTAACGAGTGGTTATTTCAGTCAAAGTTGCTCTTCTATCAGCTTGAAACAGTCTGCCCATTTTCTGATCTCTAGCTTCAACAAGGCATTTTTGCCCACAGGACTGCCGCATACTGGATGTTTTTCCCTTTTCACACCATTCTTTGTAAACCCTAGAAATGGTTGTACGTGAAAATCCCAGTAACTGAGCAGATTGTGAAATACTTAAACTGGCCCATCTGGCGTCAACAACCATGCCACGCTCAAAATTGCTTAAATCACCTTTCTTTCCCATTCTGACATTCAGTTTGGAGTTCAGGAGATTGTCTTGCCAAGGACCACACCCCTAAATGCATTGAAGCAACTGCCATGTGATTGGTTGCATTAATGAGAAATTGAACAGGCGTTCCAAATAATCCTTTGGGTAAATGTCTGTAAATCCAATGTAAACCTCACAGGACCAACACATACATTTTTATTAGAATATTAATTAAACACACCAAATGAACATGTTAAATTGACATGCCCCCAGAATAAAATGCTTCATTTCTGCACTACACTTTTGGAGGCCAAAACCACAGTTCAGAAAGTCTAATCCCTTTATATTCTTTGATGTGAAATCTTTGATGTGCATCCCTCCCTGTGTAAACCCAATGCCTATTTCTCTGTCACCATGTCCAGCCTGTCTCTGTATTGTGAGACACACTCTCTGCCCTCTTGCTCCCCGAGAATGTCCAATTAGAGGAAGGTCGGATCCGGTAGCCATGTGTGAGGCAGCCACTTATTCTGTTACCGTTGGCCGATCCGTCACGCTCCTCTCCAGCTTTCTTTATTTTATTCTTCCTCCCAAAGGGCAGTGGCTAACTCTATCACTGGGACAAATGACCCATCAGTGGCAGCATTCATCAGCTTCCTTAGAATCACTCGCTCAGGCCGCAGTCCCACCCCTCTAAAACCGCCGCTCCCACCGGCTTCCCCATCGAATCTTACATTGCGTGTGTGTTCGCACGTTCGTGGGTGTGAAATCAAAAATCAGAGAATGCGCCTTTGTGCGTGCAGCGCTCGGCTAAACTGCATTATAAATCTCCCCCACATGTGCAAAATAAACACACACACGCTATCCAAAATAGAACCACCTCCTTTACCAAACATATATACATAAGCTTTTGTCAAAGCCCTTTGTCTGGTTTTATTTGCTTGTCAGTGTTGTTTTCTTGTTTTATCTCCCTCGGCAGCTATTCTGACGCCCACACCGTCCCAACACCTCCACCCGGGGTGGGAATCTTTACATAAGTGATGAGGAGGAGAGCAAATGAAATGACTGTAATTTGGTCAGGGGCACCGTGTACATCCTGCCTAATAGAGGGGCCGTCTTTCCCATCGCTCTGAGACGAGCAAGGTGGGTGCATTCTCATTAATTAAGACAGTCTCATTACCGCGAGTCCAGGCGCTCCATGAGTGAGGGAAATCGGAATTGAAAAGTCAAGCTAACTGAAAAGGAAAAGACAGCTAAGACATGACAGATGGTCTTTCATCACACAAGGATTTATCGAGAAAAATAAATAAAATTGAAATAAATAAATAATGAGCTTATGGAGAGTAGAACTAGCACATTTTCTCCCTCCTCTCCTTAATTCTGGGCAATTAAAAAAAAAAATCCTTCAATAGCACAAAAAACATATGGGGACATTACTCATTTGGTGCTGTTTTGCCAGTATAGTTTCCATGGCAACCTTGGAGCAAGAAACATGACTCTCTTTGCTGGTAGATACAGAGTCAATGGTGAAGCCTGTGGTACTCGAGACGTGAACTTTGACTCTTTCCAGCTTTGTTTTAGCAATGAATCTTGTTACGGTACATTTTAGACATGTCTTCCCTGGGACAAAATATAAAAACACAATACCACCAAAATGAAATGTACTATTATTTTTGTGAATAATCGTGAGCTCCAATTCGGCTTAACCATCATGCATATTTAATTTTTAATATGAAACATTGTTCAATATTCTCGAACATATGATCGTGTTCTGTTTGCGCCAAAGGCTGATTCTAGATTTACGTCATGCAGAAAAAAAATATAGAAGAAAACCGTGTGCTAAAGATACAGGCACAGGACGGATGAGCAATTCAATATCTACTGTTGTCAAAGTGATCTATTGATACAGAAAGATATACATTTTGCGGGAAAATATCATGTGTTGAGAGCAAACGAGAGTCACTGAGAAAAGAATCAGAGGGATAAATATAAGACAATGTTAAATCAACACATGCTGTTCAACTCTTCTCTTTATCCAAAGAGGAGAGCAAGAAGGGCTTACGGCCATAAAGACAGCAGTGTTTTCTCATAGGCCTGAAACATCAGAAGGCATGGAGATGCATGTGTTTTGTAGCAGCATGTGTGAATACACAATGGCGGCTTACACATATTCTAAAAATGTGAATGAAATCAAGTCAAAAACAAGTCCAAGCTGCATTTCAACCATAATCCAAAATAAAAAAAAATAAAAAAATAACTAGAAAATAAGGTCTTTAGCAATTTTTTTTTCATTGACATTTTTTTGTTGCAGCTTAACACATTTTCATCCAAAAATGACAATACAGTAATGCAAAAAAAAATAATTAAAAAAAAAATAAAATATATATATTTTAATATGGATGGAGGTAATTTATTATATATATGATAAATTACCTCCATCCATATATATATATATATATATATATATATATATATATATATAAAACGGTTAGTTCTAATCCTTGATTCTGATTGGTCAAGAGCTGTGCTTTATTCACGATAAAACACGGCTACGACCGCTTCACCCAACGGTTCTATCTGATCGCTGCGCAACACTGTGGTTCTATGTTGTTTTTATTTGAGCTTTCATGCATTTTACACACTGGAACGTTGTTGCTGTTCACACTTGGGGACTATTTTTTCCAGCTGAAGGTAAGCTTTTAGTGATTTTACTTCAAGAAAGTTGCACTAACATTGTTTTTTACTTAAATATTGTGTGGCAACCGTTTTATAAAAGCAATAAGATACTCGAGGCAAGTGCTGTATCGTGAATAAGTAACGGCTTAGGGGTTGCAGGCACTCCACTTTGCGTCGTGCCTAACAACGCCCTTGAGCCGTTACTTATTCACGATACAGCACAGCCTCTCGTATCTTATTGCTTACATATATATGATCAATTACCTCCAAATGATAATTTAAAGTCATTATTGTGTTAAATAAGAAAGCCCTCAATGGAAAATTCCATTATGTATACGCATTTGTATACGTATTTGATTCAACAAAGAATATATTACACAAACTTTTAGGCTACAACACCCATTTAGTTAAAATCACAAATTTACGAGTTCCAAATCATGCCAATCAAAATGCGCTAAACCTGTAAAAAAATGTAGTCAACATTCTCAGATTTCTTTTGTTGCACATTGTATAACCACTATCAAGCTAATCATTATAAATCAGCTTACCAGCTCTGCATTCTCAAGCCGTAAAAGTGATTAAAAAAGCCATTTCCAGCCATGCCATACCTGATTTGTTCAAATATCACTCTGACAAGATTAGCAAATGTCGTTTGTGCTCCCTCACTACTTAAAAAGTTTTTAAAAAGTAACAGAAGGCCAATATGTGATTGAACTCTTATTCAAATGAGTATTTACTTTTCTTTTCATTGGGTGTTTATTTGCTTTTGTTCCTTGTGTCTCACTCTGGCATTAGGACAATCCATTCCTCCGGTTTTACCCTTCTCGAACAACAGCTAAAACAGAAAGAAGCACAGACAATGCAAGCATTCACATTGGACCAAAGGTAAAGGAATGTACTTATCAGGCAGTGCCAGGCAGGATTAGAGGAAGGTGTGGAGGAGTACGGACCCCCTGGGCTGGCCTACACATATAGGGTCAGCAACGTGGATCAATCCACAAGGCAATGTGCCACCTTACGCCATTCATCTTTATTTAACAGCAAGCTTTGCATTTTAAGAGGATACACAATGACCTCTACACCACAATAATCTGACATTTGGGGAAAACATGTCAATACCGAAGCACGTCAATTTATGGTTGTCCATGCGTCTACTCTACTCCCTGATGGTTTGACATGCTAAAGCGGCGAGCTGGATATGTGTTCATGAAAGATGATGTGGCCAGTTATGCATCATGCCTATGGCACAAGATCCCACGTGATCGGATCCACAATCGCATTTATATTCCGAAACACTACAGCTTTTGTAAAAGTCTGTTTATAGCTAGTGAGGATATAGCAAAAGTTCAAATCCAGCTCAGAGGAGAACATTTGCTTAGATGAGCACTTTCAAATTCATTGTGACCCCACAGAGGACAATTAATTTAACTAAATTCCTCGTATCACCCCTTATTTCAATATAAGCACAAGGTCACTCATGTTTAGCCAGCCCGAGCTCTATTCATGACTTCCAAAGCTGCAGTGGTAGAGAATAAAAACACTATTTAAGGTTTTGATTCAAATTGAAAAGCGCTCACCTCCATAGCCAAAATCCAATCCAATTGCAATTGTGTTGGGTAAATAAGGATGGATTGTTTGTCTCTTAGGTGAGTGTGTGGTGAGGATCTTCTGTTTAAATGTAAAGTGACAGATGTCCCATTCCCGGTGCTAGAGGACTATGGCTCACTCTAATGAGCCAATGGAGAAAAGACCCAGAATGAAGAGCAGATTCCAAAGGTCGAGCTGAAGGACAAGGCACCCGCCGCTCAAACGCTCAGCTATATGAAGCTCCTCTTCAGGCAAATCATATGTAGATGTATACACTTTTATTGCCATTCAATTTAATTAAAACATTCTCTGGTTGTTTTCCCCTGAACTATGTGCACACAAATGTATTTAAGACATCCACATACGCCGCCGTATTCAACAGTGAAAGTACACGCATCACAGGAGGATTCTGTCGTAGTCACAAATGTCACTCATCAAATAATCTTTTTATGGTGTTTTGACAATATTCTGAGGTGGAAATGACATTTATAAATAAGTTCTTTATTTATTATGTCTTCTCTATCCTAAATATGCACACTATAAAGATATTGTTTAAACTAAATTGATAGATTTTTTACTGGAATTAAAAAAAGAATAGAATTGTATCAAATGTGTGTGTATGTATATATATATATATATATATATATATATATATATATATATATATATATATATATATATATATATATATATATATATATATGTGATATTCTTTTTTAAGAATTGTAATATTTATTGTTTAAATTTATATTATTTTTTAAAATGTGTATTGTTTAATATATATATATATATATATATATATATATATATATATATATATATATATATATATATATATATATATATATATATATATATATATATATATATACATATACATATACATATATATATACATATACATATACATATATATATATATATATATATATATAAATATATATAGACAGTATATAAATATACATATATATACAATATAGTATATATATATATATATATATATATATATATATATATATATATATATATATATATATATATATATGATATTCCTTTTTAAGATTCGTAATATTTATTGTTTAAATTTATATTATTTTTAACATTTGTATTGTTTAATATTTGTTTATATATACAGTATATATATATATACAGTATATATATACAGTATATATATATATATATATATATATATATATATACAGTATATATATATATATATATATATATATATATATATATAACAATACAAATTTTAAAAATAATATTAATTAAAAAATAAATATTAAAATTCTTTAAAAATTACTTGTTTGTTTAGATTAGTATGAGCTTCAAAATGGTTTAAGACTGAAAATGTTGTGAACAAGGGCAAAATAATCAAAACTGCTTAAGGAAATTTGAAAAGTTGCTGAAACAAATCAAGTTTTCAGACAGATATTCATATGACCTACATAACAGAAAAAAAATCTGTTAAAATCAGCTATTTTAAACCAGAAATCAACTCTTGGGATATAAAAAGTGCCCATAGCTTCAGAAACACCCCTTTACAGAAATACTGCTGCACTAACAGCTCGCTACAAGGCAGCGTTATTTTATTTTTTTTCTCATTCTTCAAGTTATCATAATTTCTGTTCTTGGGAGAAATCCAGCTAACATGGTTTCTGTTGGCCTGTCTGGGAAACTTTATCTCCACCTCAAGCTGCAATTATCATCACGCCACCAAAATCGCAGCTATTTTTTTTCCATCTTGCGGCGAGACTGCCTACTCTAAATCAATAAACTCCTATATTTCTATGCAATATCTCATTTTCGCTAACGTGTAATCATATTTTATGTGCCTACAGAGAAACAGCAACACATAAGAAATTCTAAACTCCACCATCCCATTAAACGCAGTGTCATATTAAGAAATAATTGCACTTCTTGTCATGCTCACAATGGCAGATTATTGGGCGGAACAACCAGGAATCATGGTCTTCCTACCTGTTATGCCTAACAGGCGAAGCTTCTGGCACCTTTAACAGAGACGTGGGACTGAGGCAGGGTGGATAGAGAGGGCTAATGATCTGTCCCCATGTCAATATCTCTGGGTGCCAACCTGCCTCCCCTTGGGCAAGAGCCTGGACATCAAACCTGCAGCTGACGCACCACTTTTTCCTGGGAAGCCTCTTCTGTGCCTCGCATCAATACATTGAACTTTTTTTTTCTTCCTCCAAACTGTGGCCCTGCTGTCTGCAGCTTGATGAAACGCTTCTCAGCTTATTTTGAGCACCTTTCTGAAATCCATCAATTGCTTTGTTTTAAATGCAACTGCTTACAGGAATAGTTTACCCAAAAATGATTCTCCGTTTAAAATCGTTCTTTCTTGTGTAGGCAAACGAAAGGAGATATTTTGAATAATGTAATGGTTGTTTTCTTGAGTCGTTTTTTTGTGAACTCGATTAAATGTTTTACTGAAAAATATGACTCGAATTTGTTACTTCAGTAAACTCTCATAAATGTGTCAAGTCGAGCAAATGTTAAATTGAAAAAAATATTTCAATGTTAGCCTGCAAAAAAAGATAAAATAGTGCAATAAATTAATAAATCGCAAAAATCATTACAGTTAACTAAAATCAAAACCATAAAAAAATTGGTTCCTTGAAATAAAAAAATTGAAAAAAATTGAAAAAATTACATTAACGTAATAACACACACACACACACATATATTTAAAAATATATAATTATTAAATATATGCATGTGTTATATATTATATTAAATTAGATTATAATATTAAATTAGATTATAATATTATATATATATATATATATATATATATATATATATATATATATATATATATATATATATATATATATATATATATATATATATATATATATAAAAATAAACTGTCAAATGATTAATCTTGATTAATCGTATCCAAAATAAAAGTTTTGTTTACATGATATATGTGGGTGCACTGTGTATAACTATTTTGTATATGTATATAAATACGTCATACATGCATGAATATATTAATAAAAAAAAATATATATATATATATATATATATATATATATATATATATATATATATATTTATTTACAAAATATTTATATTTACATATAATATAAATTAGATTTACATATAATATAAATTATATATATATATATATATATATATATATACACACACACACACACACACACACACACACATTATATTTCTTAAATACAAATACATTAAAATATTTCTTAAATACAAGCATGTGTGTGTGTGTGTGTGTGTATATATATATATATACACTCACCTGGCCACTTTATTAGGTACCCCATGCTAGTAACGGGTTGGACCCCTTTTGCCTTCAGAACTGCCTCAATTCTTCGTGGCATAGATTCAACAAGGTGCTGGAAGCATTCCTCAGGGAGTTTGGTCCATATTGACATGATGGCATCACACAGTTGCCGCAGATTTGTCGGCTGCACATCCATGATGCGATTTTCCGTTCCACCACATCCCAAAGATGCTCTATTGGATTGAGATCTGGTGACTGTGGAGGCCATTTGAGTACAGCGAACTCATTGTCATGTTCAAGAAACCAGTCTGAGATGATTCCAGCTTTATGACATGGCGCATTATCCTGCTGAAAGTAGCCATCAGAAGTTGGGTACATTGTGGTCATAAAGGGATGGACATGGTCAGCAACAATACTCAGGTAGGCTGTGGCGTTGCAACGATGCTCAATTGGTACCAAGGGGCCCAAAGAGTGCCAAGAAAATATTCCCCACACCATGACACCACCACCACTAGCCTGAACCGTTCGATACAAGGCAGGATGGATCCATGCTTTCATGTTGTAGACGCCAAATTCTGACCCGTACCATCCGAATGTCACAGCAGAAATCGAGACTCATCAGACCAGGCAACGTTTTTCCAATCTTCTATTGTCCAATTTCGATGAGCTTGTGCAAATTGTAGCCTCAGTTTCCTGTTCTTAGCTGAAAGGAGTGGCACCCGGTGTGGTCTTCTGCTGCTGTAGCCCATCTGCCTCAAAGTTCGCACGTACTGTGCGTTCAGAGATGCTCTTCTGCCCACCTTGGTTGTAACGGGTGGTTATTTGAGTCACTGTTGCCCTTCTATCAGCTCGAACCAGTCTGGCCATTCTCCTCTGACCTCTGGCATCAACAAGGCATTTCCGCCCACAGAACTGCCGCTCACTGGATGTTTTTTCTTTTTTGGACCATTCTCTGTAAACCCTAGAGATGGTTGTGCGTGAAAATCCCAGTAGATTAGCACTTTCTGAAATACTCAGACCAGCCCTTTTGGCACCAACAATCATGCCACGTTCAAAGTCACTCAAATCACCTTTCTTCCCCATACTGATGCTCGGTTTGAACTGCAGGAGATTGTCTTGACCATGTCTACATGCCTAAATGCACTCAGTTGCCGCCATGTGATTGGCTGCTTAGAAATGAAGTGTTAACGAGCAGTTGGACAGGTGTACCTAATAAAGTGGCCGGTGAGTATATATATATATATATATATATATATATATATATATATATATATATATATATATATATATATATATATATATATATATATATATATAAATATATAAAAATATAAATATAAATATATATATATATATATATATATATATATATATATATATATATATATATATATATATAATATTATACACAGTGAACCCACATCATGTAAACAAAAACTTTTCTTTTGGATGCGATTAATCACGATTAATCATTTGACAGCCCTAATTATAAATCTATAATTTTTATATATATACAATTTATTTCATCCAAAAATTTGAATTCTCACCATGACCTCATAATGTCAACCACTGTTGAGTTTTACAACAAATCAGAAAAAGAGGGTTGCAGTTTGAACTATAACCCATTATTTTTTTTGCCAGATATTGAGAGCTGTCCATTTTTTTTCCCGCACACTGCCAGATGTCAAACTGCCTGCAAACATTTTGTTCTGTATCCTCTCCCGCCAGCACCTGAGCAGTGGACGCTCTGAATCCCCGGAGTCCAGAGGAGTCCCTGACTATGACTAATTAAATGAGTTATGTGCCCATGTGCCGGAGTGTCTCAGACAGCCAGCGCTGGCCACGCGCTTTAGAGGGGGAATCAGCCTCCTGTGCCCACAGGGTGTGCGCGCGGGCCATTCGATCCTGCTACGCCATTAGATACAAAGATGTCAAGGTAGATTACTCTCATAGTGCTGCCGTTTGCAGGTCAAGTGTTTTGCTGGTCAACAATAATCAGAGAGACAGCAGGCGGCTAGATGATTGGGCACTGTCTGGCTGATATATAACAGTGGCGCTGACGCTTGGGTGATGGAACAGAAGAGTGAATTAGAATGGAGAGGCAGCCCGACCCCAGGCAGGTTAATGACATACGTGGTGCCAAAGAGCTAAATGATTTTGTGCTGAAAACGGGATTATGCCTCCGACATAAGACAGAACGGATGTGATGCAGGGCACAGCGCTCAAATGTAACTCACCAGCAAACAAGCTCTCTCTCTCTCTCTCTCTCTCTCTCTCTCTCTCTCTCTCTCTCTCTCTCTGGCTGCTCTGGCTCTATCTCGCTCTCGAAGCAGGAATCAGTCACTTATATTTTACTTTCCCCTCTGCAGGTCACAGCCTCCTTCATCACCCTGTCCAAATAATGCAAAAATAACACAGCTCATTCATCTTCCAAACTGGGGAGAGTCACGACTCGCACTTCGATTGGATTTTTGCTTCCATCTCCTTCGTTTGCACATTTTTAAATGGCTATATGTAACTTTCTTTAATGTTCATATTTTAGTGTTTTCCAAAAAAAAAAAAAATGTCTCAATTGAAGGGCTTTACAACAACAAAGCAGAAATGGGCTGATTTTAAAGACACATTCACAATACAGTACAAAATTCCTGTTTTAAATATATACCTCCACAAGAGTAAAAAATGCAATACTTGCAATTCATTTGCTGTGTATCCAAAACAGGATTGCAAGCAAAGAGACTAGCAATCTTCTTTTATTATTCAAGACCAAAAAAAAAATAAAAATAGTGCTCGGTGCAGTTAAAAAAACACAAATGTTAAAGTCAAGCAGGACGTTCCTCAGTCTTCACATCCTTATATGATATAATAATACAATTAAGTCCACTAAACGTGCGTGCATGTTGCATATCTAAATAACATTATATAGACTACCATTCAAAAGTTTGGGGTCAGTGGTTTAGTGTCTCATGCTCACCAAGGCTCCATTAATTTGATGATAAATACAGTAACTGAAATTACAGTAACAGTAAAATGAAATATTATTGTAATTTAAATTAAAATGTGTTGAAAACACTAAAAGTTTAAAATGATGCTGCTTAATATTTCTGCGGAAATGGTAAAAAAAAAAAAAAAAAAAAAATCAGGATGAAATGTGTATATACACTCTAAAATTTTGGGTAAAATATGGACAGCCATTGGGTTACAAACACAGCCATTGGGTTACAAATGTAATTTAAAAAGATAACCATGTGTCCATAACCGTTTGTCCATATTTTACCCAAAAGTGGGTTAAAACAACCCAGACTTTTTTTTAGAGTTCAATCAAATATAAAACCAAGGTGAGCATATGTCATGTAAAAATAGAAAGACACCCTTTGAATGTTAAATGTTACATAATAAAGTATCATCTGGTCTTAAAGAGGTCTTATATTAGGTAAATACAACCTCAGATAAACAACAAAAAATTAATAACAACCACAAAGCCAAAATGAAGAAGCCATGTGTGACAAACTGCATACACCTTCTGATTCAATTGCTTGAATCACCTTTAGCAGCAATAACTTGAAGTAATCATTTTCTGTCTGACTTTATTACTCCTTGACATCGTTCTGGATGAATTTTGGCCCACTCTTTGTTGCTTCATTTCTTTGAGCTTTATGGAGATTTGTTTATGAACAGCTCTCTTAAGATTCCACCACAGAAATTCAATCAGGTGGAGGTCTGGACTTTGACTGGGCCATTGCAACATCTTGATTCTTTCTTTTTCAGCCACTCTATTATAAATTTGATGGTGTTCTTGGGATCATTGTCCTGTTGCGTGACCCAATTCCGGCCAACCTTTAGCTGTCAAACAGACAGCCTCACATTTGATTCTAGAATACTTTGGCATACAGATGAGTTTATAGTCAACTCAAAGACAGCAAGAAGCCCAGGTCCAGTGGCTGCAAAACAAGTCCAAATCATCACCCATCCACCACATTGCTAGACCGTTTCTCTGAGGTATTTGTGGGTGGTGTTTGGCTTTTGGATCTGTGCAGTGTGGCCAAACATCTCCACTTTGTGTCATCTGTCCAAAGGGCATTGGTCCATAAGTCTAGTGGTTTGTTCCAATGCAACTTTGCAAAACTAAGCCGTTTTGCCGTATTCTTTTCAGAGAGAAGAAGCTTTCTCCGGTCATGAACTATAACATGTTTACTAAGGCCTGTAGAGTCACAGTTTTTTGCAGTTTTGCTATGCAGTGAATTTGTTGAAACATCCACTCCAGGGAAGATTGGCAATTGGCAAATGTTTTCGACTTGTAAATAGTTTTCCTCATTGTAAAACTACAGACTTCAAATTGTTTGGAAATTGCTGTATAACCCTAACCCTTATTGGCAGCAATAATTGCTTCTCTTTCCTCCTTGTCATTATGTTAACACACACCTAAATGATCCATATCAGCAAACTGCCTAAATTTCTGCATTTATAGAGGTGGTCACGCTTGCTGATGATCAGTTAATCGAAGGCATTTGATTAGTAGTGCCTGACTGCCACTTATCCTCCTAATTCCTGGAAGCAGTAAGGGTGAACTTAGTTTCTCAACCATGGCTTCTCCATTTGGTCCTAGTTTTTGTCCTGTTATTGTTCAACTGAATGTGTATTTACCTAATTGTAAGACCTGCCAAGGACCAGGGGTCTCATTTATAAAACTATGTGTAGGATCCTCACTAAAAGTGTACGTGCGCCCGAAAGCCAAAAATGGCGTACGCCAAAAAATATTCAGATTTATAAAATCGTGCGTACGCCAGAACCTGCGCAGAACTCCCTTTATAAATCCCAGTCAGCGGAAGAATGCGCGCACGTGCGTCTCCTCCCCGAAAATAATCATATATGGAGCTTACAACGCCTAGTTTAAATATGCATATCCTCATCTGCATATCATTTGCATGTGATTATTCATCCACGTGATACCATGTTAACGTACAAGACGTTAGGAAAATATGAAATACAGATGTGCCGTGTCACAATAAATTATTATTATAATTATTTGTTTAGTAGCCTATATCCTTGCCTTGTTTTTGAATGAACAAATCAAATAGTGTAAAATACGTTTCAGAGAAAGATTTTCTCAATCTTTTCCACTGGCCAAATAGTATTTTTAATGAATGTATATTTTTAATGGAAACAGATAGATGGTTGTGCATTATTTGCATGGAACTATTTTCTCAGACATTCTGCTTTTATCATGATTAGCAATAATCTCTAGATAAAACATTAAAACACTGCATGCCAGAGGGAAAGTGTTCAAAAGCATTGCATCCACAACAAATATTTCTATTTATTGAATATATATATTTTTGTAACATCTCAGTAATAATTTCATGTAGTTTAAGTGTTTAACTCCATTAACGAGAATAGCATATTTAATCTAAATGTTTATATCAGAAGAAAAACATAGTTAAAATCATTATTTCATTTATTTAAACTGTTATTGAGAACATGCACTGTATTTATTAGCCTACTCATGAAGATTTACGGTTCATCTGCCGTTAGATTATGTGCGTCAGTTTCACTAAACGGCCAACGCGGGTGCTGCCGCGGACACTTAAGAAGGGATGGATATTGGCTTCAAGTGATTGGCTTGGTGAGTGAAATTTTATTTGTAGACTATTTTCTTTTTGAAGCTTATAGATAGGCTATAATTTTCTTTAGATTATCGGTCTAAAAGTGACCAAAAAGACATTTAACTACAGCTCATCATCGGTGTCTCCAATTCCCTGTCTCCAGAATGTGCGTACGAATGGCTCAAAGTTTGCTTAAAGGTGCGCACATTCTCCCGTCAAGTTTGTTTTTTATAGATCACAAACTTTGCGTGGAAACTGGCGTGACGTACGTTTCCAGACCCGTTTTGTGTGTACGCACCAAGCATGCCGCACAAGCCCTCAGAAGTGAAGCCAAAACGTCTCAACCGCCCCCTTGTGACCGGTCCTAGTATAGCTCATAACCCCCGCCTCCCCATGTTATTCAATGGGACGCGAGACCAACTAAACAATTAAATTACACTTCACATATCCTTTTTCCAAAGATAGTTTCTGTCATTTACTGTAGTTTCTATCACTTTGATGTAATTTCAAGTTTTCGTTTTTAAAATAAGTTTGTTTTTAGTTAGTTATGTGATGATAAAAACGGTGCTCTGACATCATGATTGAGAGCTGTGATTGACAGGTTCTCTGTGCGAGGAAGTCACTGAAGCACCAGCAAACTTTTTTCATAATGTTGACTATGTTGTTAGAAGTTGTATTTACCTTATTTTAACGAGGTTCTGCAATCAGCAGACATCATTGGAGAAGAACGAAGCGGACAGAGGCCACTTAATGAAAGTGCAGGGCGTGTGCTTGCGTTTGATTCAGCGCGAATGAGGGCGCGGTCTTGATTTCGCGGCTTTACTTCCTGCTCACGACTGCGCATGACTGGTCCCGAAACACGCAAGTGCGCAGACTCAAGTTCAAGATGTCAGTGCCATCTCGAGCCACTGGCGGCTTCAGTTCTCTCTGATGGAAAAGATCGAAGGGGCGTCATCCATCTCTTTTTACAGTCTATGGTACGCACGCTTTGTAAATGAGACCCCAGATAATTTTTTATTATGCCCTGACACGTGAAAGCACTGAATTCAATAGGGTGTCTTTTTTAACATGACGTGCACAAAAAAAAAAAAAAAAAAACTAGGGTTTAATCGCATAACCTTTCCCATCTTGCATGACTCTTTTAACATGGACGGTACAGCGCTGGACTGTTGTCTGGTAATTCCAGGATGACAACAATCTCATATCACCTGATTTAATGTCTGAGGGCGAAAGCTGGGGAGGACGATGAAAAAGTGAAAAAGCATGTGAAACAGCAGGAATGAGAGTGCAGGTTGTGGACTGAGCTGAACGTGGGTGGCTATAAGTTCTCATGCTCTGACAACCTCTGGGACAAGCTTTTTATTTGGTGGCAGAAGCTGGGGGATGAAGAAGCGAGGACGCACGCGTGCATGTGAGTGACGACGCAGATGGGAAAGCAGTGAAGGACATGTCAGGTGGCATGTAGAAACATGGAGCCCGACTTAAAAAGCCTGGAAACACGAGCCATTGTTTTTATCAATGCCATTTAAAGTCCACCCACATAGCGAAGTCTCACTAATCTATCCAGTCTTGGTAAAGTTATAAAATTTGGCAATGAACGCCCGCATACAGATGGCCGTTTAGTGGCGTTTCGTTAATTTGTTGGATTCACGTGACAATATTTACAAACCGATTTCAAAGCGTATTCCTAGTATGACGAGAAGAAAAAGATCTAAGATCTTATATCAGAGAGGAAACGTTTCCCAAACAAACTCCTTGAAGCTGCATTAGATTACGGTGGACTGTAACAGTATACCGTTGATGTTTACATCGCAGATATGATGCATATGTCAGTTAGTATGCTAATCTATGACAAGGTCTCGCTTATTCAAACATCTCAGCATGAGATTGTGAGTTTATATCGAACAGGCGATTAATAGCACCTCGCTCATGCCAGGCAGATCCTTCTGCTTGGCCTTCCTCCAGAGCGTGGGGGATTCAAACAAGCAGCATCTAAAGGACAGAATTCTGTTTCTGGCACAAGGCTACAGCTTCCCACTGCCTACTGGAAGTATCTGTCTAAGTAATAATTCTTTAATTTGGCATTTGACAGAAACGCCTCAAATATATATTTTTAAGGATGTTCATGAATTTAATGATGCAACTATGAAGAAAGACCTTGGTGGGTATTTAGACTTGGAAATCTGTAGGCCTATTTACAGAGCAGGTGGATTTAAAGTTACTTCCTGCAAGGTGTCAGTGTTGGACCTGTGCTAATTCTGTCCTACGGCGTGCAGTCGTCGGCTTAAAGGAATTCTGTTGCCAATTATGAAATTTTCTGTCATTATTTACTCACCCTCATGTTGTTCCAAACCTGTATGCTAATGTGTTGTTGTTGTTTTTTTAATGCTGCTTTTTCCATGCAACGATAATTAAAATGAATAATGAACCTTTGGTCTAATAAAACATCGGTACCTAGTCAACCGTTCTCTGAGATTTGTTTTCATGATTATCGAATGTAAAGAGTTTTATCTCTAAAACCTGTTTAGCGTATAATGCTAGTACTGGGGGCATTTACTAAGTAAAAAGAAATCGCTAGTTTATCCCACTAACAAGACGCCAAATAACCCCACACTAACACAGTAACATAATGAGTGTCCGTACATGCCAAATGAAGCATTGAGAACTTTGTAAGTGTACAGACCGGTTTATAAGAAGATACTTCATAAAAACAGTTCACTTCGTGTACACAGACAGCAGCCATCTTAAAAAATAGTCTCGATAAGTCGATTTCCGAACACCGTTCATACAGTTCAGAAGTTCGCTGAACTTCATACTGTTCAGATCACTCAGCACGTCGCTCATGGTTTGACTTGTCGTGACTGCCATCCAAAGATTGCGTCGCCTGTGTACACGAAGTGAACGTGTTCTTTATAAGGTATCTTCTTAATCAGGGCCGGCGATTGCTATAGGCGAACTAGGCAGTTGCCTCAGGGCGCCAAATGTGTTGGGGGCGCCGCGGGCGCGCGCTCTAACGTCGCCCATCTCCCCTTGACCTAATTCACATTCTCTGCTACTCCCCATTAATCAATAAATCACAGAGTTAGAATGAGAAGCGAAAAGAAAAAATGTTTATTAAACATTGTCATCTTAAGGCGCCCCTCAGCCACACGTTTAATAACTTAATTAGATTGAATTGATGATTATTGTCGATCTTTCGGGGGGTTGCGTTACGTTGGGCAAGTGCTCAGCTGCTGTCGCGTTGATCGGAAATGAAGCGGTATAAACCCTCTGATCCACAGGGACGAACACAGAGAAAGCAACAAAATAAAAAGAAAGTCCAGTAGGTAAGCCTTTCTCATCTCAGCCATTACTTCACGGTGTCGCCTACTTGAGATTCCCGGTGACCGACGTGCTTTTTGGGCTGAGACATCTCATAGCCTTTTATTATTTTTTTTGTCTTAACGGCCCATAAAACTCGTACATCGGCAGCCTATTCGTTTTGTTTTGCTTAATTGCAGGTGTTGAGTTGCTTCCAAGTCTATAGCAAGTATAGAAATTTGTACAAAACTAAATATGAAAGTTTCTTTTATTTTTCATTGCATTTGTTTTACAATATAGCCTATTGTTGAAGTGTAATGTAGACAGCTGTAACTAATAGAGGTTTGAATTTTTCTTTGTTCAATTTGCACACTGAATTGCACCAGGTTGATGAATGTAACATTTAAATTTGATTTAAAAATGAATTAACCATTAAAATGCACAACATTTGGGACTCCAAAACCCCCTTAGTTATAGCAGCCAGGTAATAATTGTAATTTATCTACAAGTTACATTACATTACACAGATAAAACAATGCAACTATGTAGAATGATAGAAATATCCTTGAACGTTATTTGTAGCATTTGTATGACCAATTTATTACAGATCCTTCAACTTGTTGAAGTTTCAGAGTGATTATAAGAGCATTTTTGTTTAGTTTAATAAATGCTCATAATCAGTTTTGGGCATGTTACTTAAAATAATTAGTTACAGTCACTATAGTGTATAGTAACTACTTCTCACAAATTCTCACAGAGTTAGTAACTGAATTAAATCATTATAAAATTAACTAATTACCAGGGAAAGTAACTATTGTGTTTTAAAAAAGTTAAAATAAGCCCAACTTGGATGCACCCAATATTAAATATGTTAAATTAATTAAATGGATTGGACACTGTAGAATAAATTATTATTATAAAACATTGTACACTTATCTAAACTATTGTAATGTTGCTGTGGGACAATGTGGGAGACAGCAATAAAATGCAATATATATTATTTAAAAAATTATCATTACTATAGTAGAACAATACATACTGTACATAATACACAATTTTAGGTTTAGAATTTTTAATATTTGATATTGCACAGACCACAACTGGCCAACAAATAAGTTGAAAAAAAAAATTATGATTAAATGTACCAAAATTAAAAAATGGGGGGGGGGGGGGCGCTAAAATCAATCTCGCCTAGGGCAACCAAAGGGATAGAACCGGCCCCTGTTCTTAATAAACGGTCTCTACACTTAAAAAGTTCTCAATGCTTCGTTTTGCATATGGACCCTCATTATGTTACTGTGTTAGTGTGGGGCTATTTTGAGCCTTGTTAGTGGTATAAACTAGAGATTTCTTTTTATTTAGTAAATGCCCCCAGTACTAGCATTATACGCTAAACAGTTTTTAGAGATAAAACTATTTACATTTGATTATCATGAAAACAAATCTCAGAGAACGGTTGACTAGGTGCCGATGTTTTATTAGACCAAAGGTTCATTTTGCAGTGGAGTTCTCCTTTAATGGAGTTAATAAAACAGTTATATAAGTACACACTCCTTGTGCAAGGGTGAGTGGTAAGTAAACAATTATGAAATTCTTTTTAAACATATTTAAGTAAACTATTTGTTTCAAACTACTGTAGGATCTATACACCTGCAATGATTTTGCGTGGGCACATGAGTGCATTTTGTAAATAAATAAATATGGAGAGAAAAGAGAAGAACACAAAGAAAAGAAGTTGAAAATGGATGAAAGAAAGCAGCTTAAGCTGGCATAGAAGCCCAGCAGGGAGTTGTTTTGATCTCATCTGGTCTAGAAATATTTCATGTCAGGTCACATAGTAATTAGAACGATTTTTTAACATGTTGCATTGGCAATTTTGCGAGAGCCGATATTTTTATCAGCCCCACTCATTAAGCTAAATGCGTTGTCTGAGATTGTGAGGGAGAAAAAAAAGCTGTTTCATTGAAAAATGAGGGAAAAATTACAGAGGATAATATTTCTGTGGCTGGGTATTACTGTGGCCATTATGGTGGAAAGTGCATTATTTAGAAAAGAGCAGTTGGCAGCAATGACAGAGAGAAAGAACAAATGAACCCTGTGCTTGAAGTCACACACAGAGAGAGAGAGAGGGAAAAAAATACAACAACAAAAAGCCATTCACAGTTTTGATTTGCTTTCCCTGACAGCTGCAATAGTGGGAATGTGAAACGACTGTGTCGGCTAACTTGTTTTATGTTCATAAAGTCCAGGCGGTTCTTCTGTTTCATTGTTTAAGAGGCACAGGACAGCAAAGGAGACTTGGCCTCTCCGAGTAAATAATGCTGTAATCGCAGGAAGGGTGCTCACTGATTTACAACTTATTGAATCTCAGAGAAAATCACTTTAACCAGTAGTGTTTTTCCCCAATGGCTTGGTTCTTGCTGTTTTTTTCTGTGGGGTAATAGCATAATTTTATGTTAGAGCAAAGGTTTTGATATTCCAATGTTATCACTGAGCTGCTTCTAAGCAGAGCGGAAGAGAAAGCCAGTTGAAGAGGCTGACTGTGAGCATTATCGCTAATGCATTAATGAGGGTTCATGTCAAATTGTCATAGCAGAATAGCTGGTGTGGGCCTCAATACTCCTCTCACAGCTGTGTATTATATCATTAGGTCAAACGAAAGGTGTGCCAGCATTATGGCCCTCTTTGAAACGGTTCTGAAATCTCATCCAAGTCTTAGTTCAGAATCATAAATGGCACATCATTGCAGTTGAACACCATTGGTTTGACAGCAGCCAGTTCAAATGTGGAATGGAAGATGACATTTGAGAAATCAGGGAAATAATGTGAAATTTCAGTCTGTTCCTCACAAAATGTCACTATGAAATGTTGTTGAAACAGATAAAACTTGTATTGGTCCAGCTGTCTTTGAACTCAAGAAAAGGTTTGATGGGACCTAAGGAACCTAAGGTACCCAAGGAATTAGTCCCACTGGGTTCCTTAACTGGATAGTTCACTTTTTTTACATTTAATCACATTTAATTAACTTACTCAACTGTCATTCAAAACCTGTATGATTTTCTTCTGTAGAAACACAAACGAAGACATTTCGAATAATGTTTTGACTGCTTTTGTTTAATTTAAATTTTACATCTAGAAGAATGTGTTGGTATCGAGGGTACTGCTTTGGCATGGTTCAAGTCATATTTGTCTGAAAGAACTTTTTCAGTTCGCCTTGGAGAATTGTCTCCTCAACGGCTTCTATCACACATCTGGGGTCCCCCAGGGCTCCATTTTGGGGCCTATGTTGTTCGCCTTATATTTACTGCCCCTGGGTCATATCTTTAGGAAATTTGGAATCTCGTTTCATATCTATGCGGGTGACACCCAAATTTACCCGCCTTTGACGAGAAAAGACACTTGTACGTTCAGCGAACAAATAAGAATGGCACTAAATTTCTTATGTTTTAATGAAAACAAAACTGAGGTTATGCTTTTTAATCCCGGAGGTACTTATGAAGGTACTTCTAGTTTGTTAAACACTTGTTGTTTTTATAAAGTGCTATATAAATAAACTTTGACTTGACTTTTGACCTTAGAATGAAGATTAAATGGGATCCAAGACAAAACAAGGCATACATGCTTTGGAACAACATGTAGGTATTAATTGACAATTTTCATATTTGGGTGAACTATCCCTTTAAAAACCATCAGAGAACTCATTCAGGCAACCCTTAAACTATTACATTTTAAATTAACACAGTTTTGCATATCCCTACAGTATGAACAGTCATTGTATAGAGAACAGCTGAATGAAGATTCTTCCAAAAATCTCCTTTTGTGTTCCACGGAAGAGCATACAGACTAAAATAGGATGAAGATTAGTCCATAATGACAGAATTTTCACTTTCAAGTGAAAATCTCCTTTAACAGTACAGGCAGGAAGCAGAGATGCCATACCATGCAGAGGAGTCTCTCGACTGAGCAGAGGCAGAATTGAAATGAGTGTTTGTTGGGTTTCCCACACTGGTGATTACTCATGGAGAAGCTCTTGTCAGAGGTAATGATCCTCACCCTGGTGGCTGCGGTGGGAGTAGAGCAGCATGGGGCTCAGAGGCAGGAAAGCAGAGGCCAGTGGGAGTAAAACCCAGAGGGCCATGTGCGAATCAGCTTGGCTATTGTAGCACCCTCCATCTAATTCTTCCTTCCTCTGTGGGAGAGAGACCTGTCAGGCATGTAGGGTTGATGCTGCATTCTCCTTCTGTTAGCACCTCCTACTCGGCTCGCCTATGGAGCAGCGGCGATGCGTAGAGGCGAAGATTTCGGAATTTATACAGAGGAGCGTTTTGAGCGTTTGTGTGTGGATACAGAACAGTGGACAAGGTGGAGAGTGGGCAGCCTGGCAGGGAGTCTTGAAAAAAAAAAAGGTAGGTAGCAAAGGAAACATGGATGAGAGCGAGAGGAACCGAGCATGTGATAGTGGCAGCAAAGTGGGTCAGGTTGGCTTAGTTTGATTACTGCAGTGGGTGGCTGGAGGCAGCCCTACAAAAGCAACTGTACCGAGCACGTCGCTTCCCAGGATTCTCATACACCCTAACCCCCTCCCCCCGCTGAGGTGTAGCTAAAGAATCCGGTTATGTGGAGTGCTTCAAAGCCGGGCACACTGAAGCACCCTCGCCAGCTATGCCTGACTGAGAAAGAGTGATTATGTCACCTCTGATCAGTCATTCACACACAGATTCAACTGTGAACTTTGAACCCTGCTGATTTATAACACAAGTAGGAAGGCAAACGTTTAATCGACAAGAATTTACTAGATTAAATTAAATTAATTGTCGGCTAAATGAACATTGCGAACGTGACGCAATGTTCTCACGCGAGAGAGAAACCAAACATGAGGCGGTCAAAACGGAGTGGAGTGCATCGATATTGACTACCAGCTATACAGTGTGCTAACCTCGAAAATCCAGCTGTATTCTAACAACAACTTAGCTCATACCGGTCAACACTCCAATTTTCCCGGGTTTCTCCTGTTTTTTAGCCCTATCTCCCTCCCGGTTTGTTACTTTTCCCGGGAAACTAACTGTCTTGTCACACATTCATACATGGTGTGTTCACTTCGCATAGACAGCAAAAGGGGTGTTCGAGGCGTACAGCACATTCAATACAATACTGCCGATAATTCAACAGGGATCGCGCAGCTCTGAAAGGGGCCACACCTTATTTCTACTCGTTACAAGTTGTACATTTGACTTCCCCCTCATATTATAAGTTCTGATGCTAATGTTTATTTTTTTATATATGAAGAGTTCAGATGCAAAAGCCTCTAAATGCCATTTGAAATTTTCTTCTAAAATGACCATTTTTATCAAGCTCGTATATTTAAGTTCAGTAATTTCACTTAAATGACAATTAATAGGTAATCTTCATTGCCATTTAAGTGAAATTACTGAACTTAAATATACAAGCTTGATAAAAATTGTCATTTTAGAAGAACATTTCAAATGGCATTTAGAGGCTTTTGCATCTGAACTCTTCATATATATAAGTAGTTTACCAGAAAGATTATTATATGTAGGCTTAAAATAGTGTAGGTAGGATAAGCCTACCCATTTAGATTTTTATTTAAAATTTATTATATGTTGCTTAATCTTTCACATGCAACAGGTGAGCCAGTGCACAATTATTTTTATGTATTTTAATTTTCTGTGCATCATTTATTTAAGTAAACTACATAAAAGCCATTATTATGTGACGTGTCCCAACTGTTACGATAAAACATCAATTGAGCAATATAACATGCATATTTGTTCAGTATAAAAGCAATATTTAGCTTTTTATGTTAAATTTACATTCTAAGGAAAATAGGCGCTCATCAGTTAATTGTTAATTGATCAATAAGGTTGATCAACAAATGATTAATGAATTAATCGATAATTTGCATCCCTAAACAAAAGCATTGATATTTCCTGCTGATGCCAACAAGCTGATAATTATTTCCAAGCAATATTAGCAATATTAATATTATATATTTTGTCTGAATAAATAAAATAAAAACACTCACAACTAAATTAAATCGTTTTAAATTCTACAAGTGAATTTCGGCATGACAATTAAAGACAGTATGAAAAATGGATATTCATTTTGAGGTTCCTATCCAACAGTGTCATTAAATGATTAGTGTTTATAAAGATTAATTAAGTCATTGTGAGTTGACAGAGTGGGGCGGAGTAATGTACAATTAAATACTGCCGCTGGCTAATATAACAATAGTTAATAAAATAAATATCTTAAAATCACAGAAAAGGCTAATATTCTATATAATTTTGTCTAAATGATAAAATAAATAAATAAAATCAATAATTAAAAATTGTATAATTTACAATATGAAAAAAAAGATATTGATTTTGATATCCAATATCGACTGAAAAAAAAAAAAAATATATATATATATATATATATATATATATATATATATATATATATATATAACTTATACATATAATATGATATGCTTTGATAGAACCAATATATTGTGCATCTCTAAACACAAGGAAAATGTATCTATCTGTTACCAGGTATTTTATAAAAACCAAAAATACACATGGAAGCGTTATTTGCCAGACCATACGCCTTGCCATCAGACAGAGAAAAATGACAGAGCCAAAGCGGGAATATTAGCGGAGGAACCACAGTGTAATCTGATTGTTGTGCTGCTGAAAGGAAGCACATTGTGAAATGCTACTGACAACAGCAGAGTCTAAACACAGTAAAGAGTATTGCCTTCAATTCAGTAGAAATGCTTCTCACTCTTTAAATCATTTATTCTGGACTGGAAGTGCCTATTAATCTGAATGAACCCAGGCAAATGGTAAAAAACCTCAAACCAAACGAGATGGTGAAGGTATGAAAGCCTCACTCTGCTTAGTAAACATCAGAGATTGCTTCATACGATGCTCTCCATCACATCAACCCACCAAACTGCCAGTTTTGTGGTAAATGTTTCAGGAATCCATCCACTGCTCCATTCCACAACTAGTTGAAGGGTAAAGAATTACACTGGCTTTGCTAAAAAAGGTTGGCTGGATTTAGGCAATGTTGGGAAAGGGGTCACCGCAACAGAGGCTGGAGGTTCTCGGCTTCTCACTGAATGATTGGAACGATTAGTACTGTAGGCGAGGTGGGTCGGTTGCCTTTTGAGGAATGACCATCTAACGCACCTATTGATGTGTCACAATGATTGAGTACGAGAGTAGGAGGCCCGTAATGGCTTCATCAGACTGCCCCGGTGCATGCCACAATCTCATTCCCCGCAAACAGCTCTGGCTTCCCAATCACTCCGTAAAAACGGCCAAATTAAACAAAGTTGTCGGTCAACTTAACTTCAGCTTTTTATTCTCTCCCTCCCCTCTCTTCCATTATCCTCCTTCCCGTCTGTTGCTCTCTTGTTCCAACCCTTTTATACTTTTCCTTCAAGGCCACCCCACTCAGTCGACTCTTTCATGTCTTAACAAGCCAATTAAGGAGCTTGATTTAGTTCATGCTCTGCTTCCCCCCTCCCTCCTCCCTTCTTTCTTTTCCAGCGCTTGGCCCATTTTCAGCTCAGCTCCACAAATTCAACATGGTAGCGCCTACCTTGACTTTGTTTTTTTTTTAATTTCATCAAGCTAGCCCACTGTCATCCTGCTGAGTGCAAACAGCCATGTGATTGTTGGAATCAACCTCATCCAATTGCATTGCCAGTTGAAACTCGGGTAAAAAGAATTACGCCCATTGGTATTCAATGTTTGAATCTGCACTGCAATTGAACAGTGCAAAAGCAGAATAACAAGCTGGAGCCAGAAATCCAACTCTAAATGAATAACAATGGGGAACAGCTTACTGGTAGGCTACTAGACATGTCAAAATGAGAATCGGGACTCTTCTGCTTGTAGTACAATGTTTCTAAATAGGAGATTTTGATGTATGATTTGTCCAGTAATATGAATTTGCAAAATATAAATGTGTGACAAAACAGTTTTTTTTTTTTTTGTAACAAAGTTTTACGAATCAAATTTTGGGAGAAAAAAAGAACCTGTAAAGCTATGGAAAAAAATGTTGTAAAAGTCGGATTCATTATCAGTTATTTTAGAAAGTTCATAAAAAAAGCTTAACATACTCACTGAAAAGTGAAATATATGTATTACAATCAAAATTATTCAACCCACTTGACATTTTTGCTGCAGAGAATTTCTTTTTTAAATGAAAACAATTCAACAAAGGCATCAGTAAACTATTATAGATAATGTATTAATACACATTTGAGTGATTCTGAGTGTAAATTTATTGAAAAAAATGGGAAAAAAATCTAAGCGCGTATTTACGTCCGAGTCACTGCATACAAAAAAAAAAACCAACACAAAAGAGCTTTGAAATTGACTGTCAATAGATTTTACAAGAAATCTGAGGTACATTTTAACAGACAGGCAAAGCAAACGGAATGGCTGCAACTCAAAGAAACAACTGGAATCCAGTTAGCGACACTCCATAAAACATTCTTCCAGAACTCCACAGGTCTAAATAAAGTTTAGCATATTCAAGTTGGCCTTTTACGTTCTTCTATGTCAGGAGTGGCATTGCCCTTAATGATTACACCCTTAAAGGTTTTCTGGTACAATACAAGGTATTTAAGGTAACACTTTAATCCAATAGACCACTTTAGACATTCTACTAACTATAAGTAACTTTTCAACTATGTCAACTAACTGACATTAGAGTATTAGTAGACTGTCAGCTTAATACCTGCTAACACTTTATTTTGTTGGTCCCCCATCAGACATTCAACTGACTATAAGTAACTTGGCGACTACAAGTAAACTTATTCTCCTAACACCTAACCATATAACAGTCTACTGACAGTCTACTATGATATACTAACACTCTAATGAGAGTTAGTTGACACATAGTTGAAAAGTTACTTATAATAAGTAGAACGTCTAAAGTGACTATCGAAATAAAGTGTAACCCAATGTAAACGTATGAATAAGGCTGTCAGCTGTGTCTCTGCAAACGTTTAGTGTTTTGGAAATCTTCTTGTAATTAAACAATTTGTTAGCTTTTGTGAGAGCTCAGACTTGGCCATATTTGCAACTCTTTATTTGCACATGCATGGATTAAATGTATGTATTTCTAACAGCACAAGCTAATTCAGTTGAGTTATAGAGATTCCAAAGGTTTCATTGTGTTTTATTACAATATTGTACCATAACTTACAAAAAAGTGTGGCGTTGAAAAGAGGTTGACATAGTTGTATTACAAAAAATATCCTATAAATTAAAAATAAAAGTTACATTATATATTAATAGTTCACTTTTAATGTGCCACTAAACTGATATAGATGCAAAAAATAAATAAATAAACTATCTTTAGAAAAGTTTAAATCATTAGTCTCCGGGGGTTAAATTCAGTTTAACGTAGCACAATGTTGCATTATATATATTGTATCTTATTAACAAACTCAACTCTGTTTCCAATGGTGCAATGACTATTGTGATATAAATGCAAGTATGCAAAAATGCCATTTTTGAAAAAAAGTATATTATGTTCACCAAAGCTGCATTTATTTGATCAAAAATACAGAAAAAATATTGAAGTCATATTGAATTTTAAAATAACTTTTCTTTTTTAACATTTAAAAATGTTATTTATTTCAGTGATGAAGTTGAAAACGCTGCTTAATGTTTCTGTGGAAACCTTTTTTTTCCCAGGATTCTTTGAAATACAGAAAGTAAATAATTTAAAAAAAATAAAAACAGCATTTATTTGAAATAGTACTCTCTCTATATACTCTACAATATATATCCAGGCTTGTGTGTATATGGGAACACGTATGGCAGGCTCAGATAATTTTTTTTTTTTACATTACTGTACATCATAGCCTATATATCAAACACTAGACCTTTACCCCAGTCTATTTCCCCCAGCTGTTGTAGCCTTTCGGTTTAGCTCTGCATGAACCTACATGAACACGGTAATTCATAGCTGAGCTGGTGCCAGTTTGAAACAATCTATAATGATTTATGTTTTTTCAAAGCATAAATTCATAATAATGACTTCCATTAGCAGGTTTCAAGTCTATGTACATATGGTCTCTGCTCTTTGTCATTTGTAGCAGCTCGATTTAACATCGCATAGTACATTCACTGCCCATAATGAGCAATCAAAGATATACATATGGTCTGAATAATTCATATCAATATTTATTAGTCCCCTGCCAGAAAGTACAATTAACCAATGCATGATTTAGCATCAGCTAAAGTTCTGTGAACCATGCTATGTGGCAAGCTAAAACTCTAATGAAGAGGGTTACAGGGTTGATCTTCCTATCAACACTTTTTTTTCCGAGTGTTTGATTGGGAGGGAAAGGTATGGCACTCGCTATTGGTTCATTAATTTAACACAATTCAATTTACTTTAAAGTCAGTGAGAACTTCGCTATTTCCATCTGACCTAAAACTACTCACAGATATAAAAATATCAGCTGCCAAGAAAAGAAAATGAGAGAGAGGGAGAACAAGAAGGGAATAATTGCTTCAACTTTCAACTCATTATCTCAGTATACACAATTAGAGAATGAAGCCGTAACTTAATTAATCTTCCTTTAAAGTGCAAGCCTTCCAGAATATTTTTCATGACAGATTTCTCTCCAATTACATGATATTATCAGAATTTGAGGTAAACGCACAGCCCTAGTGTTCTGGTCAGAGCTTTTCTATCTCCAATTAAAAGTACGTCTCACTGCCCTGTGCAGTGATGCATGACGCTAACCTTTTCTTAGCTCCAAGCTAATTAAGGACAATTTTCCCTTCTACATTAACTAGCGCACACTCCACACTTCACACTTCACACCAATCCAATTGGATTCTCCGCTTTTATCTTTCGCCATATTTATCTCCAGGGTGTCCTTTTCCTGGATCTACCTGGATCCTCAATGCATTCTGGTCACCCAGCAGCCTGAGGGTGAAGTTCTTTTTGGATGAGTCTGCAATTAGGTTACCTTGACCAACTTAATTTCCACAGAGGCCTAGAAGTCATGATCCATCTTGATGACTTTATTTATTTATTTTGTAACATTGCAATTTCAATTATCTAAATGATGAATCTAGACGGCAAGATCAAGGCCTTCTGGGTAAAACATAACCTACAGAAGGAAAAGTCACTCCCATTAACAGAAGCATGTTGGCTGCTAATGTAAAAGTGCACAAATTAAGCACAAATATGCACTTAAAGGATTAGTTCACTTAAAAAAAAAACTTTTGCTGATGATTTACTCACCCCCCATGTCATTCAAGATGTCCATGTCTTTCTTCTTCAGTCGAAAAGAAATGAAGGTTTTTGATGAAAACATTCCAGGATTTTCTCCATATAATGGACTTCATTGGATCCCAACCATTTCAAGGTCCAAATGAGAGTTTCATTGCAGCTTCAAAGGGCTTTAAACGACACCAGATGATGAATAAGGGTCTTATCAAGCGAAACGATTGGTCATTTCAAAAATAAATAAAAAAGTTTAAGTTTTATAAGCACAAATGCTCACTTTGCTCTGTTCTGATGTGATGTGCGTTCGTGACTCATCAAAATGAACGAATCTGTTTTCCAGTCATTGAGGTTTTCGAGCCAATGAGGTTCATTCTTTTCATTCATTGTGAATGAAATGACTTGAACAGGAGAGTCACAAACGTGCATCACAGAACAGAGCAAGGCAAGCATTTGTGCTTATAAAACTTAAACTTGTTTATTTATTTTTGAAATGACCGATCGTTTCGCTATAGATAAGACCCCATCGTCTAGTGTCGTTTAAAGCCCTTTGAAGCTGCACTGAAACTCTCATTTGGACCTTGAAACGACTGAGATCCATTGAAGTCCATTATATGGAGAAAGATCCTGTAATGTTTTCATCAAAAACATTCAATTATTTTCAACTGAAAGAAAGAATGACGGACATCTTGGATGACATGGGGTGAGTAAATTATCAGCAGGATTTTTTATTTAGACTAAACTAATCCCGCTTGTATGGTTGTATGGTGCTCAAAACTATATAAATTTAGGGTAAAAGAAATGCATTGGTTGGCACTTGCATTTGAATATTAGATAAAAGTGTTAGTGTAGAGCAGATTAATAATGGTTTAAGATTTGATTTATTTATATATACTGTACAGAAACAAGTAATATCATATAATCATATGCATTTGTAAAATAACACGATCGCCAACATTAAACAGCATATACAATCTAAACTTCTTAATGTCAATGAACGAAATGTAGACCCAGGAGGAGCTATAGGTGTTGATGGACTCAATTACTTCATCTATATTTTGATCATCATCCTGAATCCAATCCAGATGTACTGTAGCTTTGGATTTTCTCAGTCTTTTTGGCTCAAAATGTTGTTGCTGTTTATAAAACTTACCCATATTCAAGAGTTGATTAAAAAAGTTTTGCCTGAAACTAGTATAAAACTGTTGTTTGTTTAAATCCAGAGGGCCTGACCTGTGCATGTTCAGATATTCATACAACAAAATATTCTAGGGGCCATGAAATATTGGTGAAAATGATTAAAAACGCTGGGGGTGACTGGCAACTTTTTTACTTAAACGCCGGCTGGGAAAGAGTTCAAAATGGCTAAAGACTCAGCACCTCGGGTTGAGTTCGGCAGGTTATTTGACCAGCTTGAAACAGTCAGGGTAAAGGTCAGTGAAAGTGATTTTTTTTCTCTTTAGGATGGCACCACAATGCGTCGTTCACAGACTTCTGGAGGGAACATTGGCCTGAAGTAGTGAGTTTAGGTATGGGGTGCAGAGCCAGTGGTTGTTCTGTAGGTAAACATAAGTGATTTTAATTTGATGCGAGCGGCAATTGGCAACCAGTGTAATTTTATGAAGGGAGGTGTGGCGTGCGGTCACTTCGGCTCATTAAACACAACTCTAGATGCAGTATTCTGGATCAATTGCAGAGGTTTGACAGTGCATGCTGGAAGGCCTGCCAAGAGAGCATTACACTACTACAGTCTGGATAGAACAAGAGCTTGGACGAGAAGTTGTGTAGCATGCTTAATATAGTCCATTTATTTATTTGTATAATTAGCATAATATAAATATTTTCAATTATTGTTAATCTGGAAAAATCTGTGTTGTTTTTATGCATCAATTTATTTGATTTCACAGTCGGAACACCCCGTATACTGCAGGGGAAAGATCACAGAGGTCTGTATCTCTGCTAATTAGTCCCTGTGCAACATACAGTATATGGAGAATAAAAAACAGATTGACAGAGAGAAATTTAGAGATCATGAAGGGTTGTGAGCCACTGGAGGGGGCACGACTATAATGAGATCTTCACATAGTGACAAGGCCACTGACTGGAAGAAACCATATGCAAATAGCCTCTTTTAGCAAAGTGCGCCCTGTGAAACGTAGCTTGACGACACGATTTTAGCTTGTGCTCGATCTGAAATGTACGATTCCCCCAGGTGCAAACAAACAACAAATAAACATCTGATGATCAAAACGCGAGAATCGCTCTTGCGGCACTGGAGGAATATGCTTTGACAATGACTAATCTTGACAAAATAGCTTTTAGCAGAGGCAATATGGAAATAACACAGTGTAGCGGCAGCGAGTCGGAATGAGGTGATTGGTGGGGCAAGCGGTCAAAGCATGAATCCAGTCACAGTCTAATAGTGAAATATGGCTAGGTCAACCACCCTCATATACTGTGGCCAATCTTCCATAACCCTACACCTTCTGAAACCTTTTGAAGGAGGCCTGTCGCTCTTTTCAAAGCCTGGCTAGCTGCTCCGCTCAAGCGGCAAATGTGAACGTCAAATCGGATTAGCGGGAACACTCCACCTGAACACAAACCGCAGCCCTGTCCACTCCCATCACCTCTGTTGTCTTCCCGTATGACAGCTATTTCATTGTGTTGTTTGTATGATTGGGTGGGAATTGTTTTAACCTTGTGACCAGAGTGCCACTCCTACATTTGGGATCAACACTCTTGTCACAACTCTTCCCATCAAAATTCCTTGTGGGTTAAGGTTCGGTTCACCTATGATCTGAAAAGGCTGAGTTAAGTATACTTTCAAAGTACACTGAGAAATCAAAGAAAAAAAAAAAAGAAAAAAAGGATTTAACATAACTAATCTTTGAGTTTGAACAAATCACATTTCTAGTCAATTGCAAAAATGTTTTAAATATTTTTAACATAATTTCTTAGATGATTAAATCACTTATTATATTAATGTTGTCTTTTTTATCTTATAAATTTGTATTATTACTAAAATAAAGTGTATATATTAAGCAATTTTCATTGATTTTACTGTTTGAAATTTGGCAATGAATTACTGTTTGGAAAAAAATAAATGAAAACATTTTTGTCAATTGAAATTAGGCTGAAATTGAATAAAGTATAATATATTAAAAGGCTTAAACTTAAAGGAACACTCCAACTTTTTGGGACTTTAGCCTATTCACCATATCCCCCAGAGTTAGATATGTGCATATATTTCATTTCCGTGCGTACTGTCACTGTCTAACGCACCCACCGCTATCCTAGCTTAGCACAAAGACTGGATGTAAATGGATACAGCTAGCATACTAATCCCAATAAGAGACCAAATTACGCAAACATTTTCCTATTTACATGTTATTTGTATAGTGAACAAATAACATAGTCATATGAGACGGCCATCTTTTAACTGTATAAATATTGGGAACTATATTCTCAGAAGGTGAAGCACTGCTACTTGGGCGGAGTGATTACCGCAGCACCTGAGACGGGTGTGTGGTGAGGAGCAGAGAGTTTGTTCGGAGTTGGAGTAATAGAGTCAGCAATTACTAGATAGTTTACAATCATGGGTGTTTGTTGTATTGTAAAGAGCTGCAACAATAAACAGGGGAGACCAGGTAATACCATAATAATAATAATAATAGTAATAATAATATCATAATACATAAAGATTAATAGCTTTAAGATCAATTATAATTTAAAATTATAATAACAATTACAAAAGCACATCAAATGACAAACTTAAACTAAAATTAAAACAAACTCTGAAAATGTAAAAAAATATATATATCAGTAAATATTGATGCAAATAAGTATTTTCTCCAATGTATTATATTAACATACTGAAATAATTTTTACATTTGTTTTGAACCAAAACTGTTTAATATGTGAGCAAAGAATTGCCGCAGTCTCTCCGTACTGTTACCAGAGCCAAGTAAGACACAGTAAATCTTGTGTAAAAAGGTCCATAAAAATTCAGAGATGAGATCTGAATTCAAATTTGAAATGTAATCACCAAGCGAGCACTACAGCAGAACACGAAGATCCAGAGTCTCCACAGGCACCCTCCAGGCACACGAAGAAAAGTGCTCACATTGTGATGGAGTCTCTGTGTTCCTGGCAGGAAATGCCTCCTATGATGCCCCTAACTTCTGGCATCAAACTTGGTGTAGAAGGGAAAAAGCGAAAAAAATCCAGCGACCTAGCATTATTTATTACGGAGGTGGCATTCAAACATCAGTCAGATCTCAGTCTCCCTATCAGAGCTGCTTTAGCATTGGCAGCAGATCAAAAACATAATGATAATGAGGCCATTTGCTTGTATTATAGGTCCAAATTAAGAAATAAGGCAACTAGTCTAATAGTCATACAATATCATTCATACAGGGCTTGACATGAACTTTTTTGCTCACCATCCACAGTAGGGGTGGGAATCAGAGGGCTACAATTTGATGCTAAAGCAATTATCTGAATCTTTTGTGTGTGTGACTGTGAGTGTGTGCGTGACTATAAAAATGTTGCTTTAAAAGTACAAAATAATGACCAAAAAATAATTAACGTACAATATATTGTATGGGCTTCTACCTTTACTTTATGCATCCACGTCCCCCTGATTGCCTCATAGACAGTAAAAGATTGCCTGCGAGCTTCTCGTCCTATCTATATGGTCTCTATTGTGCGCAGAAAAAAGTTGCGCATTTATGACGCAATCGTTACCCTATTTTTTTACAAAAACGGCTTCTACGGGGCCGTAAAGCAAGATACAAAGTAATGGAGCCTTTTATACATTGTCATGTTTCAAATAAATAATGGACAAATGAAGTCTTTGGACGCCTCAGATGTAAAGTTATTCGCTGTCAAAGTTACATCAAAATGAATGGGAGTCAACGGAATGCTAAGAACAGGTGATGGTCAGCTAAAATGGCGGCTCTCGCGAGGCTTCAACTTCCGGCTGATGGATTACCCCCTTGATCGCGTCTTTGTTATGTGCACACAACAGACGGTCCGCGCACTCCACTTAGGTGCTTCAGAGTTCCGTCTTTCACGTTCTGTCAATATTATGTTATTATAAAAATTAGGGCTGTCAGTTAAACGCGTTATTAACGGCGTTAACGCAAATCGATTTTAACGGCGTAAATTTTTTTATCGCATGATTAAGTCTTTTGGCCAAGCAAACTTTGTAGTTTTCTTTCACGTTTTTGCAACAGGACGCGGCATTCACCCTTTTATTGATGGACAGTGTTACATTGTGTGAGAGATTATTTGCTCCAAGTGAGGATTTTTTATTGTAAATTTGAACACAGTATCCCAATGTTGTTGTCAATAAAAAACATTGCACAACATGCACAAAGCAAGCCGATCCACTTTACCATGTTGATAAGAGCACTAAAATGAGGGAAAAAAAATAATGGGAAAAAAAAATCAAGAGACATTTAGAATAGATAAAAATGTGTGATTAATCGCGATTAATCGAGAGTTAACTATGACATTAATGCGATTAATCGCGATTAAATATTTTAATCGTTTGACAGCACTACTATATATAAACTTTTTTTTTGAAAATTGATTTGACATTTGTGAATCGATTCAGAATCATCTACGTCCGCATCACGATGGTTACTGGTTTTCTGTCCCTCCATCGACAGCAACCTAACTGTACTTTGATGCTTCAAAAAGTTCATGAAGAAATTGTAAAACTAATCCATTTGTATTGAATGGTTTAGAGCGAATTTACTGGAGAGACACGATCACTTTATATGATGAAAATATTGAATTTAGGCTTTCTTCCACATATAAAAATTCATCAATTCATACATCAGTTGAGTTAAACAGACCCAATGAGAAAGAGCCAGAGGTAAAAACCAATGAGGTTCATTCTCATGTGTTACGCAATACGTTTGAGCTTCAGCAATAACCAATGAGGTTCATTTTCATGTGTTACGCAGCATGTTTGAGCTTCAGCAAATTAATCCTAAATTAAATCTGTTCATCATATAAAGCAATGAAGTCTCTTCAGAAAATTTGGACTAAATCGCTTAGAGTTTTAACAATCTCTTTATAAACTTTTTGAAATGTAGTAGTTGCATATCTGTCAATGGGGGGCCAGAAATCTCTCAGGTTTTATCAAAATGATCTTCAACTGTGTTGAAAACCAACCAAGGATGAATGAAAACCTTATATCCGACATCTAATTAATGACATAATTTTTTAGTTTGGGTGAACTATTCCTTTAAAAAATAGATTAAATAAACTAGCGAAGAGTGTAAAAGGACTGTTTTAAGAGACTTCATTAGACAATAAAGTCCTCGGGTCTAAAGTGTCCAAATAGCCTCCTTATAAACCTCCTTAGACATTATTAAAACCGAACAGTGGTGGTATCAGACAGGCATGCAGGGCAGAGAACTGAGTAAAGCTAGCACAGAACAGGTTGTTAATTACTCGCAAACATCTCAGATCTGAGAAATTACAGGTCGGGAGCAGCCAACGTGATTATTATCATCAAAACTCAAGGCAAGAAAACTTATGCACAGCTGAATTCCCCTTCCAGAAAAGTAACCCACACACAAGCACTCATTCCACCTCGATAAGAGTTCTCCTCGTTCCTCTATACAGTGCGGATGGCTTGCTCTTTTCATCCTTTTTTTAAATTACTTCTGTCAGAGAGGAAGCTTACTAAATAGTTTTACCTGATCGGCCGTGCTCAGCTTGATCAAGCTACTGGGATAATTCTGTTCAACATAGTTTAAAAGTTAGTCTTGTGCGGGAGGGGAAAAGACAAGAGATGTGTAAGTGGGCACAAAAGCAATTGCGGTCTGTAACAGAGTGTGCCTGATCTCTCACATAACACGGGGTACTGTATTACGCTCATTATGCCTACAGAGGGACCGTCGAATCAAATCGAGTACGCCTATTGTGTAAACAGAGAGCTCTTTTTATATCTCATCCGTCTCTATACGATACCCTTGTGTACTCCAGAATAGAAACCCTTAAGAAAAGTCACCCTTAAGCCAAGTTCTATTAAAGAACTGGTTGTTCTGAGGTGGAGAGATGAGAAAGTCGCCCGCAGCTGTAAATCTGACGCTCTGCCTCGTTCACCTACAGTTAGTTTTTGTTTCTGACAGTTATCGTCCATTAGTTTTCTGTTTGAAAGGTGTGCGTGCTGGATTCCTTTGGTCGCTGTCTCAGAGACGGGCTTCATGTGTTGCTACGTTCTGATCACTGAGTTCTGGCTCTAATTAAATAACTGTAAATCATGATCCAGGCAGACTTTAAGATGAGTGTCGCAAAGATTACACCTCCATAATAAAGATTAATCACGCATAACACCGAGCCTCTCAACTCAACTGTGTGGACAGAGATGGAAAGGGAGTGAAAAACAGTTCAAGTCCTACATCAACCCATCACAAGCCATTGCACATAATCAATCTCCAACTAGATGTATCGCATATGCATATAATAGAGTCTAATTCATAGATTTAGATTTTCACAGTATTGTGATGTGTAAAAATGTTTTACAAAGTGATTACACAGCAAGTGATTAAATACAAAAACATAACTGATATGATCTGATTCAATATTTGTTCTATCTTGAATGTCCCAATGAGTGTTAAAGTAGTAGTTCACTTTAAAAAAAAATTGCTGATAATTTACTCACCCCCATGTCATTCCAAGATGTCCATGTCTTTCTTTCTTCAGTCGAAAAGAAATTAAAGTTTGATGAAAACATTCCAGGATTTTCTCCATATAATGGACTTTAATGGAGACCAACGGTTCAAGGTCCAAATGAGAGTTTCAGTGCAGCTTCAAAGGGCTTTAAACGACACCAGACGATGAATAAGGGTCTTATCAAGCGAAACGAGCGGTCATTTAAAAAATAAAATTCTAAACAATGAATGGGGGTCTTATCAAGCGAAACCATCGGTCATTTCAAAAATAAATTTAAAAGTTGTATAAGCTCAAATGCTCACCTTGCTCTGTTCTGTGACGCACGTTTGTGACTCTGATGTTCGAACTCATTCATCCAAATCTTTTTTTGAGTCATTTGGTTAATTCAACAATCAAAATGAATGAAATGACTCTGGAAAAAATTCGTTCATTTTGATGAACGAGTTTGAATATGAGAGTCACGAACGTGCGTCACAGAACAGAGCAAGGCAAGCATTTGAGCTTATAAAACTTTATTTATTTTTGAAATGGCCGATGGTTTCGCTTGATAAGACCCTTATTCATCGTCTGGAATCTTTTAAAGCCCTTTGAACAGTTTGCACTGAAACTCTCTTTTGGACCTTGAACCGTTTGGTTCCCATTGAAGTCCATTATATGGAGAAAAATCCTGGAATGTTTTCATCAACAACTTTTCTTTTCGACTGAAGAAAGAAAGACGTGGACATCTTGGATGACATGTGGGTGAGTAAATTATCAGCAAAAGTTGTTTTTTTTAAAGTGAACTACTCCTTTAGGGCAGATTTTGTGATATTCAGTGGATGCATGATTAAAGGGATAGTTCACCCATAGGTGAATATTATATTATCATTTACGATAAGCTATATGACATTTTTCTCTTCACGTGGAACACAAGAGAAGATATTTTGAAGAATATTTGTATAGCTAAACCATTTCAGTTCCCATTGACTTCCATTGTATAGACAAAAAAATACAGTGGACGGACAGAATTTTTTTTTTTTATTTTTTTTTTGATGGACTATCCCTTTAAGGACCACTCATGATACTTCTATGGCACATATTGTAATTTACGAGCAATACGGCAAGACTGTCGGTGGAAAATGTACAAGTTTGTTTAGATTATTTTGTCCAATATTTAGACCTCAGGACTCTTAAAAAAATCTGGTTTTGTGTTCTGCAAAAGAAAGAAAGTGATATAGGGTAAGAATAACATGAAGGTGAGTTAATGTCGACAGAATTTTCATTTTGGGTGAACTACCCGTTGAATCTTTGTGCAATATTTCCTATATAAATTGCATACAAAATTTGTTTTTGACAGCTAACCCACTGGGAAATTTCTTCCTAAGGCCATTGCATCCCGTGTGTTGATCACATATCACATCTTACTGAATCCTTTCTTCTGCAGGTTATGATTTCCCCTCTCTCTTTCTCGCTCTCTCTCAGGGCCTCTCAGAGAGGTCAACGCCTTACCCCTTCCCCGTAGCCTGCTCTCTAATTAATCACTCATTAGACTAATCATCATTGGTGCAGTGCTTCACTAGTGGCTCTGGGAAGCCTTACTGGCGGCAGAGACAGCTTGGAAGAAGTAGGGGAGGAGAGAGAACAGAACACACTCCCATGGCCTGGCTCATTGCCATGCATGCTAAGCAGTTTTGCGAGCAATCACCAAGAGTAACAGCGAGGGGCCGCAGCTCTAAGTGGGGATACAACTTAAGATATTTCTCCACTCTTGTGTTTTGTAGAGAGCATTTTCCTGAAGCATTTTGCCGCCTTCATCTAGTTTTTTTAAGCATAACTGGAGAAGCTAAAATCTTCAAAACTCCAATACGCACAATGCATATTCAAAAGCAACATTACCTCTACATGCATTTACGGCTGTGCACTTCGGCTGTTGCTACTATGTAGGAAGAACAAAATTAGCGTAGGCTAAAAAATGTGTGGGGAAAAAAAGCATGAGATTTGCTAAATGAATGGAAGGCATGTCAACTGGAGTCCATCCATATATGATTTCATTTTGAAAAGTTGTGAGAAAACTAATTAAAAACAACGACAAATATTAAGTAACTGTTCTCCTGGCACAGTTAGCCTAAATATTTATAATACAATGTTTTTAGTTTTATGGTATAAAATGAAACACCCACAAAGTGTGGGTTCACCAAAATGTTATAGTTACAGTTCTAGTTTCTTTGGAAAGAATAGCCAGAAGTCTAATAATCGTACAAAGTTAGAGGGAATACTGTTCAGGATCTTTTATAATAATATTAATGAAGAGACTGCAATATGTCACAGTTATTTAAATTTATTATTATTTATAAATAAATGGCAGTCTAAAAAATGTTTCAATTTTGTTTATATTTTAATATTTCTAAAATATGTAATAATTAACACGGTTATGTTAGTTAATGTGCCTTTGTAAAAAAAAGAAAATAAAAAACACAAAAAGCATTTGTCAGTCTCAAAAATGTTTTATTATTATCTTTAAATTAGGGCTGCTGCATCCATAATAAAAGTTTGTGTTTACATAATATATGTAAGTGCACTGTGTACAATTATTTTATATATATAAAAACACACACATGCTTGTATATATTTAAGAAATATTTTCATGTATATACTGTATATAGATTTACATATAACTTATAGTATATATAAATACTTTATATATAATTATTGTTTTTCTTAAATATACATGCATATGTGTGTATTTATATATATACAAAATAATTATACACAGTGCACACACATATATTATGTAAACACAAACTTTTATTTTGGATTAATTGTCTGACAGCCCTACTTTAAATGTAATATTTAATATAAACTGTATAACGAATGATAATAATGAAGGCTGCAATACACAATTAATAGTAGTAAACAAATTGCACTGAATATCTTTCCTTTATGTATTCCAATCACACTGGATGTAGCTTTTAAACCCCCCTTTTATTCCTTTTTCATTTTGGCTAAGTCAAGTGGAGGAGTGCAGGCCATATAAAAGTCACCCCATCAGGGACAGTGGCTTTGAGAAGACTATTTGTTGCCTTCCGAGAGCCCCAAGGAAATAGAGTTCAGATTAAAAGGGTTTGCGTTTATAGAGTTTTGGTGAGGCTTCCTTTGTCTGATGCCTGGTCACCTTTACTGTCACCGTGAACCCTTAAAATGAATCTGCACTGTAAAGAATAACACGTACATGGCCATATCTCTGCAATCGGTTACAATGAATCTCGGTTGTCATATCACCTTCCCAGTATCACAGCGGGGAGGAACAATAGAGTGAAGAGCTGCAATAGCATGACTGAGAAACCTTGTTCGCAGCTTTTATTTTGTTTTTCTGCTGCCGTTCTTTGTTGTTCGTACACACACACACACACACACTGAGAAACCCCAAATGATGTAGATAAGCAATATGATCTCTGAATCACCTAACTAGCTCCATGTTTAACAAATGCCACCTGATTGAACAAAAAACGCAAAGACGAAGAAGCAGAAAGCCAATAACTTAAAGGTTAAAGTGAGGTAGGGCAGGTCTGAAAGTTGCTAAGCACTTGAGACTGAAAACAGAATGATCCCAGCCTGAATCCCTCTCAGCCAGGGTTCAAACAAAGTCCTTAAAGTAAACCAAATGTGAGACTTGGTTAAATCTAAGCACAGGGGTAGTTGGAGAGAGAGACTTTTTTGTGAGTAAAAAAGTCCAGATTTGAACACACCGCTTGGGTAGGTGTGATATTATCCTGCACTGAGCCCGCTTCAAATTTAGTATATAAGCCTGAGAAGTGTCAGACGTGATTGAGTCTGAAAAACAATGGGAAGACAGGAAAGCATCAAGGAGCTGCTCATGTTTCATCGTCAGTCTGTGATTATTAAAACATCACTCCACAGCACTCCATATTCTCAAAAGAAACATGTTGGTAAACCAACTAAAGCCAAGATGGGTTTTATTAAATTAAATTAAAACACACATCTTGTTAGTCAGTCTTGCAACTGTTGATTGATAGGTTAACGGATTAGACTGTAAAAGACCAGGTCCTTTAACTGTGAGTAAATCAAGTCATTTTCTTTTTCATCTCAGTGGAATACTGTACTGGTTGAAGTTCTCACTTTTGAAAGTTGGGTAACACTTTACTTGAAGGGGTGTGCATAAGACTAACATGACACCTTCATAATCATAACATGACATATGTTGTGAATATAAAGGAAGTTTTATGCATGTTTGTGACAACTGTCATTAAAGGGATACTCCACTTTTTTGGAAATAGGCTCATTTTACAACTCCACCAGAGTTAAACAGTTGGGTTTTTACCGTTTTCGAACCCATTCAGCCGATTTTCTGATATTTAGAAGAATATTGGTTACCAGACAGTTTCTGGTCTCATTGACTTCCATAGTAGGAAAAAAATATACTATGGAAGTCAATGAGACCAGAAACTTTCTGGTTACTGATCATTCTTCCAAATATCAGAAAATCGTCTGAATGGATTAAAAAACGGTAAACTCAACTGTAAACTCTGGGGGAGTTGTAAAATGAGCCTATTTCAAAAAAAGTGGAGTATCCCTTTAAGTGTCATTCGCTCAGTTATGAAATTTTTTATGCAAATATGACATTGTTTGAAATGTCTTAGTTATGACACCTTGACATAAATGAATACATCATTAACCTGCCAGTATGATACTTGACAATACTAATGATCAAACTTAAGAAATCACCAAGCTTTATTGGTGTAACATTACATTAAACTATCAAGTGGTTTGGTTTTGACATTGGCTGTCATGAAGCCATTATAACTTTTTAATGACAAATTCAATTAGTACCACTGTAGTTGAGAGTCACGAAAAATATTCATGACAGTTATAATGACCTCATGACATCCAATGTCAAAGTCAACCACATGACAGTTTAACCTTATTTTATGTCAAGTTGTCATGACAAAGACACTGACAGGTTATGATGTTATGGTTTATGTCAAGATGTCATAAAGACATTAAACAATGTCATATTTGCATTCAAAATGTCATTATTGATCGAAAGACACTTAATGAGGGTTGTTGTTACAGATGTTATGACAGATGTAATGTTCATGAAGGTGTTGTCAGTCTTATGCACACCCCTTCAAGTAAAGTGTTACCAACAGGTACTTATATAAATAATCAGTGAGTTTGCATGGAGCGAACAGTCTAAATACGAATTTACGAAAATACGAATTTAGAAAAAACATACCTGTGGCAACATTTATGCACAACGCAAAATAAATTGTGTCGCACATGTTACGCGACAGTTTTAAAGTGAAATTTTGCGAATTGCCCTTCTGAATTGAAATGTATGGTGAGTGCTTGCTGTTTTACTGCCTCTAGTGTTCATTTCTGTTGGAAACTGCAGTGATATGTACTACATATTGGCATTGGAACATCCCTTTTGCAGGATACTGTTTTTTTAAAGATGATCTTATAAAATCCAAAACAAGCTTTACTATGTATTGGGTCCTTGAAACAGATATTTCATAAGATCTTGAATTTCAAATCACCATATTTATTCCATCAGGATGCTTGAATTGATCAGCTCAACGGGTGCCACACTTGAACCATCTGATTCTGCAAATCATGGTGTGAGTATGGTTATTCAAAAAAACATAAATAAAACTACATAAATAGATAGCCTACACAACCTTGACACCAACCAAGGACCAAACACCAGACATGTTAAAAATACTACGATAAGTTTACAATGTATTGTGAAGTCCTGAAGATGATGCTACTGAGATAATAAATGTCAAATAACAATACTTTTCCGTTGATTCACATGTATTTTTTGACATATTGGATAACATATGCTTTAGGACATCTAATCTGCTCATCATTGTGGTTATAATATATGGTAATATATTGCTTCGATAGAGCTTACAGGTGTAGTTCAGCAGTTTATACACGGTGTAATGTACATATGCAGGATTGGACTGTGTGGATTTTATATAAGAACTTGTCGAGGTGTATGGAGATTAGCATGTGTGGGCCTGCCTGAAAATTCTATGCCCACTGTTGTTTAAAAGAAATTTTAAAAACAACATTTTCCAATCCTCAAAATAAAAGCATTAGCACACCGTCTTGATTTATTCAGCCTCAACAGATCAAGCAGAGTTCCAATCAATTCCATTTAAATCACACACTATTCCTAAGATTTTTGAGCCCAAAAGATTTTAAATGCAAGTTCCAAGAAAAAAAAAAAAAAAAGGATTAAAAATGCAGTAGCAGTGATGTTGCCATAAAATCAAAATGCATGATGGTCATTGACTGTCAAGATCAATTCATTTAAAATTAATTATAAAAAATTAATGTTATATTTTATTTGTATGTTTTATTGTATAAATATATTGTAATACATATTTATATACATTTATAATAGATTTAAGTAAAAAAAAAACACATTTAGCTGTATCTCAAGGAAAACATCCCACAGTTACTTAAAAAAAAATACAAAGTTATAAAACTTTAAACGTATATATCTCTTTGGGCACGGACAAGAACACTCACTATTCATCACATATGCTGCATCCTAATTCGCATACTATCAGTCCTAAATAAAATTTGAAAATAGAATTTAGCACGTCCCAAATCATCGTATGTTGAAATTAGTGTTCCAAAGATACCCAGATGGTCAACTATTTCCGGTCAGAATCCGAAGTGCAGATTCGATGCACACTCTAACGGCCGATGTTGCCCACAACCCATTCGTGTTGGATGAGGATTTGGTTAGAACTACAAACACGAGTGAAAAGTGTAAATATAATATATATATATATATATATATATATATATATATATATATATATAAATTCTCAATGCAAAAAAAGTTCAATTTCTCAATGCAAATATCTAATCAACCAATCACATGGCAGTTGTTCCAATGCATTTAGGGGTGCGGTGCTGGTTAAGACAATCTCCTGAACTCCAAACTGAAAGTCAGAATGGGAAAGAAAGGTGATTTAAGCAATTTTGAGTGTGACATGGTTGTTGGTGCCAGACATGGTTGTTGGTCCACAATCTGCTCAGTTACTGGGATTTTCACACACAACCATTTCTATGGTTTAAAAGAAGGGTGTGAAAAGGGAAAAACATCCAGTATGCGGCAGTCCTGTGGGCAAAAATGCCTTGTTAATGCTAGAGGTCAGAGGAGAAATGGCCGACTGATTCAAGCCGATAGAAGAGCAACTTTGACTGAAATAACCAACTCGTTACAACCGAGGTATGCAGCAAAGCATTTGTGAAGCCACTACACACACAAACTTGAGGCGGATGGGCTACAACAGCAGAAGACCCCACCAGGTGCCACTCATCTCCACTACAAATAGGAAAAAGAGGCTACAATTTGCAAGAGCTCACCAAAATTGGACAGCTTGAAGACTGGGAATATGTTGCCTGGCGTGATAAGTCTCGATTTCTGTTGAGACATTTCAGATGGTAGAGTCATAATGTGGCGTAAACAGAATGAGAACATGGATCCATCATGCCTTGTTACCATTGTGCAGGCTGGTGGTGGTGCAATGGTGTGGGGGATGTTTTCTTGGCACACTTTAGGCCCCTTAGTGCCAATTGGGCATTCGTTTAAATGCAACGGCCTACCTGAGCATTGTTTCTGACCATGTCCATCCCTTTATGGCCACCATGTACCCATCCTCTGATGGCTACTTCCCAGCAGGATAATGCACCAAATCTCAAATCATTTCAAATTGGTTTCTTGAACATGACAATGAGTTCACTGTACTAAAATGGCCCCCACAGTCACCAGATCTCAACCCAATAGAGCATCTTTAGGATGTGATGGAAAGGGAGCTTCGTGCCCTGGATGTGCATCCCACAATTCTCCATCAACTGTAAGATGCTATCCTATCAATATGGGCCAACATTTATAAAGAATGCTTTCAGCACCTTGTTGAATCAATGCCACATAGAATTAAGGCAGTTCTGAAGGCGAAAGGGGGTCAAACACAGCATACGTATGGTTTTCCTAATAATCCTTTAGGTGAGTGTACATAAACCGTAAACATTATTTTTTACTTTCATTTGACCCATTTTGATCCCCATCTCTAAAATCATTAATTAGACAATAGGCACTCATATGCTTATCGTTATATCGATATTGAGACGAGAGAGAGCGAGACTCTGAGGGGTTAAATCAGGTAAAAGGACTGATTGCCTTTATGATAGAGCTGCACAACTCTCCCTCTCGTTATCCATCTTTGATAATGAAAATCAACCTATCAGGTGAAATTTTGCCTTAGATTAAATAGCAGGCTTCAGGCCTCTAATTGCACTTTGTAAGGTGCAATTACAACATGATTTGTGATTAAAACACAAAGAAAAAAGGTAAGATTCATCAGTCGAAGCTGATGCAGTGGATGACGTGTCTCTACAAGGGTACAGCAATGCTTATTGGAGACTGAAAGACCGAAATGCTCATTACTTGTGATAAATGCTTAATGATCTCCATTTGAGTGGAATAAAAACCTTGCTGGAGTGATTAAAACGGCTGATTGAGAAATCCTACACAGAGCAAATAGCTATAATGTTTGGACACAAGGAATTTCCAACACTACAATAATGACAGAAATGTTATTTAGATAAATAGATTAGAGTTTCAATGCTGTGATATGATATTATATATGTTCCAGTGAACATTCAACGCAGCCATATCTATGATCTGTGATATTTATATGCTTCTTCCAGTATATGCACTGCTGGCCCTGTGGACTCTTCGACTTTTGGGACTTTAGCTTGTATACTGTATACCCCAGGGTTAGATAAGTCCATACATCCCTTTTCATCTCCGTGCATGCTGTAACTCTGTCTGACACACCTACCGCTAGCCTAGCTTAGCACAAAGAGCATACTGCTCCCAATAACTGACAAAATACGGCCAGCATTTTCCTATTTTTATGTTGTGATTTGTATAGTCACACTGTGTACAAATAACAAGGTCATATGAGACACAGGCATCTTTTAACTGGGAATTATATTCTCAGAAGGCGAAGCACTGTTACTTGGGTGGAGTGATTGCTACTTGGGGTGACTGCTACTTGTGATGCATCTACAGCATGCACGGAGAAGAAAGGGGTATGTATGGACTTATCTAACTCTGGGGGATACAGTGAATAAGCTAAAGTCCCAAAAAGTCGGCCTGTTCCTTTAATGCACACTTTTTGCACTTAAAATGTAATTTGCTCATACATGTGTATCACAGGAAGAGAATTATGTAATTTTTCTGGAAATTTCATTTCCACTACAGCATCATTTCACCCATAGACATCCTGTTGTGGAAAAGATTTCTTAAAAATCTTTTTTTTTATATATAATAAAATATTTGAATTTGTCTTGCTAAGGCTAATTTAATGGGTAGAATTTAGAAGGGAAAAAAGAGCCTAAGGTACTGTGTTAATGTGAAGGAATTTTCCTTATAGATTCTTCACGGATGTTTTCCAGCATTTTAAATGACACTGTATTGTGTTTTAGGGTTGAACCAAATGTCTGTGAACTTAACAGAAAACATGTTATGTATCCTTTCTTTTAAAACATCCAGGCAGAAAATTATTCAGTACCTTTTCCATTCTTTTTACAGATTTGTTTTTACACCCAATTAAATATTTGATAAATAATATTCAAGATAAAACCACAATTGATATTTACCTTAATAAATATGTTCTCTATCAAAGATAAAAAAAAATAATAACAAAAAACATCACTGGCAAAATAATTTAAATAACATAATAAAATACATGGTAAAATAATAATAGTAGTTGTAAAATGGAATGATTTATTTAATAATAACCCCCCAAAATACAATGCATAAAAAGAACAATTGAAGGCATGGTGAAAAGTTTAACTGTGACCTTTAAATACACTGAAAAAAAAATACTTGAAAAAAGCTAGGCAACTTTTTCCACTCAGAAAATGCTAGTATATTTACAAAGATTTGCCAAGTAAAAACCTAAACATATTTATCAGTAGCTTTAATTAGAAATCTTAAGTTAAAATTTACTTGGAATATGGAATTAAGTAAACTGTACTTTAGTTAAGTGAAAGTAACAAAGAAAATAAGTATCTTGGCTAGTAAAAAGTTGGTCAATATCGATTTAGTTGTAATTTCCTTTGCATTACATTTCACTCAAACAATTTAATTGAATTATACCAGTCATTTATAGTATGTTTTTTATTAGCGGTTCTAAGTAATGTATACTTCATCATGTCAGATGTTAAGCATGATATGAATCTTGTAGACAATACACAATGATGGTAACATTTGATGGATCGTTTTGTGTTTGAGTGTGTCATTTTGAGCAGAAAATTTCCTCAAAATGTCACAAAATGGCAAGTTACTAATCCTGACAACAAAAGCAATGATAAAACAGTGTAAATAAAGCTGGAAACCAGTGAAAAATGAACCTCATTAATTATTCAAGGTCCAGTGCATGATGGGAACCCCAGTATCAGAAAAGTTGAGTAATTTTTACTTTATTTTATTGAGTTCATATTTATGCTTTCATTTCTACTCGCTTGAACTAAGTACTGATATGGAATTTACTTTTTTTTATTCTTGCCTGAACTAACTTTTTCTTGTAAATTACATTGGTTTTTTTGAGTAGTATTTACCTTACCAAAAAATCTTTTTTTTCAGTGTACCGAAAAATGTCTAAATTTGAAATAAAAATGAACGTGCCAGTAGTCGAAGCAACACTGCTGTCTAGGGCTGTCAACTTTAGTCGTTTAGTCGACTAATCGGTCGATGCCGTCTTGGTCGACTGACATTCTTATTGGTCGACCAGTTGCACTTATTTTTACCAATAGAAAGAATTTTTCAATGATTTACTCCTTGATATTTATTCCTTTATAAGCAGTTATTTATTACTGTATTCTAAATAATTAGCCTATGTTTTGTCCCCAACTTTAAAATGCTTTAATTTAGGCTATTTTTGTAACTGCGCCACAGTTTAGCGCACACACATAATACACTCGGGAACCGCACCTGTGGCTGGCTGGCTGCGCTGCTGTTTCGCGCTCGGTAAGGGATGCTGTATTCATTCAGTTAGAACGCTGCTTGTTTTGGCTTTAGTCGACAAAATGTCCAGGAAATCTAAATCTTTTGTCTGGCTGCATTTTAAATCAAAGACGACAAGACTGTGGAGGGAGGCGACCGCGTTGCTCCATTATGAGCGCGCAAGTCGCGCGCTTACATTTGAAATCGAACTTGAGCGCGCAAAAGACGTGAGCAGCCTTTTAACGGCTATATCATGCTGTGTTTTCTTAATATGTTTTCGTTTTTATTTGTACACTTGACGCATTTGAAAATAGCCTAAATAATGCAACAAAACGAAAATAAACCTATATGCGGTCCTACAGCCTATTAGGATTGTTTTTAGGCTATTTGGGTTTTTTTGTGTGTTGTTTTAAAACGCCTTGATCGTTAGGACGAAAGTTAACCCATAGCTTTGAAAGTAAAGAAGAATATGAAGCCTGTATAAACGAGAGCTTTTGTTAGGATTTTTCATTATGTGGCAGATAGCAGTTATATTTTTTTAGTCAACTAATCGTTGCGCAGGACAAGACTTTGGTCGACTAAGGATTTCTTTGGTTGACTACAGCCCTAGTGCTGTCTGTCCGAAAGCCAAATCAGGTTAATGCAAAAGATCAGCACAACCCACCTTACTTACCTACACATGATCACATTACACTAAGTAATGTGTTTACTTGGGTTTCCCCCAAAATTACATTAAAATCACATTACTGATATGCACGAGCACGGCCGTGGGTGATGTCATCTCTCATATCTCTTACTGTAAATGCACATTTAAATGCATGAATCACTTTAACACAGATGTTTCTAATGCAAAATAAATGGCTACTTTACATAAGTGTCTTGTAGAGAGAGGAAAAGCACTGCAAGGCCTTCCACCAGATTGCCGCCCATCACTGTCTGTCAGCGCTGGAGAGGGATTATCACACCCAGATTACAGTGCAGTGAGTGGGAGTTTATTTAAAAAAGGAACTGGAGGCTGTAATCTCTCCCTGCCGCACAAATGCCCTAATAGGCATGTGTTGCGCTCTCTGTCAAACAACTGTTGGGTAAACAAAGAACAGCAGATTGAGGGGGAAGCGAGGGAACGAACAAGCCATCGCTACACGACAACACACAACCGCACACGCACATCGACGCCTCAGCTCTTCGCGGGACGTTTCTGAGTCACATCAGTGAGAGCGATGGATGGAGAGGAGGAGAGAAGGAGAGGAAGAAAGAGCGCTTTTGTGTTTACATGGGCCTGGAGTGTGGAGATAAGATGGCTATCCCGCGACACGTGTTGCCGAGACAATGCGATGCCCCTTCGTCATTGTTGCCGCTTGGAAACTTTGAGAGAGAGCAGGCGGTGAGTGAGAGCTTATAGCAGAGACAGAGTTGCCATTTCCAAGAGGTTTAATGCACTATATCGGCATAGAATTGAACCGCACATTAAAGAACAGCCAGGGTGCACTGCCAAGATATTTCCGGATTAGGTTTCATATTAAAAAGAGCTTTCTCTGCTCAAAAACAGGCACTGTGCTTTCTCCTCAGCATTAGTTTAAAGCTGACACAATCTCACAAAAATAGCAACATTTCAGAGCAAAAAGAAATACGTCTGATTTAATAGCACTTCAACAATATTAAACATGCAATTGTTGGCGCGGAGAGAGGCAGAAGTGCACAGCGAGAGACTAAAGGCAGTTATTGGTTTTATAGCACTGGTTCTATGAAAAATAGGGTGCAATGACTGTCCAAAATCCCACACGGAAAGATTCTTAATTTTGTCTGAGGTAAAATGGATGCTTCCATGTGAACAATATTACCAAAGCTGGAATTTTGATGACATTTATTAGGGCTTTAAAATAGTTAGTTCATCAAAAAGGACAATTTGTAATCATTTAATCGCCCTCATGTTATTCCAAAACCCATTAGACTTACAGTTCATCTTCAGAACACAAAAGAAGATATGAGAGATTTATGTCCCTCTATCTGACAGTCCACTGAACTACCACACTTTGATGTATCCAAAATTTCAGAAGATACTTAAAAGTAACCCATATGAATTAAACGGTTTAGTCCCAATTTTCTTAAAGAGACACGATCGTTTTATGATGAATGGATTTAATTTAGACTTTTATTCACATATAAACATTGATCAAGCTTGCTTGCTTGACGTATGAGAACTAATGAGCATCAATTCTAACGCAGTCAGGAAAAGCAAGTTTATGTCCGCTGATCAACATTTATCTGTTCATCATATAAAGTGATCATCTCCTTCAGAAAATTTGGACTAAACCATCCAATTCACATAGATTAGTTTTACAGATCTATTTATTATTAACTTTTTGAAGCGACAAAGTTGCATTAACTGTCAACGGACAATGTTTCGAAGATGAACAAAAATCTTACAGGTTTGGAAATGAAAATAAGGGTGAGTAATTGATGACAATATTTTTCATTTTCAGGTGAACTTACCTTTTAAAAGAATACTCCACTTTTTTGGAAATAGGTTCATTTTACAACCCCCCAGAGTTAAACAGTTGGGTTTTACCGTTTTCAAATGTATTCAGACATTTTTTTTTATATTTAGAAGAATATCAGTAACCAGACAGTTTCTGGTCTCATTGACTACCATAGTATATATTTTTTCCTACTATGGAAGTCAATGAGAACCAAAAACTGTCTGGTTACTGATATTCTTTCTAAATATCAGAAAAGCGGCTGAATGGAATTTCAAAACGGTGAACTCAACTGTTTAACTCTAGAGGAAGTGGTAAAATGAGCCTATTTCCAAAAGTGGAGTATCCTTTTAAAACATATGCATATATTGAAAAAAAGAATTTGCATTATAATCATGCCCATTTGATTATGTAATGCAGGATTTTTCCTACTGAGCAATGAACTTGAGACTCATGTTTCTTCGAATATGTATTCACTGGTAACTCACAACAGGCATTCTTCTTTTTGAAAATGGAAATAAATATCTTCGAACTTAATACTCATCAGCCACAACATTATTCATGAATTATTCAAAAAGTCAACAATGGTTTTCTACAACATGACTGGTGGCCAGTAAACAAAAGCACACGAGTCATAGGTTAATCTTATGCTTTAAGAACATGGATCCATCATGCCTTGTTACCACTGTGCAGGCTGGTGGTGTTGGTGTAATGGTGTGAGGGATGTTTTCTTGGCACACTTTAAGCCCCTTAGTGCCAATTGGGCATCGTTTAAATGTCACAACCTAACTGAGCATTGTGTCTGACAATGTCCGATCCCTTTATGGCCACCATGTACCCATCCTCTGATGGCTGGGTACATGGTGAGTACACACCATCCCCCACACAGCCTTCATGATTAATTCTTTAAGGTGAGAATTTCACACAATCTGTTTATAATTTAAAATGACCAGTAACGGCTGACTAATATATCCTTGTCTGCATTTTTTTCTTACTTGCTGTCAATCTGTATCCCAGTGCTGACAAATTTTGATAAATAATCAATTGAAATGGACTTTGATACAGTTTTCTCCATTCTGTTAGTAATGTAATGCCCATTTATGCTTACTCTGTTAGGCAGGTGTGTATTATGGATCCAGGTTCACAGGAGAGGACGGGATTGAATTTCTAATAAAGCTAATGGTGGCCTGGCGGCAGAATGACGGCCAGGTCTCTTCCTGGAATCTGCCGGAGGCCTGCTGCTGTATTTTAATGCCCAGATGAATTTGTTTCCCCCTGTCAGTTGTTTAGAAAACATCAGATAAATCAGGCCTGAAGATTGGTCCCCAGACCTGTGCAGAATCCCGATAGAGCACGTTAACCACAAGCCAGAGGCCAGGCCAATTTTAGACACATCTTGAATTTTAATACAACCTAGGCTGATTCTCCTGACAGAGCAGTTCTCCATGCTTGGGATATATTAGATCTGATTGGTCAGCTGTCAGGATTGTCACTACCTTGATTACATTGTGGAGATGTAATGCTGGGTAACTGTGGTGCCTTCCAGCTGACTATTGAGGAAAATCTATCGAATATATAGCGATTTCAGAGCATTAGGTGATGGTGGAGTGACATTTACATAAAGTGAAAACAAACAGTGAAAAGGTAAATCAAGCGAGCTGAAGTTAATATCATAGGTTCTACATCTCTGGATAAATCTGATATTTGGCTCTTTTTTTTTAGTGGAGCCCAGGTTATTGCAATTTTTCACCAGGTTTCTGAAAAAGATATTGATGCTTCAAAGGGATACCTCACCCAAAAATGAAAATTCTGTCATCATTTACTCACCCTCATATTTTTCAAACCTGTATGACTTATGACTTAAATATCTAGCCTTTCCCCCTTGGGATGTTCATAGAGAGTTTATGAAAGTAGCACATTTTCCAGCTATTCTTTGTAGCTGGATCTTTTCAAAGGCCACATACACACTGTGAAGTTTCAGGACTGACAACCACATTTAAATGAGAGAGTGAGACCCATAAATTAATGTTCCATGTGTTACGAAACACGATGAACTCCTGAAACTCATGATTGACACCGTCGTAAATCATAGCGAAGTTTTGGCATCTCACATATTTGTTATCCGCTGTTCTGAGCAAAGAAATATTAGGCATTTCATTTTACTTACACTGGGAATGGCTACTTTACAGAGCGTTTGTTGTAGTGTTGCCATGTCCACTTATTATAAGTGTTTTTGAGCTTCGTTGTTTAATCTTGATCAATTCATGACTTCGAACTGAGTCATTTAAAGGCCGTGTTGCAGGTTAACCACCACTGTCGATTAATGGGTACATAAATCACTCAAGATATGTATATCATTTTTAAAATGTCTCAGAGACCAGTTTTTGACGTTTTGGTAATAAAGCTTGCTTGTTTGTAATTTACGCAAATCAGTAATGATGTCACATTGGGGAGAAGTGGAGGAAAGGTAGCCTCAGCCTAGTATTACAACTATGGCAACTGACTGGGATGAGGAAGAGGTTGCAAGAGCCAACATGTATGTCGGCCCGCAGCCGTATAATTTCAAACCTGCCAGACGTGAGAGGGCAAATGAGGAATTGCCAAGAATTGATGGCCGTCAAAGCCAATTAAATGCATGGTCCAAGGAGAATGAGTGGAGAGTTGGTGAAGTGTCCTGGTGAGTTGCTATCATTTAGCAATGCAGCAATGAGCACTGGAGTTAGTCTACAAGCAGCAGTGCACAATAATGACACTGTCATAGTGTCTGTGTTCTGGTAAACTTTGCCTTTGTCATCTAGAAATAGAAGGCATCATGCTAGCTATATCGCCGTTTCTCTCTTCCTCCGGTGTAAATGTTGATGCAAACGTCACCACTCATGCGTGAATTTAAGTGAGTATGACCATGCACTTGCACAAATGCAACCAAATAAATTTAACTTGCGCATTCTCAAAAAATGGTTGCATATGCCAGTGTTAATTTCATTCACGAAAACTATGACGAAAACAGTTAATTTACGACCTTTTTCCCTGACTAAGACAAGACGATAGAGAGACGACACCCACGTCATTAAACTATCAATATGACTATATCAACACATGCAATATGTTGACGAAAAAGACAAGACTGAAATGTGTTTAAAACAAATTTAAACTGGACAAAACCACTTGTTTTTTGTCAAATAAAAGGAGACGACAACACATTGACTGTTTTTACAAGCGTTCATGCTTACGAGTTGCCAGATTTCAAAACCTTAAACCCCAGTCAGAGCTTTTCTGTTAAAAGAACACGATTTTAGCCGGTCTTTTCAATAGTATCTGGCAACCACGCGCATTGCGATGCACACACCCTCTCTCTACACTGCTGAAGAAGTTTGTGGATGATCAGAATGCAGAGACAAATTAAACTGGAGTTCAGCGATCTTCATTTGAGATTTTCAACTTAGAGGGTCATTCAGTCGGTATGTGTTCTGTCACGAGCTGTTTGTGCGAACTAAATCTGCGAATCAAAATGCAGGCTGACATCCAGCTGTGTTTTTAAATGTTGATCATATTATACGAGCAAGAATGCAATGTTTTCTGAATATCCACACGATTTCAAATGTGGTATTGATTTTATACATCAGTTCAACAAACAAAAGGGTACGAATAAGTGATGTTCTACATTTGTGAACGAATCTGTGGCTTTGAACGAATCGTGAGATTGAATGATCCGTTAATACAGCAACTTGCTTCGTTACTGAATGAATGAATGACTCGGTGACTCACTTAAAGGATTATTTATTTTATAAAGATATTTATAAAGGTAAACAAATGAACTGGAAAAAATCGATTAAAGGGGCAAATATTGTCCCTTAATGGAAAGGTGTGACTGGAGAAAAATTGGAGAACCAATGAACTAAGGAAAATGGATATGTATAATTGCATAAGTGTTACTGCTAAAGAGTGCAATGTCAACAAACTGTTTCAATTTCTCATAACCTCAATTGAATTGGCCTAGAGAAAAAAAGAAATGACTTTTCTTTTCTAAATAGTAAAGAATTGCATATAAATCGCTACCAAAATTAATGTCGGTAACTGCAGTTTGACTAAAAGTAATGACAAAAAGTTGACAAAAATTGCAATGACTTTCGTCGACTAAAACTAGACTAAAACTATGAAAGACAAAATGACTGAAATGTAAATAAGACCAATAAACATTTTCGTCTGAAGATGAAGACAATCAAAAATGGGTGCCAAAATTAACACTGGCATATGTAACCATTTTGGTCGCAGTCTGGAACCCTCCCTATTTTTATTTTTGGGTGAACTATCCCTTTAAGGGCTCAACTGGACCTTTTGGATTAAACTTGTTTCCAGATCCTCTCCTAACTATGCCAATGTGCCAGATTCTTTGAAAGGTGTTAATTTCCGTCTTGTCAAATTAGCCCTCTCACTTCAACAACAATTCTCAAGGGCTGATAGGGATGAATTGACACTGAGATTGTGTACAGTCCCACAATTTCAGACAATGTGTATTTACTCCCTGGATGCTCTGGACTAAAATGCCCCTCATCCCTCCAGCGATTGTTCTGCACCAAGTCACAGAGACACCATTAACTCAATCCATGACCTGTCTCTCTCAGGGTTAGTCCATCCCCTTAAAGCTAATCAGAATCCCCACCTCTACTCTAAACACTCTGAGGGTAAAGGCCAGCACAAATCACAAACTTCTATATAAACTCAGTTATGGCCAGACCACCAAAGGTTAGCGATCAAGGTGGCAGATCTATGAACACAACGCTAACTGTTGAGCCGCGATACCAGAGAAGAGTGTGTTGTGACATGTAGCTTACAAGTGGCTAGCTGATATTAAAATGGAAAAGCCACACAAGGAAAGCTGAAGCTAAGTGTGTCTAATCAAGATGAATGAATCTCTTCCACAAAGCCTCCCAGCGGATGCGGCTGTACCAGCGCCCTCCATACTTCACTCATTAATTACCGTGAATTAATGGTTTTATCCAAACCAAGTAAATAAAAGATTGTCACCCAGCCACAAATCGAGAGCGGCTTTCATTAAATACTGTGAAAATGTCAGCCGGTTAAAGCCAAATTAAAAAGACAAACAGATCAAGCTGCATTGCAATCAGAAATAATCTTCATGTTACATGATTAAATTACCCACTGCATGTTCCACAGAGGCTCAACATGCATTGTTCGTGTCCGATGTAATTCCTAGATGCAAATCGTTTATAACCAGACTGCACTAGTCAGGACTGTTGGATGTACAGACAGACAGGTCCATAGTAAGCATCCTATTTTGACTGAGAGATTGGGCCTTTGTTGACAGAAAATCACACGAATACAAATATTCCCATCCTTTGACATGTTCTTCCAACCTGCATTCATGAAAGCACTGGTGAAGGCATGTTAGCCAAGGACACTTTACCTAGTGGACTCAATTTCCTATGTCAATATGAGCACAAACAGTGTGAAACATGCCAAAGCAGAAGCTACATTCTCTTCCTTTTGGTGCCAGCATAGTCATTCCATCTGTGTCATATTAGTGCTGTAAATCATTCTTTTCAATCCTCATTTGTATGTCTTGGCTCAAGGTTATGAATTTCTGAAAGAATAATGTACGTTAATTACATTTTTGAGTGGCAGCTGAAGAATTCCTTCATTCAAGCATGTTTACCGAGTTAGTTCGACTCTCCATGAGAGAAATGAAAATGAGCTCAAACAAAACCGAAGTCAATTTGAAGTTGCCCCGGCACTTTGAATTCATTTGCTAAGACGGCATACGCAAAGCAAACTGTTAACGCACAGTTCAAACAAAGCATTTTGCAAATGACATGAAGAATTCATTAGGTGTTTTGTAAGTCATTGTGGCCGTTCATTGAAGTCAACCGAGTTATGACAAGGTGACTTCTAATTCAAAGTTTTCAGTGTTCAGAAATTCTAACATTATCTTTTCTTGAGTAGTTAAACCATCTTAATTATTTTATAGTTAGTGACTCGTTAGTATATTTGTGCGCAATAAATTTGTATTAAAAGATGCACCAGATTCGAATAAAGGTGTATGCACATTTAAGTGTTCTCACCTTCATTTTAATGTTGACGAATCAGGATTACTCTAAATTAACATAATTAGCATACTATATATGGTAAGCCCATTATATGTGTTTATATTTTAGACCAGGCGGGATGGTTCGTGGAACATAGCGTACTTGTCACTCGCTCGTGCAAGTCTCGTCATATCCGTAAATAGAGAAAAGTTGCTTTGACGCATTTATAGAATGGGAGTGGCATAGTTTCGTTGTCACGAGTAAGAAAGGTTGACATGAAGCAAGTGAAATCTCCGGAGAATCACCTATTTAAAAAAAGAAGAGTCTGCTAGCAAAAAGAGAACGCGTCAGAGCTCGTAATAAAACAAGAATCAACATTGGCTTGGCTTTTCGGAAGATGGTGAGAACTGAGGAGTTTGAAATGTTGTGAAAGAGACACGGATATGGCATTTTTATTATTCATGTGCGCAAGACATTTTATTGAATACATAAATTGATATTTGTAGCTCTCTAATGGGGTTTATTGTAGAATTACCTATTGTGAAGGGAAATTTTGTATTATGGTTGTTGCAGCGAGTTTATTTTCAAAGAAGTTTAATGTCTGTTAATAGCTACAGTAATGTCTTCAGCTAGTCGGCTTGAGCTCCTTTCCATCCAAATATGGTTACATCTAGTCTATATAAGTCTATGTGAGCAGAATGATAACCATATTCATTCGCAGTCACGCAAAGCCTAAAATGCATTTTTAGGTTTAGGTTTTTCCGTAAAATGCATGCAGTTTTGTTTGCTTTTTTTTTTAATTTAGAAAAAATCTATCTATTTTAATGAAAAAATAAAATGATAAATACAATAAAATGTAAAAGATGTTTCCACATGCAAATGCACGATTAGTAAATGACAGACAGGCAAATTCTAACATTAAAGGCAGAGTGCACATCCTATGTGCCAACTTGAGATATTAATACCAATGGCTCATAGAGGTCACCTTTATTTGAGCAGTGTGAGAAATATAGACTTATTGAGAAGGGCTGGGCTGAAGATTAGAGTATTGATTTTGCACGGCAAAAATCGGGGTAAGTGAGACCTGTGAAGGGAGCGTGTTTGAGAACGCAGCTTTAAAGGGTGTGATACATTTGACACGTCTTCCTATTGAGTGAATATGACAGGGAACAATAGCCCTGTATCTGCCATGAGGTGCTGAACACATTCACCTCCATATTTACATGTGAAACACACAAGGATAACCATTCCCTGTAACCCAATAGCTGATTCTTACTGTTTAAAAGAAAAATAGCCAAATAGAACCCCAAAAAATGCAAATTATATACTAATGTTATCATCAGGAGAGACCATGTGAGCTCCGATGTGTTCTCATTGGTAGTCATCCAATTACTAATGTGCATAAAGTTGAACTTTGTTCCATCGTTAACGGTCCATATTGCTCATGCCTCCACAAGAAAAATGCCAACTCTCATTAAAAAATGAATATCTGGTTGCATTGTCATTGCAATTTACTTTAAGTGTGAAAAACCCTTTGCTTGCATTTGCATAATTCTTTTAGTGAATCGAGTGCTAAAACTATGCAGAAAGTGTGTGCATATAAAAGGCACGATAGGGAAAAGCTATTCAGTTAAAGTCAATTCTCCTTGGTGTTCAGTATTGTTTATCAGTGGAAGATAGCCTGAAATATACAGACAAAAACGGATCTTTTGCGATGGTCCAAAAAAGGAAAGTGAAATAAAATTACACTTGTGTAACATGACAAGATTGAGCCTGGGGTTTTCAAAACCTCTCTAAAAAGTAAGGAAAGTATAGGCTAAATTTTGGTGTGAAACGTCTTGTATGAATTTAGTATCTATCTATCTATCTATCTATCTATCTATCTATCTATTATCTATCATTATCTATATCTATCCAACATCTGTCCATATACTTTATTACGTAATTTGCATAGTGCCGCTTTAAAAGTTGAAATTAGCAACATCATGGCTATTTAAAAGTCCCATATTTCACACTCCCACTTGGAGTCCTAAGAGACTAATAAATAATATATGCCGACAAAACACGTGTGTCCTGCCCAAATGTACTCAGCACCAGGTGACACAGCGTTCACAGGAAACCCCCCTGCAGTTTGGCCCCGCTCCTCATGTCAAATAAAGAGGGGACAACAACAATGCACCAACCCTCATCTTGCCCTCTCCACCCTCTTCACTATCCCGCGCCAGCCAGTCTTTGTGCCAGGCCCCTGATGCCCACGGCAGATGGCGGAGTGGGCGGCAGGTACTAGCCTCCTGGCACAGCAAACATCTGTTATCATTACCAAATGCTAATTGCCATCAATCAAGACAGCACCCAAGTGCATTTATATGCAAGGTTCATAAGCGGAGGAGTGTGCGGGAAGGGGGGAGGTAGACATAAAAAGTGATGTCTAAATTTCCCTCGGAGCGTTGACAGGGGAGAACACTGTGGTAAGAGGAAGCTCAAGGTATTATTGAGGGTGGCAGGGTGATCTCCTTGTTAATGTGAAGCCTATGAGCTGAGCTGTAAGGTACTGTTCTCCTCCATCAATAGTGTGCCCTGTTGTGCTCCAACATCTTCCCAAGTGCAGCTTCAAGAAATGAGGTGAAGCTCAGGAGATGCAAAGCATGATGTGGGTCTCAGCTACTGTGAGAAAAAGGTTGAAGCGTCCTCACTTCTTGTTTCTTTACCAGTTAACTGAGACATGGAGGTGTCCCTATGAATAATACAAGGGCACAATCTAAGTTCAGACAAACACTTTTACCCACCAAGCCAACAAACAGGACATCACACATGTCAGTACCAAAAGTCTAGAGCCTCTACCATAGGATCCAACTAATATTGTTGATCAAGACACTCAAACCTGTTAAATTGCCCCACATGCACTTGTATTGAATATGTAATGTATTGTTTGCTCACATTCATGCATCATAATAAAAAATTACACACTGAAACACACTGATTGCAGAATTCAGACTGATCTCATGAAATTGTGTGTGTATGACAAGCCAATTCCTATTTCTATTTTTAGGCGTGCTATCAACACGCATACCGGAAATCGCTTTTCAGCGTGTTTATGAACGCCGTTGACTTACATTACTGTATATATATATATATATATATATATATATATATATATATATATATATATATATATATATATATATATATAAATATATGACCTACCTCAACCCCATCCCTAAACCTACCCATCACTGGGGTTAATAACATTTATGAGTGTTCCCCTACCATCCTAGGAAAAAAAAATATTGCTCCCCAGATGTAGATCTACATTTTGCTTCGTTTCGCTCAGACATTTAATGGCGTGTACATACACGCGGAATCAGGCGGACATTAATGGCGTAAGACATACACGCATACAGGAAAAAAGTAGACATACACGGTAGACATACACGCATACAATTCCTATTTTTGGCGTGCTATCAACACGCATAATCTCTTTTCAGCGTGTTTATGAACGCCATTGACTTAACGTTACATTACTGTATATATAAATATATGACCTACCTCAACCCCATCCCTAAACCTACCCATCACTGGGGTTAATAACATTTATGAGTGTTCCCCTACCATCCTAGGAAAAAAAAATATCGCTCCCCAGATGTAGATCTACATTTTGCTTCGTTTCGCTCGGACATTTAACGGCGTGTACATACACGCGGAATAACGAGGACATTAATGGCGTAGATATACACGCATACATGCGGATACATGCGGATAGCTAAAAATGCGTATAGATAACACGCCACTTGACTTGAAAGTGGCATGTATGTTTACGCAAAAGTCATGGTGTCATGTTGCAGAATTTAATAATAATCAGATTTTTTTTAAATGGTCATTGTTGAATGTCAATTCACGTTTTGAATTTATTTTGTCACATGATTTGCAAATGTATAACAGATATTTAACAACTTAATGTCTTGTTGGTTCAATGACATCATATGATGACATCATATGCTCACATCATATATATATATATATATATATATATATATACACACACACACACTGTACATGTGTGTGTGTGCATGTGTGTGTGTTTGTTTGTGTTTTATAATACATCAGGATAAGATATATGCCCAAATATGCCAAAGATTTTACATTTCTGATTTAAAAATACATCGTATTCATAAGGTAAATAGATTATTTACAACAACCCCATAAATTATATTCAAAGATTGAGATGAAATTAAAATGTAATACATACACAACCCAGTACATCGATACACATGCAGAGCTTCCATGTCAGATGCAAAGTAAGCATCAAAGAGAACACATTATATTTGTATAGGCTTGGGTTAAAATGCACCACTCAGCATTATTCAGTAGGGCCCTCTGTTCTTTTCTATCCTCGGCCTGAAAAAGGTTGAAGAACGGATGCTCCAGAGCAGATGCATCCTCACTTGGTTTCTTTACCAGCTAACTGAGACATGGAAGTATGCCGGTATAGCTGGACCTCAGCCCTCCTGTGTCCTAAGTAACTCTGCTACGTGCAGATCAGGCGAGTGGGTGTGCGCTGGCATTGTCGGCCCAGGCGTGGTGTGAGGGCCCAGACCCCTTGAGGGAGATGGTGGGCTGACTAAGCAGTGCTCTCTTGGATCCATCGTCCTGAGCCGGTGCCACGGTGCCACCTGCGCCAAAGAGGAGCGCTGCGGCCACCGTCTGCTCTAACAGTCCATTCACAGCCACCCATATGGCTCGAGCCTCAGGGATCTCCATGCCAACGGGGTGGAGGGTGAGGTGGTTCATTTATCCACACATCACAGCTTTAGAAAATCGCATACATCCGATTACACGCTTCATTGTTTTATATCCTTATTTTATTGTAGCCATTTCAAATTGTAACATAAACCTAGAATTTACACAAAGCTTCAACTAACTGATAATGTGCATTTTTTTGCTGTTGTTGTAATTATGGTCTTTGTTAGACAGGCTATCGTTCGCCACAGCTGGCATGTGTCACGGACACATCTGCGTCCACTTAAATTGCTCTCTGACGGGTCGCTAAATAAGTGATCGGGCCACACATTGCCCATTTTGCTCAGAAATTCATGCGACGACCACCGCCATAAACATGTAAGCTAATAAACACGGGCTCTATAGCTGTAAAAATCCACATTAAAGCCTGCAAACGGCACTCTTGACTGAACATCTGTTAAGTGACATGAAACAACCCGATCCTGAAAAACACAACAGGGACTGCATAAACTTACAATGGCGTAATTTCTCTCAATTAGATTATCCCACAGAAAATTAAACAACCTCACTCCATTGCCCAGCAGCATAAAGAAACCAGCTTGGAGCCAAGTTCGCCAAAAGTAGCGATTAGTAAAAACTAACGACACTCTGTAGCAGTGCATTTTAACTGATTTTGTTGTAGGTTCCACATTGGACTAAACAAAAAGAGCCGATAAAATATATTATGATGAATTGAACAAGTCCCAACAATAAGAAATGCATCAGTACACTTTCCAGTAAGGTTTAATGCGTAAAAGTGAACATTTGTTATAAATGTATTAACTAACAATTTTACTTAAATCTGTGATAAGATGCAACACTCGGATATACTGTATGCATGCACAAAAAATAACATGATATGCATGCATAGACAGTTAAAACACTGACCTAATTTCTGACAGTAGCAACTTAGAAACGTGAAAGAGTGAACATGAATAAAGTCGTGAGATTGCAGATTAAAAATGCAACTTCAAAGCCTGTAGGTGCAATTTAATTTTTAATATGTTTACAGCCTACTGCAACTGCACCAAATGTTGCTGCTTTATTTTATTTTTTTAATTATTATTTTTAGAGAGGGTGTGTGTGTTCATACATCCCTATTCCATTACGTCTGGAAGGCTGTAGTAATTTCAGAAGATACAATGGCCTATAAAAACGTGTTTGCTTAAACTGTGTACAGCACAGATAAGGATTGCAAATATGTAATCTGATAACATAGGTAACATGACCACAGATTGTAGTAAGACACAGAGCGAGCTTAAAAACACGAGATAGAGATATTGGCTCATTTTTCCTGAAATGCAATCCCCATCAGAGGACAAATGTGGGCGAGGTATGCCAGTTCCTCAGCACGGCTATGCTAACAGAATCACCTTTATCCACATAGACAGGTGTCAGCGTCAGCAGTTGGGCTGCCAGTGGAACAGGCTGTGTCTGCAAGCCATGCTGTGCCAAAGAGTCCCGATCTACATGAAGGAATGTACGAGTGTGTGGAAACGTAAGACCATCTTCCACAATTTCGAATCATTCTAGCATATTTATGAAGTTTTAATCAAACTGAAAGTTGCATGTATGTGTCAGCAACTGTATCGCCAGTTAAGAGTGCACTTAACAGTCATCATAAAATCTGGCGATGGTGATAAGCCGAAAAATTATTGTTATTGGCTATGTTATAAACAGGCGATATTAAAATTCTTTATCATTTCATCCAGATAAACAAAAAATAACACACTAAAATCAATCGGCGTAAAAAAGTGAATTAATGCATCACAACATCATAATGTCAGGTATGAAAAATCATCTTGAGACTTGTTAGAGGTTACATTTAACGGTCAGTGAATTATTAGTGTGTTTAAAGATTATCTTTAAGTGAGTGTTAGATCACGACAACAGTAATCAAAAGTGTAAAAATAGGAGAGAAACATAATTAAATATCTAATTTCAACAAAAGGATAAATATATAAATCTGCAATAGCTGATATTATGAGACCACAATACTGTATCATGCATTCCTATTAATTACTTTATGAGGAATGAGGAAACTTATCAAAATTAGCATTTTATTTATAATAACATCAAATCAAAATCTTTTTTTCCACGGACAGGCAGGGTTTTAAAGAACTACAGGGATGCAAAAAAAGAGAGAGGTAATTGAAGCCCTCGCCCCACAAAAAAATATCCATAAACTTACATTGCCACCAACCCCAGCCATCCCCTTTAAATCATTTTTCACACACACAAAAAAAGGTTTTATTAAAGACAAACCTCACATATTTCAGCCTTTAAATCATTTTTTCACAAAAAAAGATGTCATAAAAAGAAAAACACCTATATTTCAGCCTTTAAATCATTTTTATAAACAAATTTATTGACATTTACATTAATGAACATTAGCTTATCTTTTATCATTATCAATAGTAAAATCAATAAATAAAAAAAAATTAAAAAAAGTAAAATTCGGTCCAATTTTCCCGTTGCGTCTGTCGTTTAATGCACTGCACTCTACATAACACAACGTCAAAGAAGTTTTAGTAGCTAATAGATTTCCACCACCGAAAAACGCTTTCTGTAGATCTGCTACAAGATTTATTTACGAGAAGAGAAAAACACTGGTAGCATTTGGGCGCATCCTTCATGTTTACTGAGCTTTCAATGGTGGTTGGTTCTTGTCATATGAAATGCGAATGCGCTTACGGCATTCTGAAAAGTTGAAGTTTTCATCTCGCTGTGCCTGGAAAAAGTCGCTTCAATTATAAGCACACATGCCGCACGCCTACATTTGAAAAGCGAACTTGAAAGCGCAAAAGACACAATATGTGAACGGCCCTACGGCGTTTATTTAGTTAAAAAACAGTACACGCGCAGAATGCCATCCACTCGCGGGCACGTTTCTGCACAGTGAGCGCGCACAATGCCATCCTCACGCACGGCCCCTTGACAAGCAACCTTCAATCAGGCCACGAGTTAGTGAAAGAAACACTAGTGGTTCACGTTTGCGCGCATACTGCTGTTTTGGCCCGCAGTGTTCTGATTTGCTTATTTCTATTTACTTGTTTGGTGGAGGCAATCCAGAATTTTTGTTGGTGAAATTATAATCAGACACCCACAAAAATCTCTTCGGACCTGCACGATCTACAAGTCACCCAAACTGACGTGAAAAAGCGGGAGGCGCCGAAATGCACGCTGTTTGCATCCCTGCAACTCACATTCTTCATGGCTCTACTCTGGCATATAATCATCCACCATCCAAAATCATGTTTTTAAACTCTTCGGAATTCAATTTTGACTCCAAACATGTCCTTGCAAAAGCAAAATGAGTAAACAGCCATTAGAACTGACTATAATGCCTGGGCTTAGCATATCACAAGTGCAGGGCTGAGGAAAACTCCACCATATGGCCACAAGTGTGTCCATTTTAGCTCTATCCCAACCAGTAGCCACACATCTGGACAGCCTTCACCTCTAATTGCCACTAATGTCTGAACACGACATGAGTCAAGAAGGAATTAACCCTATACAGGACCGCTGACCTGGGTTTATACAGGGGGAGGGTATAAACAATCTCAGCCACTTTTTCGTCTGTGACAGGGGGAAAAAAAGGATGCATTTCAAGCACAGGTGCGCAGGACGTTCACTGATGCCCGAATATATGAATCATAAAAAACAAAAAAAACAACAACATGTATTTGGAATATGTCTTAATGTCTGAAAACAAGAATGTGAGCAAACAAACATGCCAACAACATCAAACAGGTAGCAAACACAAGCTTGATGACAAAAGGACTTTGTGGCAAGACACGCACATTTCTGGAGCAGCATGCCCTGAAGGAGCCTCGAGGAGCGACCGGGAAAACACAGAAAAATCAGGTGTGTGAACAAACACATCTTTTCATGAGTTGTGTCAGTGTGTTCATGCACTAGATGGCATATTCAGCAAACAAATGATAACAGGCAAACTCACTTTGTGGGTTAGCAATCAAAGAGAGGGAGTTTTACAAGGAGACGATCGGCTGATGCAGGAAGGATAAAAATTCTCAAGAACAAGTTGAGTTCAATCTCCGCCAGCGCAGGTATGTAATCTATGTAGGGAATGACAGGTCATACTCCCCCAACAACAGAGGTAAGATTTACACCCATCCATCCACTTATCAAAAGTGTCATGCAGAAAAATAATCCTCCAACAAGAGTGATAGCACGCTTGTCCTTCGACAAAAAAAAAAGTATTAAAAAAAAGTATTACTAAAATGAAGAGCTTTCAAAATAAATCTCCTCTAGGTTAATAAAGTTGTCATACACTGGATTTTATTAACTCAATGTCAATAAATAAATAAATATATAAAACATCACTCATGGGCACTTCACCCAATATGTTTACTTTATTACCCTTTTAAAGAAACAGGGTGACAATATGTAGCAATCAAGCCTCTCGTCTGATTGGTCGATGCGGGTTGGAGATTGTGTTTGAGACCCAACTATCCCCTTAAATGCCACATTCCCATGGTTACCTCGTCCAGAATGGCTTCTAGCTCACTGAACTGCACCAGTTCTGATGGATTTCACTTTAACAGCCTTTAGAAACAGGCTGACAGGTCTGAGAAAGTGGAAGAAATGTCATTCACTGAAACTGTTGAGTTGATGCATTGGGTGCATGTGTCATTGCTTGGCGAGGATGTCTAAAAAATGCACATTTAACTAAAACTCTTTCCCTAAATCATATGTAAGCTGGCATATGACTCATGCAAGACATGTATGAACCAGCATTGACCTAACCACACGCAACAAGACAATCTCAGTGTTAGGCTCAATCCCAATTCACCCTTGGTTCCTACCCCTTGTTTTCGAGTGTACACCTTGGCCCTTAAAACGGATTTATAGGGCTAAGGGGTTGAAATATGTCCCTACGAAATGAAACAACCCTTCATGAACCCAATACGTCATCAGTCATCGGCAATGCCTTTACAGAGTTTGTTCAGGATCTCTCGATGACAACAACTGACAATCAGCGCAGCTGTTCTTAACTTTGGATAAACATGATGATTGTAACATCCCTTCCTCGAAATATATGTCTTTTCTGATCGGAAAGGTAATTTATTATACCATTTCTTAATTTAAACAACTATAGTGTTATTATAAGAGTAAATAAAGTGCATTGTGGAATCATCTGGTGCTAAATTTAAATGTTTAACCGTTGCGATCCATCTCGCCGGTGATTTCCGATGCATTCCGTGAACTTTCCCTGAGCCCTCCGTTTGGAGTGTGCCTCTGAAAAATCTCAGTTTCGAGGGCTATGTAGCCCTACCCCTCGATCTCAACAAGAATCGGGACACCCTACCCCTAGACGTGAACGTGCAAAATGGAGGGGTAGGGCTAAGGGTAGGGCCAAGGGTTGAACTGGGATTGATCCTTAATCTTAGTGTTTGTCCTAACCAGACATGAATGTGATATGGTTACGACCAAACATACAACAAGCCACGAATTATAGGACATTAGCCCTGCCAACACTGGAATCTCCTTAGTACAAAATTTTGTTCCACTTTAAACATCCTCTGATTGGCTGTTATTGTGTGTTTACCAATTCTCATTGGAATGACTTGTTGTTAGGACAATACTAATGCATATTGCCACCTTTTAGCCCTCTAGGCAAAGGAGAAATTAGATAATTGAGATGTCTGCTTTGACTGAAATTAGAAGAAAGTGTGTATAATCAACGCATTCTCATCCCAAGGTTTCATATACTGACACTTTTGCCAATGCGTAGACATCCAACACACATGGCACCCTTTCAGCGTCAATGTAACATGTTATGGGTAGGTTTAGGTCTGGGGTAGGGTTAGACCACTAGGAGGCGCCTTCTGGCCCATATATCTGCGTCTCATATTGGCGCTAAAGGGTGCCATGTGCGTTGGATGTCTGTGCATAAGTGTCAGTATATGAAGCCTTGGGATGAGAATAGGCTGGTGTAATACAGCCACAAAAATATGACTTATGAAAAAGAAAATCAGAAATCATTTGGGGTAAGCTGCATTATGGTGTAATGTCAAATTATTTATAAATAGTTGCATTTCAAATGATTTTGTTGCATCTTTTGTACACTACCATAGTATATATACATAATAAATGAATACTCTAAAAATGACTGAGGATATGGCTGCTTCAAAATTCAGATTTTCCTTCACAGGAATAAATTATATTTTAAAATATGTTAAAAATAGTTTTTTTTTATTTTAAATGTAATAATATTCTAAAATATTACTGTTTATAAATAATTGAATAAATTCAGCCTTGTTAAGCATAGAGACTTCTCTATGACCCCAAACATTTGAACAGTAATTTATATTTCCAGCCAAGAAAATGTTTAATATTCCAGCTACCATTTTGACAAAAATAATTCAAGGCTAATCTATACCCAGATAATTTGAATGATTTTACACTAGTAATTCTTTAACAGTAAATTGTTTACATGGCATGTAAAATTATCTTTATGCCAAAGCAAATAAACCCTATTTTGGCACTTTTTTTTTCATATGATGCGCCATTTCTAAATATAATAGTGAAAAAGGGCCCACTGACACCACGACTGACTGACCTCTTGGCAAGTCCATCACTCGCATGCCGGTGCCCTTCAGGAGTCTTTCTCTTTTTCACTCATGGAGTTGCTGTGCTGTCCCTCATGCTGAGTTTGGGAAATGAGCCTCCCTGTACCAATTTGTCCTGGTCTTTCAGCCCTGTCCCTGATAGACCACCTGCCCAGGGCCTCTCATTGCTCCCATGCAGGGGGTGGCAGTGCCCTCCATGGGCCCTAACTCCCAAACCCAGCTGCCTTAATGGCCGCCGTGTTGCCCTATCGTGCCAGCCAGTGAAGCATGGCTCTGCTCCACCAGACGCCAACACTCTCTTGGAATGCTAATGACCTCTTCCATTTCCATCTTCCGTTCAACTCCAGACACGTAGCCAACCCTTCCCCCACAATCTGTTGTTTCCGTCAGGCACGCATGCAAAGAATGACAGTTTGTAATAAAAGGTTCATATAACTGGAATGAGTCTACAATGGATGCATTCAGGAAAATTATGAGATTCAGACAAACATTTTGAGATGGTCTTTTCACTACGAGCAGCTTTTAGCTGGTCGTGCACTTGACTGTCGCACTGCGTGAGTTCAGTAGCTCAAGTGCACTTACAGACACCTCTCCCTACACCCCCTACCCCGCATACTCAGGCTGAATGAGAAACTAGCATCCCCTTGGGCACATTCATTCCTAAGGTGACTGGAACAAGTGGAGATTGTAGTCTGCATTTACTAAAAATGAGAACAGATTTAGAATTGAAGGGGAGGAAAACAGGAATCGCAGCCGGTTCGAAACATCTACTCTACACTAATTTAAGTGGCTCTTGATATTATTCAAAGAGGTTCTCAGATGCTAAAGGCGTTTCTGCCATTTGATGAAAGCTGTCATCAAGCCCTATGTTGTACTCTGGATAGCTAGCAAGAGCCCATAATAGACCAGTAAACCAATACAATGGTTTCCTTGTACAGAAAAACCACTGCAATTGCGGGGTGCCATTTACATAATCAATCCACTTTAATTGTGTGTGTTCATATGCTAAAAGCCTCCTAATCTAATACAGAGATGATTCAATCAAAATTCCAGAACAAATTTGAATTAAATTACTCTAAAAGGCCTGTTCTCACAAACTCTAACAAAACAAACAAAAAACAAAAAAACAAACACAAACTGTGTATATATATATATATATATATATATATATATATATATATATATATATATATATATATATATATATATATATATATATATATATTTAAAGGATTTGCATACTGCTTAAGTCTGACAAATTTATTCTTTCTCTTAAAATAAATCAAAACCTTAATCGAGCTGTTTAGCATCTGATAAGCTTCAAAGCAATTCAAAACTATGAATGATCCATTATTTAACGGATTTGCAATCATTTTAAAATCTTATTATCCATGCTTTTTTTATACCAAAAGTTCAGCAGCTTCAAAACACAATTTGTAGATATGCAACTGTGCACAAAAACCTTTGAATGTTTAAAATGTATGAATGTGTCCTTTAATTTGAATGTGCAAATCATCATTCACGCCTTGGATATGTGTGTGTGTATTTTTGAGACTTTCCTGGCAGCGCTTTACTCGTAACACAGAGCAGTCGTACTCCTTAGCCAATCAGATTTAAGCTTATCAATCGATTCATCAGTAGCACGTGAGGGAGGGCCATACCTGAATTACATCATCAGCTTTCGACCAGTTAATGGCTGAGCAGAGGTAAGTGCAGTTAATTGTTCATTTCTGTTAACTTAGTTAGAGATCAATTGTATTTTGCATTTGTGAAATGTATTTTATGAATATATATTTTATTTGTCGCATATGATTTTTTTGTGTGTAAGTGAATTAGGTTTCATGCATGTGAAATTGTCTATGCATGTGTGAATCATGTTTTTTGCTTGAATTATATTTGAGACTAATCTGCTTCTATATGGAAAAAGGGCATTCTAACAGATAAAAAAAATACTATGCAACACTCCCTGAAAGTTACTTCGATTCAAGACTGTACTATGGAAATGAACTTGAGTTTTCTTGTGTGTGCTTACCAGATCAGATAAGTCTTGTATTCTTCCGGGAAGTAGACTGTTATTCTCCACTGCTATCGGAGTCTAGACTTCAACTGGCAGCATTCCTTCTTGTCTGAACAGGATTCTGAGGAAAATAATGCAGAGATGAAAAAGAACTGTGAGATTTAGAGAATTACTAGAGGTGCAGCACTATCAAAAAGCACCATAACACATGCCAAAAAACTGAAGTAGCGTTAAAGCCATAATCAAAAGGTGAACTCATGTTAAACAAGAGGCTTTTGTGATCTTTTTTCTTTTCTTTATGTAACTAACCCATGATCATCACAAATACAGCCATGTAACCAAATATAATTATAGAATCTTTACTGAACTCAAGTTAAACAAAAAAGAAACGTCCTTCAGACATCATTCTAATACATGCCAACTTGGTTCTCAGGCAACATTTCTGATTGTTATCAATTATGAAAATAGTTGTGCTGCTTAATAATTCTGTGGAAACTGATGCATTTTTTTCAGGATTCTTTGATGAATAGAACAGATCAACTGAAAAATTAAACGAAACAGCATTTATTTGAAATAGAAATCTTTTGTAAAATTATAAATGTATTTGCTATCACTTTTGACCAACTTGTATCAATGTATCCTTGCTAAAGAAAAGTTAGGCTAGTACATAGGCTTATACTAGGCATCTTTAACTAGGCCTACTTCATGTTACCTAGTTAAACACACTTTTGCTATTGAGGAGGGATATGGGTATGGATAGGAACAGGTTTGGAGGAATAGGCAGGTTTAAGGGTGGGTTAAGATGTCTAATTACAGATATAAATACATACAGGCATTTAAATGCATATATATATATATATATATACACACACACACACATATACACACACATATACACATATACATATATATATATACATATATATATATATATATATATATATATATACACATACATACATATTTATTTTTAAAAAAAATTATATATATATTTATACATATTAATTTAAAAAATAAAATGTTTTGATGCACGTAAAATCACATTTATTTCATATTTGACTTAATAAACAAGCAAATACTTAGAAAATACTTATTTTACGTATATTGGACAAATGAGCTTATTAAGTTATAAAAAAAAATAAAAAAAAGTATTTGAGAAATGACTTCAGAGACTTGCTCCTCGATGTCTTTTATGTCACTGCACCAATCACAATCCAGCCTCTCTCTCTCTCTCTCTCTCTCTCCTCTCTAAAGCACTCCTGAATGGACACCATGCTGGAGGTCATCGACGATGCTGATGAGAGAAAATATGAGGGTTTTCAAACAGTGTGGCAAGCCTGAGGCAGCAGGCAGGCTTGGGCTCAGCCCTCTACCTTGCCCAAACAGAACTATTCATTTCATTGCCCTTGTACCAGCATGAATTCAGCATTTAGTATTTGTTCTGTGTCTTTTTCGGAGTCTCTCACCTTTCTTTGTACCCCAGTTCTGCGGCGTATTTGAACTGCATCTAACCAGACTGTTCTCTCTCTCACCTTAACACACCTCTAACAGTCGTTCTCCAGGGACGGTTATAGCTACAACTGTACGGTCTGTACTCAAGTTCTTTCTCTTCCAGTGCTCAAGAAGAATAAAATGTATCTTGTTAAACGTCCCACACATCCTACATTTTTAACGTTACCCGAATTCCTGAAAGCTATTTTGTGGTATTTACTTCCAAACTCACACGCCTGGCTTTCCAATTAACCAAGTTGATGCCTGAATCTGACCAGTGAGTGGACTTGGGTGCACTCGATTAAGTATTCGCTTAATACAATTGAGTATTAACTGTTATTTTCTCCATGCAAAATAGAAAAAGCAGCGGCCTCAGCCGTAAACATCTTCCGTTCCACGCAAATCTGTCTTCTCAATCGCTTGATCAAGGTATCTGTTCTCCAAAGTGTTTCAAGAGCCAGCAGCTTTGGGGCAGACAGCTTTGAAGCCCCTGGAAATACAATACCAGCACTGAGAAAAGCTCCACTTTAGCTCCCCATGTCCGTCTCTCGTCGCTTTCTGGCAGCTCGCACAATCCCTCTCCTCCAACATGCCATCCAAAAATAAGGACAGACAATCTCAGGATTCTTTAATGAACTGTCAAGCGCCTCAGCTCCAGGGTGTACACAAAGATAGGCACCTCAGCAGAGCTCAAACTTACTGTACAGAATAGAGTAAAAAGAAAGCTACAGAAAAAAAGGCTTTCACCTGAGTATTTCTAGCTCAGTGTTCTCTGGTTTATGTCAAAGTAAGCGATCTAAAGTGTTGATTGCTGAAATGTTCATTTGCTTGTGCTTTAATATAGTTGACCCAAGGTGATATGATTCAAAATTCAATTCAATCACGTATGCGGTAGAAAAATGTTTTCTTCTAGGCATTGTGCAGAATTTCTAATGAGGTTTCAATCAAAATCACCTGTATTCACCAGAAGGCCTATTTGTGGAAATATTTTGGTGGCAAAATATATATTTTTTTTTTTTACAAAAAGGTACAATTACAAGGACAATTGTACAATTCACTATATGGTAGAATACTCACACATTATAATAAGCCTAGTTCTGGAAATAATTGCTTTGAGCCAATCACCTGACCCATAAATGCCAAGTGACTAATGACTATGAAATCACAGGAAAATTATTTCCTGACAATAATAATTGGCTAATAGCCCTAAAACAATATGCAAAGTAACAAACTCTGCATATACACAGAAATACACAGCTAATGTTGAATGGCTGTCAATGGAAAGCAACATGACTGGTTTGCAGAAAGGTGTAGTTAGCCAACAGCATCTACGACACTGTAAAACATATTTTTTGAAGTTCACTGGAGTAGGTTTTACAAGTCTTTCTACTTCAAAATGTCATGTTTAATTCAACGTTACTTGCCATTTCTTTGTAATTACTTGTGAAATTGAGTAGCCTTTTCTGAGTGAAAAGAGTTTCAAAGCAAATCCTACACCATTTTTTTCCTGCGTAGAATAATAACTAGGCCAAGCATGCTAACCAGACAAACCATGATCCCTTGGTTATTACCCGCACCTTAGCACTGGTCTAATGGTACGCAAAACCTAAAAACAATCTTCCATTTGGATTTTTGATTGGCATAATTCTCAAAAAACCTTAAATTCAAAGAAAAAGAAACAGCAGGTTGTAGCTCTAGACATAGAGGTGTTGGTTAAAGACAGGAGTTTGTTTCAACCTGAATGCTGAACAAGCCTGCACATACTCACACACATCCACACAAAAGATGTCGCCACACAAAAACACAATGTACAATTACTTTGTGATACAATACCCACACATTTGCATAATAAAGAACAATATGCCAGCTTAGCACAACTCTAATGATAGACCGCTGAAAATAGAGCCTCTCTCAGCTGAGGTACGAGGAACTGAAACTGTGTGTGAACTTGCACTCGAGCAGACAACCGTTCACAAAGCACAATTTGATAAACCGGTGAAGAAAATCGTCACTATATTAAACAGTCAATAGGCGCAGGTTATAACAAAAACCAAACAACCTTCTGTTTTCTAAGAAACACTGATTTGATTTGCTCTGATGTTTAAGTCTGTTATCACAGCAGAAGCAGCTCATCCAGAAAAGGGATGTGAGGATTATACACATATATGTTATTTGTGCTCTACTGCATTTTCTATGACAGCTCCCTGACATCAGTGGCCATGCGGATGGCTGCAAGCTAGTTTAGTGAAGGGGGGCACAGTGTTTTATTATTATTTTCTCTTCCAAAGCAGCCTTTGTGTCTGCAGCACCCTGACACAGTGTCTGGGACATGATCCGCGTACATATGGGGTGCTAGCCTAATACACAAATCATAAATCAAATGTACCTATGTGCAATACATTACCATGTCCAGCAATCGATTTAAAAGGTACATTGGGATTAACTTGTCGTTTAATGACATCTAATATGTGTTGGTAGTGTTAAGATTTTTGCCGTGTCAATGGCAGAAGTGTGTAAATAAATAAGACACAACAATAGTGTGTAGAGATGCTCCGATCAGGATTTTTGCAGCCGATACAGAGTACCGATTTCTTGTCATGGTGATCGGCCGATAACGAATACCAATTCCGATGCTTAATTGACTTAATATAAGACAAATAAACAAAATGGAACAGTTTAATGCAGCTCATAAGGTTTATTTAAACATTGTCCAATGCTGTGGAGGACAACATAAACATTTAGTCTCCTAAAATGGAGAAGTCTGATGTAACTTAAACATCGTCCAATACAAGTCTGAGCAGGACAAAATAAATAAATAAAAAATCAAACAACATTTAAACTCCTAAAAGAACAAATTGAAGTGGTTTGATACAACTCATTAGGTTTAATTAAACATTGTTCAATGTTAAAGAGAATAAAATAAATAGAAACATTTCAACTCCAACATGGAGAAGTCTGATGTATCAAATAAGGTTTAATTAAACATTCTCCAATATAAGTATCACGTACGTCCTCACGTGTTGACGTCATCAAATCGCGATCGGTTTGTAAGATTGGCCAAGATAGTGAGTACCGAATCGAGTCAAAAATTTTTATGATCAGCCGATACCGACCTCTGGCCGATCGATTAGGAGCATCCCTAATAGTGTGTCTTCAAAAACACTCTTTTGTGAGAACAACCAGAGACTATTTATAGAGACATGCCACTTCCTTAATCCTCAATACAACTATACAGGGAAAACTCGTAACACCAAAGATGGCGGTTGTATGCACATGCCCCGCCCTCCCCTCCCGCTGGAAATCCAATCGTCTGCTTTGAACAGTCAAGCCGGGAAACATTTAAGCCTATCGTCTGGTTCCACAGGACGAAATATGTTACTGTTTGAACAGGCGGTAGATTTGATACGTGTTATGTTCTGTAAATATCAGAAATCCCAAGTCTCCCGGAAGTTTCCACAGATTGATAGTGGCTCCCTGATGACCGCAAATTAGTTCAAATCTCCCAGAATCCATAGCGAACGAGCAGTATGTACGAACGAAATGTACGTTTCCTAAGTATTTAGTTGAACATCAGTAAGTGCAACAAAATAAAACCTTTTCAGGGGCTCGACATTAAGGCTTGTCCGCTTGTCCGGGACAAGTGGATTTTTTGTAGGACAAGTAGAAGAGAAAATTAGTTGTCCGACCGGACAAGTTAAATTTCAAACAAAATAAAATGCCATGTTACTTCACGTTATGTGCCACTCGTTACATCTATTTTACAGATTTAATTTTACCGATTTGAAACGAACACATTTTTCGTGCTGCCTGTGAATGTCCTGAATGTGACTCACAGAAAGACGTCCGCGCCAGTATAATGCGCATGCACGACCGCGCGCCAGAAGTTCTCTTTCGCGCTTGAACGAACATCAACAGCCAAAATGTCATTTGTCGAGTATCTTCATAACATAAGAGCAGTCTTATGATGGACATAAAGAGTTGTGACTCGTGAGAGAATGAAAGCGCATGTGATATCCGCGTCTCAGTCCACAGCAGATGCTCTTAAAGGGCCAGCTACCAATAAAGCGTTCTGTCAGTAAAGTTAATGAAAGAACAAAGGGAACAGAGAAAATGACTCACTGCTCTTGACTAAAGAACTTGTGTAGTTTTAATAAAGAGTAGTCTATATATAATTTATGCAGCGCAGACTGTTTGATAACTTTATTCAATTTCTGTATGTCCTACTACCTACTATCCAGACATCAATGGCTTATTAATCATTATAGGTGTTATCGATCATTTAGTTGTTATTGCTAATTTCAGAATTATCACTTTCACTAATCTGTGTGTGAATTTGGTTTAGAACCAAACAAGTTGACTCATGAAACCATTTGTTTATTATATTGACGATCGCATATCACAACCGCAATATTATTGACCTCAATAATCGCAATATGACATTTTCCCCAAATTGTGCAGCCCTAGATAAAATTATAAATCTTTACCCGGACAAGTAACTTTTGTGCAGGGACAAGTGAAACATAAATTTACTTGTCCGAAGGACAAGTGCCTCAAAAAGTTAATGTCAAGCCCTGATTTTGGAAACATGTTTATCATTATAATTACTGTATTATCACTGTATTATTTTAAAGTTTGGAAACAATGATTGGATTGTAAAACTGTCAAACTAAAGATTTATTATTATACTAAAATAATATTTTCAGGAACAGCTCATTTAATTTCTAAGTAACAATATAAATCTTTGATGTAAATTCTTGCCAAGGTTTTAATGGTGCACGGCTTAGTAAATGTTCATAATGTGTTAACATAACGAATTAAACATATATGTTTAATTCGTTATGTTAACACGTTATAAACATGTATACTGTATACTAGGCTACAGAAGGCTATATTGGAGTCAGACATGCATCAGTTTTTCTAGTTTTGTCGACTATTCAGGTTTCAGCTCAGCACACACAGGCCTATGCTATGGTTCTCAAGTTCGAGAACTGGTTGTTACAGTTCTTGAATCACCAGTACAGAACCAAGAACCGTTTTCTTTTAGAACACCGTTTCGATGCCGAGAACCGATGAGCTGGAGATACTGCGCATGCGTGATACACGCCGTCTCTGAACAGAACTTTCTTCGGCCGACTGATCCTGTGCTGATACATGAGTACGCCGTACGGGTGAACCCAGGACTTAAATGAGAAGGGCGAATTGGCGAAATGCAAGTTTGTTTAATGACAAATAAAATGATGAAGACCATTTATGCATTTTATATATTTAAAACATGTAAACAGGGCTCTCAAGTTTTGAAGACAGGCAAGAGTGACATTCCCCGCCCCAATGGGGGGGGGTGTTGTTGGTTGTTGAGGGGGGGGGGGGGTCGTTGGAATGTGGGTGTTTCATTAATAATATTAATATTAGTGTTTTTGTGTTGTTATTAATTGCTGAGACTTGCAGAAGATGTATGACACATGGCACCGTCTCCTCCTCTAATGGGCCTACCCTTGGCCACCTTCTCTGGGCCAGCATCCTCTAACCTATGACTTTTTAGGGGGCTTTCCTCTCAGGGCGGAATGAGAGGTATGCTCGTTTGCTTTCTACCTGACATCTTCTGAAAGACATATATGCAATGATTAATGCATCCATGGCCAGGATAATCATAAATATGATCTCTAACAGCAGTCAAGTTGTCTTTGTTTGTGTCAAACAATTTGTCAAATTGTTGTAACATTAAAACAGGAGATCTCATGACTTACTCTGCTCAATGATATTCGTGAGCTCCAGTCGTTTCCTCTGCGGGTGAACGAAACTTTTGGAAGAGATGTTGTTGCAGAATCACGTGAACAATTCCTTAAAATGCTTTTTTATCTGGTTGTTGCGTTAAATCTTACCCAGATACAGTAGTGCTATTTTCTGATTGGCTACAATTGCGTAGCCCTTTCCTTTTTTATTGGCTGATAAAGCGACAGGCTGCGAGAGCAGGGAGACGCGCGCGCTTGCGTTCCATTATGAGAGTGAAGCGGCTAGAGACAATTTGGGCGCTGCGGCATATTAAATATATGATAAATAGTTTTTCTGCGTGAGAAATACAATGTGTGGCGGGAGTGCGTGACAAAAGACCGAAATGGAGTGACTGTCATGCTCAATGCGTGACGACTTGAGAGCCCTGTGTAAAACATCGCGTTAGCACATCGCCTAGGCTGCAGCAGGGTTTCGTTTGTAAAATGTAACGTTAAATGTAAGAAACTTATCCAAGAAGATTATGACGATGAGTACTATTATTTAACTGAAGTTATGATTACAAATGCCTTTAACTTAAAGTATTTTTATCCGCAGGATGATAGAATTGACGTCATTACGTGATGACATAAAGAACTGGTGAAACCGGTTTTTTGAACCGGTTCATTAAAACGAACTGTCCGAAAGAACCGGTTCGCGGAAAAGAACCGGACTTCCCATCACTACAAGGAAGAAAACGAAACGAACAGCATTTATATCGTTTTTACCTCTTGTAACCACAGCCACGTGAAGGCACAGGTGCTTCTGTTTGCACATGCTCCAGAAGTGATCTCTTGCGAGTGTGTGTCACTCATTGTTTCGGAAGTTTTACCTTTCACTGTGAATATCTAAACATATTTAGATATAGAAATCGTATTCCATTGCGAATTTCCTGTATATCTAAATATGTTTAGATCTTCACAGCCATTATATGACTGATAGACAACAACAGTTTGACCGAAAAATATCTGAAATTGAAAATACTGTGGAAAGACACCTACAACTTGGATGCCTTGAGATAAGCTAAAAAATATAAAAAATTAATTTCAACAGTTGAAGCTTGAGCATCCGTTTCTAATTCTAAAACGTCACTTTAGAAATAGCAATAGAAATAGCTCTGTAAATAATACGGAGTTGAGTATTATGAGAGGGAGACATTGAGAAGAAAGATATCTGAGTGCATTACCTGCATCTAGCTGATATTCTTCAGGTCAATCTTATAGCCTATTCATAAACACAAAATCAGTTTAAACGTCTGCTGAGGAAAGCTATGTTGCTTGACAATCAAGGGGATTTCCCATGACCGCAGCGCTAGTCAATGATGTTTCAGTCGCTTTCAATATAAAAGTCTTTATACTGACTCACTCATTAAGACAGTTTGCTGCCAACTAAAGGTGTAAAAATGTAGCTAACTTTCACTGAAGTCGAAATAACAATCACTAACGGACCCTTTCTCAATCAATACCAAATTGTTATTTATATAAAATATATAAATACATGTTTATATAAAATACTTTGTACTGAAAAAAATATTTAAATAAACAATATAAAAAATATTAACCATTATAAAAGTATAAGAAGTCTGTACACTATGAAATAAACAAGCAAACACAGGTCTACACTAGTGTGATATATATATATATATATGTATATATGTATATATATATATATATATATATATATATATATATATATATATATATATATATATATATAATAGACCAATAAATAACCAGACAGCAAACAACATTCCTGTTTTGTTTCATTCTGTTTCAGAAGGCCAATCAGTTCCAGTGTCAGTGCCCACCACTACAGATTGACATGTTCTCCAGTGGCTCCTACAGCCACAGCAAACTTTGACCCACTCCCCACTTCCTTCAATCCCAACCCTGCACCATCTTTGGCACAACTGTGCTGCTGAAATCCAGTGAAGTGAGACCAGTGTGAAAAATTAATTCGGCAGCTTCTCAAAAGCGCTTTGATTCTAAAACCAGGAGCACCCGAAGTCCCGCTGTCCTCGAATGACCTACATCTACAAACCAATCTGCACTGAACAGCGATATGCTGAGATTGAGTTAATGATGGTCTCAAATCAATGTAGCCTGCTGATCTGTACAGACAAAAGGAATTAGAGCAGGATAGAAACGGCTAATGATCTGATATATGAATTCAATTGTTTATATTACGGCCAAAAATAAGACGAAAACACGGAAAAGGTTTGCAGGACAATGGCAGTAGGGATTAGGGAAGATAGCAGGAAAATAAATGTGAATTTAATTATCTGACAGAATCTGACAGAATTAAAGAATCTGATTTTAAATACTATACAGTTTTCAATGTGGTACAGTTATGAAATAAAAATAAAGGAGTGGTGATTTTAATGGACAGACCAATAGATTCAAACTCAAAAATTCCATTCATTCAAAAATCTATTGAAATACACTGGTAATGCTGCATTTGTTTGAGTCATAAAAGGAGGCAGATGATGTTAGTCACATGCACGGCAAATAAATGTTCGATTGACTACAAAAATAAGAACCGGATCATGGAAATTCAGATTGCACTGGTTTGCACTCAAAAAAGAACCAGCTCAGAGTCATTTGCTCATGAGTAGGGAGCGCGGGGCACAACCTGACGCGGGGTTAAATGTAACACAGACTTTTTACATAGTCAGTCAGGATCAAGCAGGCTGTCTTTCCGCTCTTTTTCTCTTGCTGCCAGAGGACGGTCTCCCGCGAATTGCAGTAAAGTTTTGATTATATTTCAGTGAAGATTACCGGGCAAAGAGTGTTTTGACACCATATAAGTAAATTTTTTCATCATATATTTTTTCGGTTTCTGAGTTTTGTATACGTTTCCAAATCTAACTTTATATTGCCTTAATCACTGTCTTGTTTGCTCGAACATAGCACCGTTTTGAAACATCAGCAATTCCTATAGCGACTGTTAGCTAGGGTTAAAATATGTAATACACAGCGGGGTTAGTTGTAACACAGTGTTATAACTAAGCCACCAAGTGTACAATGATAATCAAATGAAAACGGAGCCACACAACTTTTCAGGTTTGTATACATTTAACTTTGTTGGACTTTAACAATGTTAGAATTTAAAATGTTTAAAATTTAGTGTACTATGAATGATAACTTGTTTATTTATTAAAAATATGGCATGTTTTTAATGCAATAAACCCTTTAAATTTTTATTTTAAGCTCATTTGTATTATTATTACTATGTTATCATTATTATTAATAATAATTGTACATGCAGCTGCCACACACACATCTAATTTAATTGCAATTACAATATTTTATAATTTTATTTTTTATTATTTATTGCAAAACTGTGCAGCACTTTTCTATGTCTCTATCCATGATATTTATCCACAATAGATGGATGATTGGATGAGGATGGATGTTTGGATATCTGTCTATACAGCTGCACAAACAATATCAAACTATACAAATAAAATAATACTGAATTATGTGTGTTACACACAAGTGTTACAACTAACCCCTCTGTCTGTTACAATTAACCCCGTATATGGGGTAAGTTGTAACATTTGCACTTTGTCACTTTCAGTGCAACTGTACGAAAATGGTAGGTCCTAGAAAAAAACTTGCTTGTATGTTGCTTGTACGTTAATTCTAACCAAAATTATCTTTTAATGAATTGAGCCAAAACCAAAATACGTGAGGCAGTCGCACCCGCTCTCCCCTACAAAAATATCATTCAGTTCCGTGTTTTTAACAAAATATGGAAGAGTTTTGCTTTTTTTTGCCAACAAGATGGCAGTCGTTGTGGCCAAAGCGCTGGGTTTCTCATCATATAAACATTGGTTTCCAGGCTCTAGATTGTTTTAAAACATTAGCCATGCATTGCATAGTGATCCCTGCCTGATAGACTCTGTCTTTCCTTCTCATTGAACGGGTAGAGAAGATTCAATTAAGAATATGTCAAGGGGCCTGAGGTGCTTCTTATATATAGCTTAACTCCAGTTGGTAAACAACTCCTGCGCCTGTTTTCCTGGTCTGGTTTAAACTCAAATCTCAGAGGACACACTAAACTGCACCAACAGTGACTACACGAAAGAAAGGGAAAATGCACGTAGAAGCCGAGGGTCCCAGAAGCCCTCTTGTGCATGTATAAAGGATTTAAGAGAATAAAATGCAGCTAATTAAGAATAGTGTTTCCATGAGATGTTAATGAGGTTTTTGTTACACTTGGGTGGAACGTCCTTACATGATGTAGTTCTAATCCCACTGAGTCAGTGCTCTTTGTCCTTGCATAGCTGGCAGCTATAATCCGCAAAAAAAAAAAAAATAAAACTCAGTCAAACATAATTACCGGGCAGTCACATCTGCAAAATTCGGAAAGTCACCGCATTGCTCATCATCAACATCCTCCCTTTTACTCCAATTTTCTCATAAAAAAACACCTAACTGTGGGCAGTGTCTTCCCTTGGTTTGCGTTCTCTCTCATGACTGGGTTCTCATTGCCGACGTCTGGCTCATTTCAAATGAAGCATGTTGCGGTAATGTGCCTGCTGATCAGATTCAGCCGTCATGTGTAACCAAACATCAGGAATGTCAGCAGTTTCTGCTGCAGGCTGAAGGTGAGGGTAGCAATAACGACGTGCTTTTGTAGGGCTGCCGCCACTCTCTGGCGCAATGGGACCCTGCACGCAGGCCTCGAGGGGAAAGCTCCAGACGAGGGGTTGCAGGATTGGAACTTCTCTCCCGATTGCGTGTTTGTGCAACTACGTTAACGCAGCAAACTGATGATGTTCAACACGCACGCAACATCTGCTTTACGAGTGCTGTGGAAACAAAGGTAACAAAGTAAACACATCCATAAACAAGGTGGTCAGTTTCTAGGGGGCCGTAGAAACACATTCCTCAATCAGGTCAAAGCGAAGAGGTGTCTCCTCTCCCCGGGCCACTCGATCACAGCCGTAACGAGGTAGGTTAAAGAGATCCCCGCCTACAGGCTTCTTTCTTCCTAGGCTTAAAGCTGCGTGTGTGTTTGAGATACTGTGTTCTATCAAGAATGCAAACTGTTTTTTTCCCCCGTTACTGAGCCAATATGTGGAGATAAAGTGGACTTCTCAGAACGGGAGTGCTCTAATTCCTGACATCTTTAGCCCTGAATCCAAACATGACACACAATGAACCTGACACAATATCACCCAATTTGTCAAAAACACAATTCAAAGGCAGTGTGGGAGACCGAAAGTACCTTATACAATGCAGATCGACCCATTTTTGGAAAGTTATACAAAGCAATAAGGTCCTGTATCTATATTAGAAGGATACCATGTATGAACTTAAGAGGCAGAAGCTCTCCAGTGTTAGTGCCTGAAATCATTTCCTTGCAGTGATTGTTAAATGTCTTTTTTGCTTAATCCTTTAAAGACCAAAACTTGGAATTCTATGCCTACGTGTGTATATGAAGTATATGTGCAAAGGAAGAAAAGTATGGTACATTTTTAGAGAGAACTATAAAGTGATGCAGCAATAAATGGTTTGGTGGAGGCTGTGCCTGCATAGGATTGAAGGTATTTATATTATCTTATACATTTTACTTTTTTTTTATTATAGAGCCCTTACAGTTGGTAAACACGGTGACGTTTTTATGTGGGCGGGGCTTCAGGTGGAGGCAGACGGACCCTATGGCCGCTGAACTAATGCAAGTAAGCACGTTTTTGTAGCTTGTTTTTTAACAATGACTGAAGAAATCAGATTTATACTTAATGTGTAAGGTCACTCAGTGTCCAGGACCGCGATTGTTATTTCAAAAGTTAATTTTAACGGACAGAACCAGATTAGCCGAACCCGTAGCCGCCTACACGCTCCATGCACTCAATGCATGGACGATCAGACAGGATTACGTTACGTTACTTCGGGTTGAGTGGCCTGACTAACACCTACCTATAGAGAAACCGATCGTAAAGTGAAACTGAGGGCATATAACTCTTCAGATGCCTATAACTATGTGCTGAATGGTCATGTACAAGACTTGTGTGTACAATCTGCACATCTGCCGAGACGGCGACAATGTGAACAGTGACATTATGGTGCGATTTTAATCATGTGAATATTTTCTAAGAAATAAAAATTCCAGATACAGCATATTCGTTTTTCACATTGATACTAGCACCAAACAAAACAATTCGATGATATTTAAATGATAATAAAATTAATTTAAGCTCCTTATTATGTAGCCGAATCTGTGCTGATTTGCATTGGCCGCCTCCAGTTTTCACTTTGTTTTGCCTCCAGCTAGCGCCGTGACGTGACTGTGACGTACGGCGCAAAAGGGGTCTATAGGGATGACCTACTATTGTGATTTTGGCTGATACAGAGGCACAGATAAGTGCTCATGATCTTCACCAGAGGGCTTCCCTCCCGTCTCATTTGCTTTCCCATCATGAACTACATTTCCCATAACTACCTGCCTGGACTCATTATGGTCTGAGTAATTCCACCTGTGTATAATTGAACTTGTTTGTGTTTGCCTTAATAAGCTATGTGTTTTCACTCACTCGTTGCAAAGTCTTGTTAGTGTCATATCTGCATTTCTGCTACTCTTTTCTCCAGTTTTATGGGCTTCTGTTCGGTTTCCTGGATTTCCCTGTTTGCCTATATCTTGGACTCTGTTATTATTTGGATTGTTATTGTTTTCTCCCCAATAGTTTTGATCATTTGAATTTCGATTTTGGATTTACATTAATAAATAGCTGCATTTGGATTTTTTAACCTGTGTGCTGAACCCACAGTTTGTGACGCCTCTAATTATTTTTTGTTATTGCTGATGTGTGTAAGGAATAAAAATGGAAATACATTTGAGATTTGCTAAAGATTTACATTAACCAAGTTATTTAAAGGAGTAGTTCACTTTTAAAAAAAAAACTTTTGCTGATAATTTACTCGCCCCAATGTCATCCAAGATGTCCTTGTCTTTCTTTCTTCAGTCGAAAAGAAATTAAGGTTTTTGTACTGGTGCATGTCTGGTGTCGTTTAAAGCCCTTTGAACAGTTTGTAGTTTGCACTGAAACTTGTCTTTTGGACCTTGGAACCGTTGGTTGAAGTCCATTGAAGTCCATTAAATGGAGAAAAATCCTGGAATGTTTTCATCAAAAACCTTAATTTCTTTTGGACTGAAGAAAGAATGACATGATATATTGGATGAAATGGGGTGAATAAATGATCAGCAAAAGTTTTTTTTTTTTTTTTAAAGTGAACTACTCCTTTAACTATTTTGTAGATTAACTCTAAGTGCATTAAATGCCAGCAAAAGCCAGTTCAGTGCAATTATCTACAGTAATTTAAATATAAAAAATGTCCATTTTCAAATAGAGTAACAATCAAAAAAACTGCGAAAGCCGCTCTAAGGCTGGTTAATCCTCATTTTCTTCTGCTCATTACATAATCTGTGCTCACAAACAAGGCTAAAGAGGATCTGCAGACCTGCTTCATATAATGTTCTCAACTGGTTTTCAAAGGTTTTCTATACCCACAAAATAGGGCACTATTTGAGGGGATAGCCATAGTGGTGTCCGAAACAATAGTGGACAGTTATCGAGTGCACTCATTTCAATCCCACATTACAGTGTTCAACCAATGTATGCTCAATGGCTGTCCGAATTCACTCACTCATTTTCATTCACTCCAAGTCAACAACAGTATTAGTGGACTAACATAGGGAAAAGTGAATTAAAGTGTAGGGGGCGATTTGGATTCAGGCTAAGTGTTAGCCCCAGCGGTGGCTACATAGAGTGTGTGTTTAAGCATACAGTGGTGTTGGGCAGTGGCGATTCACACCCCGCCTGCAGCTCTAGAGTGGGGCATCAGCAGGGTCTCTGGGTCTGATTGGTCATGGCACTTCCTGAGTGCCAGGCAGAGAAGGATGTGACAGTGTGAAGGGACGCACTCTAGGGAGGGGTGAGTGAGACAGTGCTACTAAATAAAGTCACAGGTCTCTGCACTCCCTAAACCACTGTGCACAAAACAAGACAAATGGTATATGTGCATATCTTAAATTGACTGTATAATAATGACAAATATTTCAACATATGCCCACTTTGCAAAAATCACATGTATCACTAGTATTATATCTCTATATAGCAAATAAAATATATATATATATATATGTATATATATATATGTATATATATATATATATATATATATATATATATATATATATATATATATATATATATATATATATACACTATTTTAATTGTACTATATATTTATATTAGGGCTGGGCAACGACTACATCGCGATAATAAAACTAAAAGTTAAAAATAAAATCGCCAAAATAAAAGTTTGTGTTTACATAATATATGTGTGTGTACTGAGTATAATTATGTTGTGTATAAAAAATGTTCACACGTGCATGTATATATTTAAGAAATGTGTTATTAATATATATATATATATACAATATTAATATTTATATTTAATGTAAATTATGCTATATAAATATATATATATATATATATATATATATATGTATATATATATATATGTATATATATATATATATATATATATATATATATATATATATATATAAATAGATATATATATATGTATATGTATATATATATATATATATATATATATATATATATATACATACACACAGTATATTCATGCAATATTTCTTAAATATATACATGCATGTGTGTGTATTTATATATGCAAAATTATACACACTTCACACACACATATATTGTGTAAACACAAACTTTTATTTTGGATGCGATTAATCACGATTAAGAACTTGCAATTATAGGCCTATATGAATCATTTATATAAAAACACTAATTATACACATATGCACATATATATATATATATATATATATATATATATATATATATATATATATAAATAGAGTGTATATATATATGTATACATTCAGAAGGCCTATATTTTATACTGAAAATAAATTATATTACACGTAATACTATTATATACGCATTATATATTACACATTTATCATTTGTATATATTAAATATTGCATAGATTTATAATAAGTACCTTACACATTTATGTTTTTTCTTCAAAAATATTTTAAAGAACACTAAGAGGTGTTTAATCCTGCATGTGCAGAGCACTGGAATCTATCTAGTCTTTCTCAATGGTTCCATCTGTGCTATGCTATAAACAATGGCTCATGAATAAGACTATATTCAATGAAAGATTAAGCACTTTGACCTAAAAATTGACCTTGAGTCTGAAACCAAAGCCTCCATCTTCAAAGACGACGTGCATTCAAAGGACGCTCACTCTGCTGTATGTGTGTGTATGTGCACCTTTCTTTGCTCTGGGCTCAAGTGTGCTGGTGTGGAGAGAGATGGACAGTGGATCTGTTTGGTTTCGGACTGTTTATTATTGTCTTCAGCTCACTTGACTCTTGACAGAGACGAAAGTGAGATGAGCAGAAGGGGAGGGTCATTAATCATGAGATGGAGGTTGAGTTCTGAGCTAGACTTTTCTATTGCATTGGTTTCTTTTCTTGCCTCTTTTGTCTTCTATGCTGAATGAACGAGGGAACACGGGGAACTCTGAATGATCAGTTAACATGCTCATGCCTATACTGATCACAGCATACTCAGACAGATATTCAACACAATGAACAAGAAACATAAGCCTCTCACAATATCTCATGGCTCTGTTGACACCTGGTATTAGCATCTTGAGTGATCCTATCACAAGCGGTCAGGCTAGACAGATTACACATGCATCTCAAAAGCTCCTCTGGTGACCATGTGTGTATAAAATCTTTTGAAACAGCAGTCATTTTTGTTAGCAAATAAGTTTTGTCAGTCAAAAAAGAAAGAAAGAAATGACAAACATATATTCAACGCATTCTCATCCTCAAGGCGTCATCTAACTGAGCAATTTTGACCATGCTTCAACAACAACGTTTTAGGCACCCTTTGACGTCAGTTATGGCTCGTTTCCACTGAGGGGTACGGTACGGCACAGTACGGGTCGGGTACACCATGTATCCGGCTAGTGTTTCCACTTGCAACAGTACCCTTATTGATAGGCGTGACAATGGATGACAGACAGCAGATCTTGTTCTTGCTTCTCGGCATGTTTGTCACAAGAAACAAGCGCTGGCATTAAGCGTTTCTCAATACCAAGTAGCCATCGCAAAGTCCGACTCAGGAGAATGATCCCGAGGAACGCAAGTCCAGTGATTCTGTTCTTGAACGCGCCACTCTCGCTCTGGCTCTGCGAATCTGGTTATCTCTCTGTATGTACCTACATTTCAGGCAACAATAAAACAAAATATGTTATGAAACACGCACACTGCTTCTTTTCTATTTAATTTCAGATACATTTTAAACATTAAGAAGCACACAAATGTGGTTCAGGTAACGCATAGCCTTATATATCATCTACTGCATGTATGTACACGTTATATTTATAACATATATATATATATATATATATACATATATATATATATATATAAAAATTATATATATAAATAATTTTAGTTATATTAATTATAATATAATTAAATATTATAATTAATAATATTAATATTATATTAATTATATAATATAATTAATATACTTGTGATTGTCATGTCAATTATATTATAATTAATATATGTTAATATTGAATTAATATCGGCCACTTGTGATTGGATAGTCTGAGAATGATGCTAACTTGATGCCAGGTGTAACAAGGACACTGTTGTGCACATTTCACCATTTTTACCCGTGCTTCAGACTGGTGACATTACAAGAGCACGATATCATAAAGACTGTTAGAACAGCATGCATGGTATCAGAGAGGAAAATGTTGTGCTTCGATGCCAGTGGTGCCCGAGACGTGCAGCCTGCAGCTGCTGGCTTTATCAACTCTTGTGCTCTGCACACCTGTATAAACGAAGTCTGTCCTGACAGCCACTGTTGGGCCTCGCTGGGTCTAAACATGGCAATTGCACAGCAGATGTTGTCGCATTTCAGACTTTGTCTGAACAAATATTTCACAGCTTTTGAAAAAAAGACATGGGACGGCTGCTGACCAACATTCGGGCGAGGATATCCACTACCTGTAGCCCACTGATCACACATATGGCTGAAACCACACTTTTACAACCCACTAATGTCATTTAAATCACACTTTGACAGGAATTTATTATTGTAAACGTCAAAGAGACATCTTTTAAGATTCACCTTTTATTTCTCTACCATTTCCAAATGCACGTTGCTTGCCATTTCTTGCGGATTAATGTTGTTTTCTAAAAATATGTAATGATTCGGTAATCAATTAATTTCTCCAATCAACAGCAGAAATGCCACTGGTGGCTAGATTGCACATCAGCTGAGTGTTGTTTACTTCCAAGTTCTGTTTTCATGATGCTGATTTTAATACACAGGGAAAAAATAGCATACAGAAAGTATTTTAATTATGGAGCTTGGGTGAAGAACGACATGCATAATTCTCTCATAATCTCCTGTGTTGTGTATAGAAATATGTATACTTTTTAATAAAAAAGTCAAGAAAGGGAATATATTATGTGGTTCCATATGCAGATCGACTTTCCTTATTAACTCCTTTATCATTCTCCTCTATGAGGCGAGAGGATGTAGGGATTGTGATATTATCTAGTTTAATATATTCAGCTGAAAGATGGTGCTCAGGGGCCTGTGCTGGAGCTCATTCTCTCCATGGGTGCTATTTAACAGGGCCAAACTCAGTATATGTATGTGCTGACCAATATGCCATCCTGTGTGCTAGCAGTTTGGAGTCTCACAGGGTTCTCTTGATTGTCAGAGAAAGAATAGGAGACACTGGCCTGGAAACCAGGGTCTACACACACACACACACAAAATACAATAAATTGTGTCTGCTATAGTAGTTTATCAACATGCATTTTTGTAAGTTGTTGTAAATGATATGTGGACAATGCAGCAAACTTGTGCAATCTGGGCGTACTTTACAGCACAGCATTCGCTCCACTACTGGGGCACCTGAATCAGCTCTTTAAAATGCCAAAATGTGTTCCGACTACATTGTGTGTCTGGATATGTGCCCCGTTATAATGCTCTCTCCATCATTCGAGCATCATTTCACGAATTGCTGCTGTCATGATCAACAGAAAATGTATAGAAACAGCTTTGCACTATTACTTCCTGAGGAAAGACACAGTTAAAGGAGTAGTTCACTTTAAAAAAAAAAAAACTTTGCTGATAATTTACTCACCCCCATGTCATCCATGTTTCCTTCAGTCAAAAAGAAATTAAGGTTTTTGATGAAAACATTCCAGGATGTTCTCCATATAATGCACTTCTGGGCGCCACGGTTTAAGGTCCCGAAAGACAGTTTCAGTGAAAACTGTTCAAAGGGCTTTAAACGTTGCACAGATGATGAATACCTAACCGAACTCGTATATCAAAATGAATGAATGAGTCATTTGGTTCATTCAACGAACGAAATGAACAAATTGACTCGGAAAAAGATTTGTTCATTTTGATGCGCGAGTTTGAACAGGAGAGTAACAAACGTGGCGTCACAGAACAGAGCAAGGCGAGCATTAAGCTAATGAAAACTTAAACTTTTGTTGTTGTTTTTTTTTAAATGATCCGATCGTTTCGCCTGATAAGACCCTTATTCATCGTCTGGAGATCGTTTAAAGCCCTTCTGAACAGTTTGCAGTTTGCACTGAAACTGAAAATCCTGGGAATGTTTTCATCAAAAACCTTAATTTCTTTTCGACTGAAGAAAAAAGAAATGGACATTTTGGATGAAATGGGGGCGAGTAAATTATTAGCAAAAGTTTTTTTTTTAGTTTTTTTTTAAGTGAACTACTCCTTTAACTGTGTTGTTTTTCTAAATTAAGTTTAATTTATATTCATTTTACATAGAAAGGAGGCTCCTTAAAGTGTTAGTTCACCCCAAAATAAAAAAACATTATGTCAGTAATTACTCACCCTCTTGTTTTCAATCCCGTTAAGACTTTCGTTCATCTTTGAAACACAAAAATTAAGATATTTTTAATAAATCTGAGAGCTGGATCACTCCTCCATAGGCTTCTTAAGGGATCGGAACTGCCCGGCCCAAAAGTTAGGAATGACACTTGTTAAAATAGTCCTATACAGTGACTACAGTGGCTCAATCTTAAGTTCATCAAGCAACAAGAATACTTTTTGTGTGCAAAAAAATAAAAATAAAAATAACTACTGTATTCAACTATTAATTTTCTTTTCTGTGGACCTTGAGATTTGAGACCTTTTACTTTTTTTGAAACTTTAAATCCTTTTTGTCCACAAGAAAAATAGTGAACAGTTTAATTCATCCATCTGTGTTCCAGGGACATCAACGTCATACAGGTTTGGAACAAAATGGGTGTAAGTAAATTATAGAATATTCATTAGTGGATGAACTATTCCTTTAAGAGGCATGAAATATAACAGTTTGCACCAACACAGTGTTCATAAAGTTCATGCGAATGGCACAACACAGCAGGAGTCATCACGTCTTCCCACTGTTTTGCTGCATCAAAACCCAACTGACCTCATTTTTCTGGACTCCTGCTGATTTGCACCAGGCTGCAGATGGTCATGCAGGGAGAATATTTGTTGTGGTGTTGTACATAGAATCTTTATTTCATTGACTGTAGCTTATAATGTTGCTTATACGTGCAGAGCGTGACAACGGCAGGTGGAGCTGGGCCATCAGAGGGAATGCCTGACTCAAACGGGCCGTGAGCAAAGACAGCCAATCTCCACGACAATTTAGCTGATCGTAATCTTTACAATGTGATTCCGTGGGATATCATGTCGTAAGACTACGGAGTTGGATAATGACATTCTGTAATGAAATTTAGTGAAATGTGCAGAGCTTGTAATGGTTATTGAATGTACAGGCTTTAAACTCAATTGGGTTGTTTAAGAAAAAGTATATGTAAGGGATAACGTATAGTCAGTCAGTTACTGACTTAAAGAAATGTACAAAATGTACCCAGAGAGGGTGATTGAGACCCCAACATGAATTCAGAGATGAAATGCAATAATGACCAGCTGACAGTAGACTATTCGTTTCAAATATTATATATTTGTTTCATAAATATATATATAATATAATATAATATATTTGACTATTGTTTCAAAACTGTCGTTAAACCCGTAAGACATATATTTTTAATGAAATCTGAGAGATTTCTGTACCTTCATTGACAGTCTACACAACGTTTAGACATCATTTTGTGAGTAAATGATGGCAGAACTTTCATTTTTAGGAGAATACAAATATACAATATATATATACAATATAAATATACAATATATATATATATATAATATATATATATATATATATATATATATATATATATATATATATATATATATATATATATATATATATACTGTATATATATATATATACTGTATATATATATATATACTGTATATATATATATATATATATATATATATATATATATATATATATATATATATATATATATGTATATATGTAGGCTGTCAAACGATTAATCGCGATTAATCGCATCCAAAATAAAAGTTTGTGTTTACATAATATGTGTGGGTGCACTGTGTATAATTATTTAATTATATATATACATACATACATATATATATATATACATACATACATATATATATATATACATACATACATACATATATATATATATATATATATATATATATATATATATATATATATATATATATATATATATATATATATATATATAAATACACACACATGTATGTATATTTAAGAAAAAAATTATTATTTATATATAAAATGTTATATTTATATATAATATAAATTATACACAAATCTATATATATATGTATAAATCTATATACATAAATCTATAGTATCTTGTAGGGGTGTAACGATACACAAAACTGACTGTTCGATTTCCCACGGTTTTGACGTCTCGGTTCGGTTCGATTCGGTTCGGTTTAGAAAGCTAAAATGGCTTTTTTTGCTTTTTTTATACAGTGGTTTATTGGGGAAAAAATGGTCTTTGTCTTTAAATTAATTCAATTACAATTAAACATTTCACAAGGATTAAAAAAAAATCTGCTAATGCTGTAAACTATATAGGGAGCCGCACATTACTAAAACAATAAAGGTTGTAGCCTAGACTTTTAACCTAAATTCAGATGCTATTTATTTTTTAGATATAATAATCAACACACAACACATTGTATGAAAACATGTAAACTGAACATAAGGCAGTTTTTACATTAACTTTTGTTTTTACTCTAATAAATTGGGGGCGGGGCGTGTTCGGTACGCAATGACAGTATCGCGATTCGAATAGTGAGTTCAGTATCGGGTTTTCGGTTTGACTTTGAAATCGTTACACCCCTGATATCTTGGTAACATTTTTTATTTTTAATTATTGAAGCCACATTCCATAAAATAAGTATAGTTCACCCCTTATATAGCATTATAGTGTACTTCAAAAACTTAGGCTGGCTGTCGTTTGGAACATTGCAACTAAAAAAAAAAGTGTGAATGGGTCATCGCTTTCCGAGAGGATGGAGAAATCAGCGGCCTAAGTATTTTCAACATGTCTCTCAGAGATGGCTTCAACACGCGAGTATAAATTTGTTCTTCAAGTGAAGAGGAGGTGGAGGAAGTATGGATTGGATTTTGTACATGAACATACATCGGCATGCTGTCCAGACTAACCGAAAGTTGAAAAAGTACCCAGCATGCCCACCAAAAAAAACCCTGTGGGATATTGGTAATTATATTCTTCATTGATGAATGAGTCTGACAATCACTAGAATGTTTACATGTTCCTCCCTCACAAACATTTCATGCGCTAAATAGCTCTGGCGAATCAACTTTTTTGCAATTTTGCGATGAAACCGTGCGCTTCTCATGCACCAGTGCGATCTGTGGACATGCGTGACAAGGCCTGACGGAGGGGGGCCGTCTCCTACACTTTCCTGACACTTATATAAATGAGTGAACACACTGAGAAAACTTGAGAAAGGGAAAACAAGTCATTTCCATGTATGAGACATCTCATTTTACGCCTTCCTATCAGTGTCTGGCTGCCCAAGATCTGTGCGCGTGTGGGCTGAAGTGCTCGTGTCAAAAGAGGGATTGTATCATCTGTCCTCTGTCCTTCTCTCTTGTTCTCTGTTATTCATGCCATTCAAACGGCCCTCCCCTCCAGTGGCTTGCTCAAGCTTGAAAGTGAAAGAAGGGAACCATGCAAGGCATGTTTTTCCTTCTCTCCTTCCTGTCGTAAAGGGCTGAGAAGGGGGCGATTAGTGTCTGCTGTCTCTCAGAAAGTTACAGCTTGTGTACCAGGAGACACAGGATGTTACCACTTGACAGACGAAAAGAGAGAAGAAAAGCTTTTTGGAAAAGGAGAGAGACAGGAAGCATGATACAACGTATGAATATGTGACAAAGGTGCACGCAATCTGCCGGGGCCTTGTGTTGCTTGTGTTTGAAAAGCTTTCTGGGAGCTTGATACACTTCGTAATATGCACCCAAGCATCTTGTTCTAATTTACAAATTTGGCTTTTTATCCATTACTAAGTACATAAAATCAAGCCTTAGTACAGAACTCTAAATACTTGGGCAGTGATTCCTTTACTACTATTAAAAAGCAATACAAAAACAAACCAGTGCGACCAATGAGGCAGAGGCAGATCTTTTAATGAATCAGAAACATACTGTGTGACCAGAGTTGCCCTATTATAAACTGATTCAAGCAATATATTCCAAATGTTTCCCAAACAAATGATTGTAATGAGGCAGTTATTTTCAGTAAATCAAAACATAGGTGATCCCTGAATGAGTAACACATATCATCCAGATCTTTTTAGTGAATCATAAATCATTCATGCAATGTACAGGACAACTGATATGTAGTATATTCCTTTCTTTTCATTTTTATTGCTTTAATAATTAGAGATCAATAATAATAATTAGTGCTGTCAAACGATTAAAATATTTAATTGCGATTAATCGCATTAATGCCAGTTAACTCGCAATTAATCGAACATATTTATCTATTCTAAATGTCTCTTGATTTCTTTTTGTTCCCATTATTTTTTTCATTTTAATGCTCATCAACATGGAAAAGTGGATCGGCTTGCTTTGTGAAAAAGTTTTTTATTGAAAACAACATTGGCATATACTGTGTTCAATTTCGCACTAACATTCTCACTTGGAGCAAATAATCTCTCACACAATGTAACACTGTCCTAACCTGAAACCTTCCGTTGAAGTAGTTTTGGAAAGGGGCGAAAATACTGGTTAGCTGATTGGCCTATGTTGTTGATAGACGGGCCAAATAAACCAATCAGATCAACGAAGCATATGACGTACTAACAGAGCGACGACGAAAACAAAACCACAAGCCAGGCTACTCTTGCTGCTGCAGGTAAAGGCTCGTTAGCCTCAACAAATAAACATGTCGGCAAAAGAAAAAAAAAAAAACGTAAAAAAGTGTAAAAGAAAAACTGTCGCGCTTCTCGCTTGCGTCACACCTCAACCCGCCTCAAAGCCAACGCTGATTGGACGTTCGTTCGGTGAACTGCTCCCAAATTTTCTTTAACGGGAAGTATCCAGACTGATCTGCGAGTGAAACCTTGAAAGCTCGCGAGATCAGGATGAGTCTAACGAGGCTAACACTGTCCATCAAATAAAAGGGTGAAAGAAATACAGACGAGGTCCTTATATTGACGAGGGGAGAATTCGCATCAGCTGTGTGTGGTATTTCAGACTGGACGTGCTGCGATGATGATAGCTCATGTTAACAATGACAAAACGCAGAGATCACTTTGGTCTTGTCAATGGAACTATTTGGCAATTATTTAAAAGTAAACTTTCCATTTAGAATTGTATTGGCATCCATTTCGGCATCTCGCGCTCCTCATCCACTCAAAATGTAACGTTAACCAACTATTTGCCCGGCTCGCAAGCCCAAACAAGTCTGTGCTGCTGTCATGCCTGTTGTTTTGTTTCCGGTCTAGCTAGATCCGCTTGCGCTTCAGTCAACGAAGCAACAAAACATCCTCGCGCTGCACGAGCCAATGAAATGAATAGGTTTCATGGCGAAGTCATGTTGCAAAAGCATGTGGAAAAAAACTACAAAGTTTGATAGGCCAAACGCGTTAATCACATGAAAATTAAACGTTAATCACACTATAAAAATTGACGCCGTTAAAATGGCTTTGCGTTAAAGCCATTAATAACGCGTGTTTAACTAACAGCCCTAATAATAATAGTAATAGTACTGTGTTACCTTTTTGTTAACCATATTGATACATAAGGCCAATAATTGGATTTCATTGATGGACCAGGAGGAAACTGAACCAGTTTACCACAAGACTTTTCTCCCCAATCCTATACGTATAGTTATTTGATCACTTATCACTGATTGTGACTTTGCCCTGTCTGAGCATGTGGTGATTCCATATTTCAAGTCATTACTTCATTGGCTGGACTTTAAGTGGCAGCAGATGAGATGCTTCAGTCCAATGACTAAAACCAACACAGACCGGTCAAGTTCTCTCCAAGCAGTCTTTCCTGCTCCTTCATTACAGAAAAAGCTGGGACTAATTGCACGGACCCCATGCCATCTGATAATTACCCTCAGATGTTGCCTAACCCCTTTTAAAAGAAAATGAGCTCAGACATCAGTTACTCTTGCCTTGGAGGCATCTCACAACATTATGCCAACAGATGTCAGGGATTGCCATCACCAGGCCCCCTGGTGGCAAGACAGACCGCCAGCATAGTGGCGCTCGTACTCGAAACGTTCATCTCCAGGGTACATTGAAACTACAGTTAGAGACAAGCCACTGGTGGTCAGTATTGGTGGGAGCGGAATAGTATTAAAACAAACTAAATGCAATGAAAACAGAAAAATACCTTGGCTCTGGGCACACAGATGGTCTCTATAAGGGTGTGCTATCTCACAAAGAGACCTCGAACAAAGTGCCCAGCAGCCCAGTAAACGGACGCCTGCACATCTGGCAGCCCACCCAGCATTGGGGTAACCCAGCAATTCACTGAAATGAAATCAACATACGGGCCCATCTGTCACATTGTGCACTGTGCCCTTTACTGCATTAGGGAAGAAAAGCTGGATTTTTTTTTTTTTTTTTTTTGAGGAATAAGTCTATTACATGAGCAAGTATTGTCAAAAACAGAAAAATAGGCACTATATATTATGTGGATACATAATCCATGGTTCCAGACTGTGATTATAGGTATGGCAAAAAATTGTGCAGCTATTTTAAACAACATTGGTGTTTTCATCAGTTATAATCCCATTTGTAAGTCATAATAATAATACAGGAAAAAAAATATTCAAAATCATTTTAGAGATCATTTTAATATAAATTACTATAATAAATAGTAATGGTTTATATATATATATATATATATATATATATATATATATATATATATATATATATATATATATATATTACTATTGTTTTTCCAAAATACATTATTGGTTATCAATTACAATGGCATCACAACTATAAGGTTTAATCAACTAAGTGAAACAACAAATAACATTTTAAATATATAATGTAAACACAGTAAAAACAGCAATTCAAGATGTAAATAATTTAAAATAATAATTTATTTCTGTGAAGCTAAATATGTATTCACATAAGCCGATACTCCAGTCTTCAGTGTAAAAATGAATGTGTTTTATCTAATAAAAAAATGTGGCAACAGATTACAAGCAATATTATTAATTCAATTTAACAGTAGAATTGAGTAATAATTAATCAAATTAATTCCTTAAAAGTTAACCATTTGAAATGAGTAAAACATAAAAAAAAACTAAAAAAAAATTAAATTTAAGTCACCATTATGATGATCAGTGTTTGTTTTAAAATGACGGTTTTCTCCTTCAGTGATTCTGCTTGTTAACATCAGGTGTCTTCAATTTTGGCAATTTAAAATAAAGAGTTCTTAATTAATCTTTGACATCTTTCTGTTATTGAGATATTTTTGTTTAATTTTTGGTGTAAACTTTACTCATTTTAAATAGTTAACTTTTAGGGATAATCTGATTAATTATTACTCAATTCTAATTTGTTCAATTTGCTTGTAATCACATTTTGCATTATCATCAATGTTAAATTTTTTGTGAAAAATGTAGTATGTTGTTTCCGTTTTCCTTGATGAACAAAGTTCAAAATGAATGCAAATATTTGATATAGCAATTTTGTTAACAATGTAAAAGTTTTCACTGTCACTTTTAATCAGATTCCATGTGTCCTTGCTGGATAAAAGTTTCCAGAAAGAAAACCAAGGAAGAAAAAGATGAGAAATAAATGCAAGAACATTGCGATAACAGGCTGACACAATGTCTTGGCACAACTAGTTCCACTGCATACACTAAATGCATCAACCAGCCAATCAGAAACGAAAGACACTGAGCTAGTGCAAAATTTCCGTGCCATAACTAATGCAATGCAATTCAGAACTTGCAGATGAAATCAAAAGGCCAAGCTCTGGCCGTTATTTTTAATGGAATCTCGTCAGACCTGATTCATGAAATCTGCATTCATGAAAGTGTGTGCAACTGATATAAGCTGATTCTCCTTCTTCCCCAGCTATTCAATAAACATCACCAACACTGTTTAACAGAAGGATGCCCTGACATGGCTCAATGCTGAGAGGTTTTGTTTTCAGTAGATAGAGGCAGTACAGGCAGGAGAGAAGAAAAGAAAGATGCTCCAAGATCAGCATTCATGTCAGAAAGTGTTGAAGTGGAAGAGGTGTCGACGCCTTAGCACTTGACCTTCACATGACCAAACTGAGAGATATAAAAACCCAGAGACAGCTGAGTGAGATCATTCACTGGAAAAAAAAATAAAAATCTTGATTTAGCACAAATCAATTTCCATAACTGATACAATAGAGAAAAGAAAGGTCATGGCCCAGTAAATAAAAGGTTTTTGTTGATGATTCACTTGATTCTGTTCAGCGTATGTTATGGCTGCAGGCAAAGGACAGCTCTTTAAAGGATTAGTTCACCCAAAATGAAAAATCTGTCATTCTTTACTCACCCTCATGTCGTTCCAAACTCATATGACTGGTTTTCTTCTGTTCAGCACGAAAGAAGGAATAATGAATAATGTCCTGGTCACTCTTCTCAAAGCAATTACAATCAATGGCGATTGAAGCTTTTTTTGTATTCTCAAATCAGCCCATTCTCATCCCAAGGCATCATCTAACTGACGCCTTGGGAAGCATTTTGACCGTGCTTCAATATCCGATGCTTTAGGCACCCTTTAGCCTCAGTTACATGACGCGATCCTAGGGCGTCATCTAACTGACATTTACCTTTAGCGTCAGTTAGATGACGCCCCTTGCCCTAACCCTACCCCAGACCTAAACCTACCCACGTCATCTAACTGACGCTTTACCTTGGGCGTCAGTTTGATGATGCTTGAGGATCACGTCATGTGACTGACGCTAAAGGGTGCCTAAAGCGTCGGATGTTGAAGCATGGTCAAAATTGTCAGTTGGATGACGCCATGGAATGAGAATGGGTTGGAATACACATTCTATGATAGATTTTATGCAATGAAAAGACCTAATTGTAGAGTTCACGAGAGAAGTAGCGACGCTTAATAACTGGGTTTCATTTGACGGCACGCCACTGCGTTGCCATGGCTCGAAATGCAAATAGAGGACAGGGAGTGATTTGCTGTATTTAAAAAAGCACTATAACAAACTCAAAATGACTATGTTTTGCATTGTTTATGGTTACTAATGATCAAATCAGAAGGAGTTTTTAATCGTGTACCAAAAGTTGTTCATAAGGGGGGAAATGCAAGAATTGTTGAGAAACGGCTTGCAAACGTAACTGCCTGCGGTGTGGGGAGCCGAATGGGAAATGCGCTGTGCTGTGCAGTAATCACTTTGTCAAAGGTGAGTTTATCCAACTTAATTGGCTATGTTTGTGTAACATACCAGTTTCCAAACTTTGTAAAGTCAAAGTATGTCTGTCAAGACGAGGTAGTTGTCGATATCTACCACCTCGATGGCAGAAAAATCTCAATTCAGTTGAAAAATCGCTCCTCTTCATAAAAATAAGGATCCACATCCAACAAATGTTTTTTTTTTTTTTTTTTTTACATCTTTCTCTCGTAATAGCGTGTAAAGTAGTAATAATAATGGACTTTCCTCCATCTCATCCATTGCGGTCTTCACTTCCTCCCCTCCATCTAGAATTTTGCATGTAATCGTAATCAAGTTACTGAAACCCAGCTATTAGCAAACAAATCATTCATTGGAATCAGAGCTTTTCAATCGAATTTGACTGGTCCAATTCAGGAAATCGTTTTTAATAATGCGTTCATGAAGCAGACTGATCCATTCAACTCGCTGACTCAATGACCTAATCGTCTGAGTTCTTGAGGTAAGACTTTAATAAATAATGATTTATGTTTTTTTGCTCCAAAGTTGGGAACATTCTGTAATGGTTAATTTTGAATGAGATGGAAATCTACTGAACTGTATCTGGAGAGCTCTATAAACAATGCATGACCACAACGAGGAAAAATTTGAACATACTAAAATGTTAAGCAGTCAAAGACAAATGTAACAAACAGCCTCAACAACAGTCTTTGTGCTTTTAAGCAAAGTGCATTTGCATGCAACCGGCATGAATGGGTCTGGTAATTAGCAGCAGTGATTAACCGGTCAGCAGTGGAGGCCCGTGTGGAGGCAGGTTGATCAAGCCCCCCCCCCCCCCCCCTCCCTGACCCTCCTGGAGGCTTCACTGCATTCTAAGCAGCAGCTAGTGATTAACAGTGACACAATACTCCCGCCCTGTCGACGTGCCAGCAACCCCTTAAGAAGAACATATTGCCTCCCTCGCAGCTACAGAGATGTGGTGCATTTATGCACTTTGTCCATGTAAAATTCACTTCTAACTAGCCTAACTTGTTAAGTGTCATTTACGGAGACTGAAAGGCTTCTCTGTGCTACGCATTTTCCATTTTTTAATTTTTTTTTAAGCAGCGACTTAAAATAAGTATAGTAAACGATCTGATAAAGCAGCCTTGTCTGAATCCCCGTGCCATTTTTCTTCTATTGTGTGACCATACGCCCCCACAAATCTGCTCAACAAGCTCCCCCTGATGTTCTGAGCAAGGTTTGGTGCATGTTCAATGGAGCTTTGATTGCATTGAATCTAATGTTCCTTACAGGTGTGCAGACAGAGAAATGTGCCTGGAATTATATTACCCATCCCTGCTGGAAAAACACAGAAAATAGACATTTGATTTAAACCAGAGTAAGTGGGTTTACAGGACTTAAATCTGGTCCTGCTGGACTCTCAACCTCGTTTGAGCTGGTGTACAGCGAATTTAGCACCCAAAACACTTGTGAAACAAGCAAACATGACTACAAATTGCTGGTTTATAGTTTTAGCTTGTGATTTTAACGGTAAAAAACTGTTAATTGGTTAACAGAAAGTTCCTCATAGTATTCTTGTTCATTTTTGTAATCAGTTATGTACATTAGGGTTTTATGTTATATTTAATGTTGTTAAATTAATGTTTATTGCATTTTTTATGTGTTACCATGATGGTGTTTAATGTTTGTGTGAATGACACTGTGCAGCAACTTCTTCATATAAGTATTAACTTTCTAACTATTTTTTGCTCATGCAACTCTCATCACTGCTGTCTTGGTTGTCAGTGTATTACAATGGTAAAAAAAGCAGTTATCAATTACAAATTTTCAAAAGGTTGGTAAATCAACATTTTATCAGAAAATGAAATACGGTTTATTACAATAAATTAGAGCCAGACCGATATATCGGCATGCCGAGTATTATCGGCCGATATTAGGCATTTTCAAAACTATCGGTATCGGCACTTATAATGGCCGATAAATTAATATTTCAAAAATAAAAAATAAAAACTATGTCGGCCGATATATCGGCATATCGGATTTTAAAACCAAAAATATTTGTATCGGTATCGGCCTTCAAAATCCTCTATCGGTCGGGCTCTACAATAAATTTTAAAGTTAAGTCTGTAAAACCAAAAAGGTTCTTACCGTATTTTTAACGGTAAAGTTCTTTTACCGTGAAAATTACAGTTTTATTTTTTTACAGTGGTAATGTTTAAAGAGATAGTTAACCAAAAAAAAAAAAAAATTAAAAAAAAATATATATATATATATATATATATTCCAAAAATTCTGTCATCATGATCACTTTGATGTCATTCCAAATCTGTATGATTTTATTTCTTCTGTGTAACACACAAAAACAAGTATATTTGAAAGACTTTGTGTTGTTTTTGTCCACAATTGGGTCAATGGGGTCCTAAACAACACCAGAAGGTTTGGAACAACATGAGAGTTTTAAAACAAGACATTTCAGATTTACAAATATATTCCTTCCCTTACATCGGCTATAAATCTACAGTTTACCAATCATTGAGAAAAAAGGGAATACATTAAGCGATAGGTGGTTTCTTTCTCAGCATATATAAACTGGCACTTGGACGTTTAATACAGTTTGTCCTCCTAAAGAAGAGAGCAAAGCCCGCTTGATCTGCGTGTCTGTACAGATTCACACTGCGGCAGTCAACCGCTCAAAAACCGCTCGCGCGTTTCCGCACTACAAAAACTGCCACAGACTTCAAAGCATGCTCTTAGAGACACACTAAACCACAGTTAACGATCAGGTGAAAGTAACTAGAAGTCAATTACATGACTATAAAAGGTAATAGGAGTGATTGCACTGCCACCGCTCTGATACTGCCTCCCGTGTGCCGCCACAGCTTCTCTCTCCCTTTGTCGATTTAAAGCACTGCTGTAATGAGAGTGATATGGCAATCAGGCAGCTTAAGCAGCCAGTCAGCTACTGAGGAGTATTTCGTCTGTGTTTGTGTCCAAGCTGCTGGGCTTGCTGGGATGATTACAAGAAGCCAAACGGCGCTCGTTTCATCAGCATTCCATCAGAGTTTTTCTTTTTTCTTTGGTCAATTTCAACTGACTTCCTGCTCCAGACACATTGATGTCTGAACACAACCAAGAGGTGTTGTTTTCGGTTTGTTGTGTAGGGGTGTTTTGCAGCAACCCAATGCAGATAGGCAAGCTGAATCCTTTTTAACTTCGCAACTCTCATTTTTAAACTCTTTTCCATTTGAGAGGCGTTTCACCCAAAGCTGAAGAGGTTCTGGCAGCACTTCTATGATAAGGGACCGTGTCTTTGAGCAATGCCCATGAGATTTATTGGACCATTTTCAGAAGTGCAAGACCTAAAAATGGGTGCCTAAAAGGAAACCAAGCGATGATATTTTGGCAGCACACCCAAGAACCACTTCAACATTAAGACAGCTTGTGAACTTTAAAAAAGCCATTATAGAGTAAATTTCATGTCTAATAAAATGACATAAAGCAATATCCATATTATGTAAATCAAGTACAGTTGGTCATTTAAAATGAAAGGTGGTCATCTTTAACGTAATAGAGGGCCATTTAATTTAATGCAGTAATAAGGGCATCTATGATGAAAGAGTGAATGCAGGATAGATATAAATGATAGCCATCAGACTGCCCTCATCGTTTTAATAGGCATGCAGAAGAACACTTTCCACGAAGCCGGTCCCTCTGTCCTCCTGCCCAAATCCGCGGCACACTTATTGTGTTCCTGCCTTTTCCCTCTCCCGTTCATGGTCTGATAGCATCGATTGGCTGGTCAGAGCCAGGAAATTCCAAAGAGACCAAAATAATTACAAGGAGATAAGACTATCTACTGTAATTAACCACTCTCATCTGCCGGCATGGGCCAAGGTTCCTTTTAGGCAGGAAATAAATTATCCTTCAGAACTTGCCACCTCTGAAATATAGGAACAATTAAACTAGAATTAGTTCTGATCCATGGTCCCCGCAATCAAAAAAGGACATATTTCAACCATAGCATTATGGCATTATTACACTACTAATTGTCAACACTGTGTGCAATAATGAATTTTATCATAGATGGGAAGGGCATGTGCACAATTACCCACAATTCATTAGTGTTTTTTTTTTTTTTTTAACCTGGGGTGTACAAAACCAGCTAAATGGAAGCAATACAGGACAATTTACATGTAATTAGCAGATTTATTTAAATTAAAATATAAAATATAATCTATATAATATGATAATACTAGGGATGGAATCGATTAATTTTGATTAATCACATCCAAAATAAAAGTTTGTGTTTACATAATATATGTGTGTGTGTAGTGTGTATAATTAATTTGTATATATAAATACACAAACATGCATGTATATATTTAAGAAATATTTGCATGTATATACTTCATATATATTTATACATAATTAATATTATATATAAATATAAATATTTCATATATTAATAACACATTTTTCTTAAATATATTCATGCATGTGTGGGTATTTATATATACAAATTAATTATACACACTACACACACATATTATGTAAACACAAACTTTTATTTTCGGATGTGATTAATTGTTATTAACCGTTACCCATCCCTAAAATATTGATATAATGATATAAAATGATAAACACATATATTTGTTAAACTACAACCAATGTCATGTTCCTAAAAATATTCTTGGTGCAGCATGAACAAGGGCTGTTGTTTATTTATTTACCTCAATTACAGACAATTTTACACTGAATTATTACAGTATGAGACTTCTTACCCCTGGTGAATATTTTATATTTTTTTCTAAAGAAACTTTCTATAGCCTTTTAGCTTTGAGCAAAGCTATCAGTATGCCTTTTTCCTTTTTCCCCATGTTGAAAACAACTCAATGTTTGAGAGTGGAAGAATTTTAATAAGCATACGGTAACCCCCAAGGTAATTAGCTAGGGGATCAAGAGCAGCAAAAGCGCTTGATTCCTCGCCCATTTGAAGGAACGTTACAGCGTGTAGCTGCATTAAAGACAAGCGTGCAGCCAGCCAATAGGGAGAGGGGCTGCTCGCCGTACCCCATTTAAACTCGATGCTTTCAGCGAGCATTTCTAATCCATTTGTCTATCTTGTTCCTTTATTTTTCTACAGGGACAACCTGTTTTGACTGGCCCGCCCTCTCAGTCTTTTCGAAATTCTTGAAAATCATCAATTCCCCAACTGTTTCTGCACCTTCAGAGGCAGCGTGGAGTGCTTGGCATGCAAAGTGTTATACTGCAGTAAACAAGAGAAACTCCTTTGAGCTATTTTGACATTTCACCATCAAGTGAAATGCAAATGGATGACCCTTGGGCAACAGTACTCTCTTTCCTAACAGGGTTCAGATGCTGAACAAGGGCACTATGGTGGGAGCGGTCTCGACCAAACAGAATTTCAGCTATCAAGATTTGTGCGGATAACAATGACCCCTTGCTAGAGTTTAAGATGTCAAAGCAAATAAATAAGATTGTGTCAATGTTTACATGGATATACATGGCTGGTTAAAGGATTATTCACTTTTGAAAAAACTTTTGCTGATAATTTACTCACCCCCATGTCATCCAAGATGTCCATGTCTTTCTTTCCTCAGTCGAAAAGAAATTAAGGTTTTTGATGAAAACATTTTTCCATATAATGGACTTCCATGGGAACCAGACGGTCCAAGCTCCAAAAGATCGTTAATAACAGTTTCAGATCCAGCTTCAAATGTCTTTAAAATCGACACCAGGCGATGAATAAGGGTCTTATCATGCGAAACGATGGGTTATTTCAAAACTTATTCCAAAAATGTAACTTTTCTAAGGACAAATGGTAGCCTAGCTCTATTCTGGAGGCGCGTTGTAACGTCACGTAATACGTAATTACGTTCAAAAGGTCACGGGCGATGTAGCTGGAAGAACAGAATCAAAATCGTCCGACATCGTTATATTACCTTTTAATTCCTTTTTTTTTTTTTGTAAACGCCGTTCGAGTTAGTTTGCACATTCAACCTATGTGTTCAACTTACTGACTCTGTACTTCTAGCTACGTCGCGCCGTGACCTTTTGAACAGTAATTACGTATTACGTGACGTTACAAACACGCCTCCAGAATAGAGCTAGGCTACCATTTGTCCTTAGAAAAGTTACATTTTTGGAATAAGTTTTGAAATAACCCATCGTTTCGCATGATAAGACCCTTATTCATCGTCTGGTGTCGTTTAAAGACATTTGAAGCTGCATCTGAAACTGTTATTAACAATCTTTTGGAGCTTGGACTGTCTGGTTCCCCTGGAAGTCCATTATATGGAGAAAAATCCTGGAATGTTTTCATCAAAAACCTTAATTTCTTTTCGACTGAAGAAAAGAAAGACATGGACATCTTGGATGACATGGGGTGAGTAAATTATCAGCAAAAGTTTTTTCAAAAGTGAACTAATCCTTTAAGAATTGAGATATTTTGAAGGCAAACGGGTGACAAAGCTTCTTTTGGCTGGTCTTACAATTTATAACACTTATATTAGGGATCCTTCATGTTTCTGACTAATATCATACCAAAATAATTGGAAATGAAAATGTGGGGACTGCCATCAGCGACATTCCTTCAGCCCATACAAGAGGTCAGAATGTGCCATTGAGGGCATCGTGACCAACTACGCACACTGCAGAAGCAGGGTGAGACTCCTACCTGACAGCTGGGTGCTAGCAAACAGACAGGCCGAGCATGCTGGGAAAAGCTTTGGTAAAGGTCACACTAGGCGAGGAGGGACAGCTTTGCTGCTTGGGACTGGGAGAGATTGATCAGAAGGGCAGAGGAAGCCTAGCCGTCATCCCGTTCCACTTGGCCACTCCTCCAGTAGACCAGACAGAATATTTTTAGCTGCAGGGAGAGCGTGACAAGTTGCTAATATCTTGGAAGATGGGCGTGTGACACTGACTTCTGCAGTAAAGAGCCATGTAAAGGAGGTGAACATGCACTCTCGGCTATGGTCAGCTTGCACGGGTCAATCAGGTCACAGACACAGTTTGTGGTCTGCTGAGGAGGGCTATTTTAACACTTAGCAAGGCAGATCACAGAAAGATCGTTCTAGCAATGGATCTTGCCAACAAGCACAATCTCAATGAATCAGACAGACTGACACTTAACACAAGCATGTGTCTTTGTGTGCTACACAAGTGAATGACACCTCAAATTGTGTGGCTTGGTGAAGTGTTTCAAACTAAATCACATTTTAAAGCTACCAGTCTTATGGTTTTACCATGCGGATGATGAAACAGACAAACAGATGGACATTACAGGAGTGACTCGAACCAAAACATCAAAGATACTTTAGGATGAGTTCTTTTGAGGCGGGACAAAGTACTTTGGAACTGCATAGCAACACCCTAGAAATGTGGCCGTGAGGTTTACATGGAAAGCATGAAGACTGAACAATAGATAAAATTAAAGAATAAAATAAATGATAGATAGATATAACGATAAATCAACAATGATCAGTAGATGGTAGAAAGAAGGATGGATGGAAGGATAGATAGGAATGAATAGATAGAACGATGGATGATGGATGGAACAAAAAGACAATAGATAGAATGATAGAACGTATAGTAGAACAATACACTAAATGATGAATCAAAAGAGAGATAGAACGATAGAACGAACTAATAGAATCGAACGAACAATTAGATTAAAGTTAAAATAATGTAGTGTATAATGTAGAGATAAAAATGATAGAACAAGCGATAGAACGAACAAACGAACGAAAATAGATAGATTAAAGTTAAAATAATGTAGTTGTAAACTTAGTCCTTTATCGGATCATAAAATGGGTTATAAATATATTATTTTATATGTGAACTGGGGTATTATATACGCCAGAGGAGAGCTGGCCCTCGACTGAGCCTGGGTTCTCCCAAGGTTTTTTTTTTCTCCATTGGGTCATCTGATGGAGTTTTAGGACACCATTGGGTCACTTGATGGAGTTTTTTGGTTCCTTGCCACTGTTGCCTTTGGCTTGCTCAGTTGGGGATATTCAAATTAAATGACCCATCATACCATTGATCAGCTCTACCAAACTTGATTGTCTTTTTTCCATGAATAAACAAACACTGTTAAGTTGTCTTGATTGATACTGTGAAGCAGCTTTGATACAATCTGTATTGTGAAAAGCGCTATATAAATATATTTGACTTGACTTGACTATTATAACCAAATGCCAAGAGGAGTAAAAAGAAATAGAGAAAGCGAAAGAAGTAACTTATCTAAAATGTGTACATCGAATATTTGTGTAAGCAGCAGTAAACATGCATTGATTTGCTTCCTCCATCAAACCTATTTCTCTTATGGGACATTTTATACCCTCATAATATGTGTTCACGGACTGCCTCATAAACATCATCAGTTTAACGCACCTTGATTATGGTTCAGTTCTCCTGCAAAAGAATCAGCTTTATTGCACATAAAAGCATACTATTGATTTTTCTTTTCTCCCCCAGCTCTCTGGAACAAGACGTTGACGGAATACTATGGAACATAACCTGCAGGAGCGCCCGTTTGATCAATGTTTCTAATTGGAAACAGGCCTAAATGGTTCCTTTAGATGAAAACAAAGTTTCAATATCTCCTATTAGCATGGCTTTCCACAAACAAGTACACCTCACTTTAACTATGAAGAAGTTTGATTTAAATAAAAAGACAACTCTGTTGTTACTCTTGTATGTTTAAAACATCTCCCTATGTTGTTTAAACTGATTTCCTCAGAACACAAACGTTGAAGGGGTAATAATAAAAGTACAGAACTGGGTCTGTCCAAAAAGCTCCAAAATGATGAAAAAGCACCCTACAAGTATCATAAAAGTGGTCCAAATGACTTGTGCTCTATGTTAAGCCTTTTAAAGCCATGTGATAGCTTTGTGTGAGAAACAAACTGAAATTGAAGTCGTTTTTCACTGATAACCATCCCCTCTAGTGAGTTAACCACTAAATTGAACACAGGAATAAGTCCAATACATGAGGGAATTATTTAGACCAATTTGGTGAACTGGATTACCTCAACAATTCAAAGAAAAAGAAAGAAATTATGTTCACAACAGCAGACTTATACTTCTCTAACTAAAAAAAACATGCATCATAACATGATCACGTCTCTTCAGAAAATCTGGACTACACTCAATTCATGTGGATTAGTTTTACAATCTCGTTATTAACTTTTTTAAGTAGTTGCATGGACTGTCAATGGAGGGACACAAATCTCCCAAAATACAAGATCTTCATTTGTGTTTCACAAAAGTCTTACAGGTAAGGAACGACATGAGGGTGAGTAAATGATGACAGAATTTACATTTTAAGAGAACTAACCCACTAAAGCACAAAACTTACCAACTGGAAATAAAAAATGAAACTAAAACTAAAAGTAAAAACTAAGCCTAAATACACTTAAACTAATAAAAACACTGGTGCTAGACGCTTTTACCAGTTTCACCTTGCCCACTTCTCTCAATTGATGTATCACAGTCTTCCTATTCTAAAGCAGAAGTAGTCCTAAAGTTTCTCTCCCTCTAGATCCTAATATACCCAATTATCTGCTTTCCTTCAGATGAGTTGCTGTGTAAATACTCCAAAGGGGGGAGCCCAAGCACAACAAGATATCCAGGCCCAGCCTGATCAATAAGGGCAGAGCCACGCAACCTGCCACGAATGCACCTTGACAAGGCCAACGTTCCCCAAGGTCTAGCCCAGCGGCACTGTGCAATTATAGCCGCATAACTCACAATGATAAACAGCTGCCCGGAATGCTAAGTGTAGACCACCCAGATCCTTCCGCATAACACATGCCACAGCAGACCTCAGGTAAAAGCTCTTACATGTCGAGATGAGCAGATAGGTGAAGATAGAGGATGACTAGAATTAAGATGAAGATAGAGGAATTCGTGTAGCGCGGCTAGCACAAACCGTACCACAGGTCAACTCAAATCTAGCGCTGGTACTGAGAATTAGCTGCACATTTTGACAGCTGTCATTGTAGATTTGGGGATAAAACGTTCCTTTCGAAGTCTGACTGAGGTCAGCTTAGCTCCGGGGATCCGTTTGAGAAAAAATGGCCGCATATTCTAATGTTTATTCCTGGTAATATCACATTCATTTCATGCTTGGCTGTGTTAAGCAACAGTGATGTTAAAGATTTTCACATTCGCCAAGATGGCCGCTAATTGCAGCATTTGTCATTTGACATCTTAAAGGAACCGAGACACGATTTCTGTCACAGGGAACTGTAGCACAGCTGGAGGGACGCGCGTTTGATCTCAACACTTGGACATTTCGTCTTTCCTTGTTAATGACCCTGTTTTCCAGAGTTGAATCTGCCAGTAATGCATTTTTTTTTTCATAGTCATGGCTCATTTTTTAGTGGCCAAGCATGAATATCATAAATAGATAGCATGCTGCTTTTACAAGTTGGAAATGTTTTTTGGTGAGATTTTTAATTTCACAGGACATTAACTCTTATACAACAAAGGCTCGTGTAAATAGATTTAGGCTGTCGCTTATCGAAAAAGTCAAACATTTCATAAAATTCACGTTCACAGTTAAATTTGTTTATGCATGAAAGGGTGGCATTTTATCAGAAGAAGCTTGATTTCCATTGAAGTTCAGGTCTGTGCACGCCACGCAAATCTCATCTTTGGTATGTCCTTTTAAATGACTAATCAGATAATAATTGACCAATTGATCTCTTATGTACTTGCCATTCATTCTGCCCAACATCAGTGTAGTGGGAATATCATCAAGTGGTTCTAACAAGCTACAAAATGCCCTAAAGGAACATGTAGATGTCACCTCACCACTAGAGCTTAATGCTTGTTTTAAGGAGAGCTTTCTGAAACCTTGTTTATCAGAGGGCTAACACAGATGGTGATGATATTGACACAATGCAAGAGATAAGCCACTTCACATCCTTATTGATTGCTAACCCTGACAATCATCTGGAGACTAATTCTTTAGCATCCAGCCCTGACGACACTATTGTATGTTTAAATGCACACATACATAGACATCTGAAGTTTGAAGGAAAATTTGATCAAACAATACTAATTCTGTCAAACATATATGTCTTTCCTTCTTGGAACATAAAAGAAGTTTGGCAAAACAGAATGAAAGTAAACGGTGACCAAAACTGATAAAAGACATGATGAATAGCAAGTTTTCAAGAGTCGTACGATAGATTTTGTATGATGAACAGCCTACAAATTTAAGCCAAACAAGATGCCAAAAGTAATTTGTTATTGTGTCTTCTAACAGATCTACATATACAAATTTGGTGTGTTGCTGTATTTAAAAAGAGTCTAAGGATCCACTGGAGGCTAGTTGTAGCAAGAACCCAAGTGCAGTTTTTATTCAAAAGTAACAAACAACATGGCCTGGTTCGTGGTGTAGGGTGGGCGGACCTAGGCCGTGGAGTGGCGTGAGCGGACCAGGGCTATGGAGTGGTGTGGTTGGACCTGGGCCGTGGAGTGAGATTGGGCTGTGGAGTGGCTTGGGCGGACCTGGGCCGTGGTGTGGGCGAACCAGGGCTATGGAGTGGCGTGGTTGGACCTGGGCCGTGGAGTGAGATTGGGCTGTGGAGTGGCTTGGGCGGACCTGGGCCGTGGAGTGGCGTGAGCGAACCAGGGCCGTGGAGTGGCGTGGGCGGACCAGGGCCATGGAGTGGCGTGGGCGGACCAGGGCCGTGGAGTGGGTGGACTTGGGCCATGGATTGGCATGGGCGGACCTGGGCTATGGCGTGGGCGGACCAGGGTCATGGAGTGGGTGGACCAGGGGCGTGGAGTGGGTGGACTTGGGCCATGGATTGGCATGGGCGGACCTGGGCTGTGGCGTGGGCGGACCAGGGTCGTGGAGTGGGCGGACCAGGGCCGTGGAGTGGTGTGGGCGGACCAGGGCTGTGCCGTGGGCGGACCAGGGCTGTGGCGTGGGCGGACCTGGGTTCGTGGAGTGGTGTGGGCGGACCTGGGGCGTGGAGTGGTGTGGGTGGACCTGGACCGTGGTGTGGGTGGACTTGGGCCGTGGATTGGCATGGGCGGACCTTGGCTGTGGAGTGGGATTGCGCTGTGGAGTGGCTTGGGCGGGCCGTGGAGTGGCGTGGGCGGACCAGGGCCGGGGAGTGGTGTGGGCGGACAAGGGCCGTGGAGTGGGTGGACTTGGGACATGGATTGGCATGGGCGGACCTGGGCTGTGGCGTGGGCGGACCAGGGTCGTGGAGTGGGTGGACCAGGGCCATGGAGTAGTGTGGGCAGACCAGGGCTGTGGAGTGGGTGGACTTGGGCCATGGATTGGCATGGGCGGACCTGGGCTGTGGCGTGGGCAGACCTGGGCTGTGGCGTGGGCGGACCAGGGTCGTGGAGTGGTGTGGGCGGACCAGGGCCAGAATATGAGCCAGATGCAGAATGCACTGGGAAATGAGCTCTGACAGCGGACAGTGATGATGGTATAAAACATCTGCTTAAACTGAACCCTTCCAAGCAAAAAAAATAAATTAAAATCTGCTTCATTTTATTCTTCTGTATTTATTACTCTAAGAGTTGTATATGATCGCGACAGGTAGAGATCCGTGTTAGATATAGCTAGATCCAGGTTGCTAAAGACCCGAATATCTACTAAGGATTGGCGAAACATTCATGCATTTAAGGGTTAAAAATGTGGAAAAGTAATGTGGATCACTTAAAAAAATTGAATGTGTACATTTATATAGTAATATGTTACATTACTAGATTAAAAACCTATTTGATTACCTCATGAATGTTACTTGTAATGCATTACCCCAACACTGATAAATGGCATGTAAAGTATAATGTGGTCTCAGAAAAAAAGCCTTCCCAGTGTCTTATTGCAGAGCAAGTTTCTTCAACCTACTCTCACAGCCGTGAAAGGAAACAAACGACCTGTGAGCAGCAACCAGCATATTAGCACTGAAACCTACAGCAATCTCTGTCAATTACACTACCAATTCTCTCCCCATCTAACCACCTCCAAATTGGATAAAGGGGCAATCATCAGCTTAAAAGGTCTAAAACCTGCCCTTGGTATTCAAATGATGCCAAAGTTGTACATTTAATAATGACTGTCTCTCAATAATAAACAATAGACATGGATTAGATTTCTGAGATGCAAGTACGTTTGGGCAATTTCATTACGCCCCTCCTGTGCCAGTCGCTCTCTCCCTCAGATAGAAAGAAATGAGCTCTCAGCAAGAATCACGCTGAATAACTGAAATACTTTAGCACTGTAACAAGCAGAATAAAGGACCCAGAGCAATGTCATACTTTGACACGCACTCGTTTCTATTTAATAGCCCACCTCGCACAAAAAAACACCAGCAAAAATGAGCCCCCCAGCAATAGTTTTGACCTAAACATCTCTGTCTGATTGATGAAGTCATATCATTTAATTCGGACATAACAGTCATCTCCACAGATCTTTGATAAATCATTTAATAACATGAGAAACATCCAGTTAATAACGCTAACATCCGATGTCACACAGGAGTCAGAACGTAACATCCGTATCATCGTTTACCACAGAACAAGGTCGTGTGTGTTAAGAGCTACATTGTCCCCTGGATCTCCTCCTGAAATGCGTTATTCATTATTTGTTTTACTGAGATAAAAAAAATGGGAAATATTCAAGAATATCTTCCACTAAAGATTATAGTCCTTTAAGATGGTGGAAAGAAAAAACAAATTGATGCAAATTAGTGTGGTTAGATGCCCTAAAAAGTAAAAATGGTGTTTAGGCTTTCCTTGGCTGAATTCCTACTTTATGCAGTGTTACACAAATGGAGCTAGCATAAAGTTAATTTAACTCTGTGCGATTTAAATGCTTCTGTGGATCATTAACAATGAACTCCATTTTCCCCTCGAGCACTGGTGGGTGAGATCTCGCCTTTGGCAACATTAACCTTTTCAAGAACTTTCCTTTAACTGCAAAAAGAGATATCTCAGTCTGTAAAAGCACAGTTTAAATATATCACAGGTAAAGATGAAAAAGGGCATTCAAACTTGTTGGCTCAACAAGTTTTTTTGACTTAATGAAAAAATAAAAGAAAAAGAGAGATGAATTCAAAATAAATGAACACAAATAATGTTTATGATAACCACTGGTCGACAATAAACACAGCACAATCAACAAAAAAAATTATGTTTGCTTATCCATTTGTATAAATATGAATGATAAAATCAGAAAAATTCCAATAATTATAATAAATGGTTGTTGAAAGTTATAGATGCATTTTCGGACTTAAAGATAAAATAAAAATAACACCACTTTTGTACTTGGCTGAGAGAAAATATTGGTAGGGCAAGGCAAATCTGAATAATATCTATAATATTTATATATAATTCCTCACTGTAAATATCTGTTAACACAATAAATTAACACAGGACAATAACAAAATAACCAGGGATCAACAACAATCAGTTAATAAAAACACTATCCAAATTCAGTTTTATGATAATTAAATTTGACAAAAAAAGTCATGCTAAATAAAAACAAATGTATTTGAGACATTTAATATGGTACAGGGCAAGTTAAAATCTGAATAATATCTATAAAATGTGTAATATATATATATATGAAGAGTTCAGATGCAAAAGCCTCTAAGTGCCATTTGAAATTTTCTTCTAAAATGATCATTTTTATCAAGCTTGTATATTTAAATTCAGTAATTTCACTTAAATGGCAATGAAGATTACCTATTAATTGTCATTTAAGTGAAATTACTGAACTTAAATATCAAGCTTGATAAAAATTGTCATTTTAGAAGAAAATTTCAAATGGCATTTAGAGGCTTTTGCATCTGAACTTTCATATACACACACACACACATACATATCATGTTTAATAAAAACAAATGTATTTTAGACATTTTATATGCTGCTAAAAAATGTATTATAATTTTAATTTTAATAGAGCTAGTATAAAATAGTATAGGGTAAGTATCAATATATATATATATATATATATATATATATATATATATATATATATATATATATATATATATATATATATATATATATATATAAAATTCATCACAGTAAATATCTGTTAACAAAAAATGTATCAACACAGACAATAACAAAATAACCAGGGATCAGCAACAATCTAATCAGTTAATAAAAACACTAATCCAAATTCAGTTTTATGATAGTAAAATGCGTCATCTTTAATAAAATCAAATGTTTTTTGGACATTTAATATGCTAAAAAATAAATTATTATAATTTTAATAGAGCCAGCAAAAAAAATAAAGGTATAGGGCAAGTTCAAATCTGAACTAGCAGAACAAATCCTTGCTGTTACGACCCGACCCGTTAACAATTAAAAATGCCAAAAGTGTGCTCGACAATAAGCCAATAACCAAATCAGATGATGGGGAGCAGGAGATAAACAGGCATGCCGTCTAAGATCTTGTATCTTGTAATGCCATACTCTTAGCTCTCTGCTATTGAAGGGCAGGATAACTTTCATCGACAAAGCAGGGCACTCTCCTTTGGGTCACCCCGTTTTGGACAGATTTTCCGCATGTGCTTCGGAGCTTTCCGAGGCCCGCGCGGCGCTCCAGGGATGTGCATCTGAATGGACATAATTGTGTTGCCCTTCCATTGCATTGCTTCTCCGCGGCTCCAGACGAACCGTTTGCCGGTCTCGGCTGGGGAGGTGGAAGCAGTCAAACAATGACCGGACTGCATGACTGACACATCAAAAACTTTTCTGCCTCCCTTCCCTCTCAGTCTAGCAATCCGGTTCCGAGGGGACTTCCCCTAATCCCTGCCTCTCTGAATGGATGTTTAATCAAGGCCTGATTAGTGAGACGCTGTTGCTAGACGTCGCTAAGAGCATTGGACCCTCTCGGCTCTCCTGAACAAGAGAAGCAAAAACAGATGAGAGGTGAAGAGACGACCTTCTCCGCTCTTCCTCTTTGACTTTCACTTGAATTATTTATTTGTTTCTTTTCCCCCCTCCTCGACCATTCAGCTCATTAAGTCGGTTCACCTTTCTTGATTTCTGTTGCCTTGTGCCTTCATTCCCATCACACATACATGCTAAGGGGAAATAAGAGGGAAAAACATGTTTTCCTTTCTTCTCCCAAATTTTCTTTATACTCCAGAATTTTACAAGGAGTGTCCTCTGGCTCTAAGCAAATGAATTAAACATCATGGTTGTCTCCGTGTATGCAGAGGGGATTTAATGTAAAGACTTTGTTTCCTCTGGAAGTGTGAGACGGGCACAGAAAGGCTGACAAACAGGATGGGCGTCTGGATGGAGGAAACAAAAAGGCAACTTCCACAATGCATCCCTTGGCTCTCTTTCACAAACACGCTACCTCAGTGGGAGTCATCAGAGATGGAGAAACATTATAGGTTCATATAACATTTATGAGTTTCTTTCATTGCTCTCATGAGCACTTTATTACTAGAAGCGTATTTGATAATTCGGCTTTAAAATGGGGCATATCAAGGAAAACAGGATTTCGCCTTGATCGTTTGAAATAAGGGTTTAAAAGAGACATCTGCTATGTAGACATACTCTAATTTTCCCAGTGCAAAGCTTCCTCCCTTTCCAGTCCACAAAGACCATTTATGAAAACTAAGCAGCAACAACGGAAATCATAATGGTTACGATCATGAGTTTATGAAAGTAATAGCTCACCCTAAAAAAAATTAAATAAATAAATTATTCACAGCACAATGGTTATACCCTTTTTTAAATCTGCACATCAATATTTTATGTTCATTCTTTTGACTATTTCTGTAAGAGAGGGTCATAGAGAGGATTAAAAAAGCCTATTTCTTCAAAATGACTTTTTTGTCTTTTAAATCTTTGCTAATATTTTATGTGGACCTCAGAGAACATTGTTAAATTAAAATAAAAAACAATGCCATTCAAGATCCCTTTAAAAAAGTATAATAATAAAGTTCAACAAAAGTGTAAGATATGCTCCTTTAACAAAAAAGGGCCCTCTGGCAAAGATCATGCCTGCTGTAGGACATGTTGAAATTGTGTGTATTCAGGTGAAATAATAACAGTAGTGAGCAAAAGAACAGCTCTGCGGTAAAGCTCAACAGGAGCCACGGGCTACGACAGTGGTCCCATGCACGGCACCGATCACCAGAGGGAATTCAAATCCTTTCCCTCACAATCCAATTCTTCAAGGTTTGTCCCTTTATCTGCAGCAATTTACACAGGCTCAAGCCCTCTCCCCCTTGATGAATGAAATACTTTCGAGAGGTGTCATCGACACAGAACCAAAGCTACGGTATCCCCTTCTGTTTCCCTTTTGTGAAATTTACCCTGCTCTCTCTTTTGACCGTTTTCTTCTAGTTTCATCTCAAGTCTAAAACCCAAAGTCAGTCTGTCTCCTTAAGCTTGTTCTATCAAATTTTGGGATAATAACTGAAAATATTGCATATTAATTCCTTAAAAGTGGTGTTTAAAATAAACAATAATAAGCATTGCAAGTACCTTAACTTTGAAGACATGTGTGTGTGTGTGTATATATATATATATATATATATGTATTATATATATATATAGTGTATATAGTATTATAACAAATTATTAATATATATAGCCTTTATATCCTGTATCATTGTGGCCAAATGTGGGCACAGAGGACTCAGATGTGATACCTAATTTATATTTATATATAAATGTTACATACGCATATCTCATACCTTATACGTACATATAGATACGTTATGTGACAAAACGGCGTATATACTACGCACACTGGCACCCGTTCATCGATTATATATATACACGTCCTGTGAGGGCAAAGTTTAGGTGTGGGGTAGGGTCTGTAGTGTCATATTCATGCTATATAGGATTATATAATCGTCTTGGGTTACATGTGTATATATTATACGATAAAGAAGTGCCATGTGCATTATATTATCGCCGTTTTGTCATATAATTGTGGTCAAATGTGGGCACAGAGGACTGTGATCGAATTCTGGTGCTCAAATGTTATATTACTGTCTTCGATAAAGTTTTGTCTATCCATTTATGGTGTTTATTTTTTATTTTGAGGTTTTTTTTTATTTACTTCAAAAAATTACCATATTTTCTATTTAAATTATGCTTATTTTTAAGTTTTATTTTTTTAACTACATTAAAATATCATTCCAACAAGTTCTTAGAGCTAAAACCTAAAGATGAAGTGACTTTGCCGTCACCTGGTGTCTTATTTTGGCTTATTTTAGAATGCTCTAAATGACAGTTTGTCCCATTCATTTCTATGGGTGCCCATGTTTGATCCAAATACAAGATTAAGGAGTTTTTTTTTTTTTTTACCCACTCAACATTGCAGAATTGAGTAAAAATGTTTGTGTGTGTTCAGGAGGCAAACTTAGGAAAAGTAGCCAAGGCTTGTACCGCTCAGATCAAGGGAAGTATTTTTTAAAAATAAATCAAAACTATTTTGCCCACATTTGTCCAGAATACGGTTTTAGGGATATATAATGCTTTAAGTTTGTTTTAAGTGAGAGTATTTTGAATTGGTGTCCACAGAGAAAGATGAATTTTGACAGCAGAAAGATGTTATTATTGTATCTACCTATTTGGACCACACTAACCAGACAAACCTTGACCCCTCATACACATTGCGCAGTAGTCTCGTGTTTAGTGTGGACAAACAAATTGCTTGTCGCTGGAAACTTGTCACCTGGTTAGGAAATGATGTAAGAATAGTTTACTGTCACACATCAAGGAGCAGAAAAATGTGCCGCAAACGTAACATGGTTTAAATTCAGCAGAAGTTGGTTTCATCATTCTTTAAAACATCCTATTACGTCTTAAATATCCCTGCGAGGCACACAACAATATCCAAATTCAATGAATAAACAACCAAATAGCCCTTGAGAAAGCAATGATACAAGTGCTAGATCTAAAACTCTTAATATTAACAAATTTAGATGCCTGGAGACGAATAACCAAACCTCCACTCATAGCTCCATCAATCATGCAGCAAATAAAGCCACTTTAATGTCTTAGAAAGAGCAAAATGAAACTTGTCCTCTCTCTATCCGAAACTTGGGGAGTGCGATCAGCAGCGGCAATGCAAACGTATGGCAATGTCACCGAATGCAGCTCACCAATTAAATGTATGGCCAGGAGACCAGAGAGGTGAATGATGCATACGTCCAGCGTGTGTGCTGATGATGCTTACCTCTCCTCACTTCACATCTGTCTAACGCGGGGGAATTACTGCCTGTGTCAGCCAGCGAGAGGAGGAGAGAATGTAGCCGATTGTCTACAACAGTCCTCTGGGAACCCTCTCCCCACACCTGCTATCTCATTGGGCCAGGTGGGAGACGGAGCGAGAGAGACCCTGACAGCCTGACATGCTCAAGACAAAGTAGGGTACATCCCTCTCCTCCACCCTTGGCCAAATCATGTGTGAATAACACTCCACTCAATGACTTTTTGAAACTTTTTGGCTAAGTGTGGAGAAAGATCACACCACGTTATACATCAAAACTGCTTTTGAAGTTACTGACAGACATTTATATTTTATTTTTGGCCATTTTTTATTTTATTATTGTGACAATCGAGAGAACACAGGATATCAAGTAAGAAAAAAGATAGAACAATAAAAAACTATAGAAAGAAACAGATTGATAGAACAATAGAAAACTATAGAAAGAAACAGAAAAATAGAAAGGAGTCGGACTATACACTGTAAAAATGAATGTTATTTATCTAACAAATTGGGGCAATAGATTACAAGCAATATTATTAATTCAATTTACAAATTAGAATTGAGTAACAATTATTCAAATTAATTCCTTAAAAGTAAACCATTTAAAATGAGTAAAACTTACAAAAAAACGTATATTTAAGTCACCATTATGGTGATCGGTGTTTGTTTTACGTTTCTCCTTCAGTGATTATGTTTGTTAACATCAGGTGTCTTCAATGTTGGCAATATAAAATAAAGAGTTCTTAATTAATCTTTGACGTTTGTCTGTTATTCAGACATTTTTGTTTAATTGTTTTGTATAAACTTTACTCATTTTAAATGGATAACTTTTAAGGAATAATTTGATTAATTATTACTAAATTCTAATTTGTTCAATTTAATTAATAATATTGCTTGTAATCTGTTGCCAAAATTGTATTGATTAGATAAAGCGTATTAATTTTTACAGTGTAGAAGTAAAGAAATAACTATAGAAGTGGATGAATGGATGGAAACAACTGTTGAATCTAGTCACTTTCATTGTTACATTATTTTGAATAGTATTTTCAGGAAGCTCAGCCTACTTCACCTCTGACGGACGGCCAAAGTTTGATCCTTAAAGGGATAGTTCACTTTGAAATTAATTTTTGATGTTTTAGCTTACCTCAAGGGCATCCAAGATGTAGGTGTCTTTGTTCCAACAGTATTTTCAATTTAGATATTTTTAGGTCAAACCGTTCTTGTCTGTCAGTCATATAATGGAGGTTTATGGGGTCCACCCTGGGTTCAGAGAGAAGCGCCCTCAAAGTACTTGGACGTGACTGTGATTACAAGAAGTAAAACGATATAAATACTGTCCGTTTTCTCACACGCTCGTTTCGTGTCTTAGGCCATCAATGTGTACTTACATTTACAAGTCATTAAATCATGTTTAATTTGGACTTCTATCTGCAAGCTCTTTGAGGTGGACCCCATGAACCTCCAATATATGACTGACAGACACGAACGGTTTGACCTAAAAATACAAAGACACCTACATCTTGGATGCCCTTGAGGTAAGCTAAAACATATCAAAATTAATTTCAAAGTGAACTATCCCTTTAAGCATAACATCAGGAAATCTCAGAGCATGTTTGTTTAACATTTGCATTATGAAGATTGGAAATCTGCTGATTGGAAGTCCCACCCAAGCTAGGCAATGCCTTTTGATATCATCATGTGACATGCAAACAGGATGAAGTCACCCTCAAGGAAACGGCGCCCACAAACAAGGGCTGAACAAAAAACTTTTAGTGCAAATGTTACATTTTACTAGTAAGCTTCTTAGCACTTTGGAATCAATGAGCTGATTTTAACCTATTATGAATGTAAAATCGAGTGAGGAAAACAAACATGATGGAAGATTTACCTTTCGTCTGTCAAGAGACTTCTTAAGCTCACTTGCTCAAGCGTAAGATTTCCCTTTCCCAATCTTAAAGTGCGCTCCAAATCAGCAATAATTCTGTGAACATATTGCTGACATTAGCCTAAAAGAGATTACAGAATGATTAGGGGGATCTGCTCCATTAAGACATGAGGGGGCTTAACAGAGCCAAACCCTTCATCGTGCAAATATTCTCTCGGCAGAGACAGGAGACGAGGCTTTATGAGGAGCACTCCGAGGACTGTCTCCAACATTAACCCAAGCGTTGCAGTGAATCGTATGAATATTGCCAATTAAGATACATTTTTAATCACAGTATTACTGACACTGCCGAAGCCGAGAGCATTTTATTAGCATCCGCATTGGCATTTAACTTCCAGCATTGAGGATTTAATTGATTCCAATTTCAGTTCCCCAAATTTCAACAAACTTTCAGGAGAACAACGAGAGACACGCATTAGTACACGGCGCACACACACAAGAACCAAACTCTAATTAAAATCTTCCAATTCAAGGACTCTTTTGATTGACCGTAATGCTTTAGTAATCTTGTCTGTGGGCCTTGACCTAGTCTGTCGCTGTGCACGATTTATGGCACCCAATTACAATTTGTATTAAGCTTGCCAGGCGACTGGCCCCAAGTGAGTGAAGGAAAGGCCTTCTGAACCTAATAGAATGTGGCTTTACCACCGATTCGACCACCTCTGTGGATCGACAAGGTAACAAACAAATATTTCACTGTGACTTGAGAGCGATAATATATCGTCCAACCTCTTGTTTATTAAAATAACGAGCGGATGAATTATTTGCGGTGCAAAATGTCAAAGTGCAACCAGATGACTTAGAATCTCATTTAAAGCACATTTTGTCTATTTGTGCTGTGTAGTTGTGTATACTGATCTTAGCCAGAAGGGCTCAAGGCAAAAAGGAAGCTGGGTAGTTTGTGGCAAGCCAGTGTCAATCAGTGTAGGTTCCAGAACAGGGCAGCTCGAGCAGATAGCACTTGTCAGCCAGAGATAAGCACATCCTCACCTTTCTGTATTTGACTTGCAAAACCAGTAACCCCACTGACCACCAGAAACAGCAAACTCAATATTGCAAACAGTGACAACACTGCGGACTCACAACAGGCCACGGATGGAACTCTTTTTGGCTCCTGAGAACTGATTACAGCATGTTTTGATGGTAAAATGAAATATTTTATGGCAAAACATTAAGAGCAAGTTGATGATCAAACTATGACCCTTTTAAAAAGATTTAGCTGTCTTGGTTTTAAAAATGATAAAACAGCCTCAACCAACAAGACTACATTTACAAAAATGCTTTCAGAGACTCATTAAGATAATCAAAATCAAAGCAAATGACTTTTAATTAAATGTCTTTGAACTTTCTTTTCAAGGAATTTTGGAAAAATCTCTCTTGAGGACCAAATCAGCATGTTAGAATGACTTCTGAAGGATCAAGACTAGAGCAAGGGCGGAAAATTCAGCATTGACGTTAGAGCCAGACCGATATATCGGCATGCCGATATTATGCATTTTCCAAATTATCGGTATCGGCAGTTATAATGGTCGATAAATTAATATTTCAAAAATAAAACGGACGAAACACGCTTGAACCATGTCATGAGTGTTGGAGTTGTATAGTTTGTCCACCAGAGGGCACTCTACACCGTCTCTGTTGGCAACACTCGTTGAGTTGGTCACAAGACATACATTGCTTAAGTAACAATTAAAAGAACATTCCCATCAGTCGCGGAATTAGTTAGTAATAATTACGTTACGTTGTTACAGTGTAGTTGACTGACTGTCCTTTTAACTTTTGACAATGTGACTGAAGTATTTCTTTAAAAGCACGTGACAGTTATAGCAATGAGACGTATCATCTCTCCTTGGCCTGTTATGTTGAAAATGTATGTTTTACACTTTGCAGTATGACGCCATCCATTGCTAAATTATAACTCATCATAGACTAGCTAATCACAAAGCTAGCTAATGCCACTATCATCAGTCTGTTCTGTTGTGACAATAAAAGAAAACAAGTTTCTTTTCAAAATTCATGATCATAATATTTTAGTTAACTCATAAATAACAACAAATAACTAACATTAGGGAAATCTGTTAATGTTTTGTTGCGCGTTTTCAAAAAACAAAAAAAAATATATATATATATATATATATATATATATATATATATATATATATATATATATATATATATATATATATATCTACATATATATCGGCATATTGGATTTTAAAACCAAAAAATATTTGTATCGAGTATCGGCCTTCAAAATCCACAAAATCGCAAGAATTTTTTGCAAAAATGTATTATTATTTCAAAATGTTATTATTATATTATAGCAATATTACTTGTATTATATATATATATATATATATATATATATATATATATAATATATCAAATACAAAAAATCAGGCAAAACAAAATAAATGCAGATTAGAAAGGTTCCTTTTATTTCATTTACACGCAATCTGCATATTCCTATCAATCTCCAAACGGCTCAATTCAGTAACATGACCTCACCACAGCATTCTGAGGTTTTACGATATTGCCGGCTTGCTCTTATGAAGACAAGCGAAGCAGGGTAACGTTTGTGCTTGGAGGGTGAATTTTATTAGTTTGCCTTGTGCTTGATTTCCGTACCATTTCCAAGGTCCCGCTCAAGGTGGACCTATTCACCGATTCTTATAGTTTCTCTCTTCCTCTACAATATCGAGCTGTGGCTCCATTACCACATTGCTGCTCTGTGCCGGTTGGCCTGCATTTGTCTCTTTAACTTTCTTACTGATATGCTGAACGTGGTGTTCACTGATATACATAGCTCTATTTTTCAGTGTAATCATTCCATGTCCCTTACTGCACTGTGATTGTAAACCAAGTCACACACACACGGTAGTCAGACCCTGTGTTCCTGCTGAACATGTGTGTCTCAATCAACACTTGTCATTGAACTGGTTGCGAAAATAGATGAAGTCCTCGGTGGCCTGACCTCTATTACGTCACTTATTCACAGCTGATGAGCTGTGATAACATCTGCTATTGATTAGTAAAAAAAGAGAGAGAGCAAAATAGAGAGAGACTGTGAGACTCTTTGCACCCTGAAGCAGTTTCAGATAGATTGATCAAGTTTCTCCCTGCCCCTCATCCAGGACTCAAGACCGATTTCACGCTACCTGCCACACATCTTACACTAATTGTAAAGAGCTGCTCCAAATATAAATGCAAATCAGAGACTAAAAGCCATTAACAAACTGCTTTACATGATCTGAGCACCAAGTAGAAAGGCAGAAATGCCAGTGTGTGGGGTCCTCGACTAAAATACAGTCATTTTAAAACTTGCATTATCACTCAGTATAAAATCATAAAGGTTAAGTGTTAAATCGTTAAAGGAAAGATTAAATACTATAAAGTAAAACAACCTCCTGTTGGGTTTCTCTTCATGAAAGAGTGCTTATGATACATTTTTCATAACGGTTTCCCCTAAGGTCCCAGTTATGTTGGAATTTAGCTATACAGCCATAAATAAACATTTTCCACCATCATGGACTCTAAATTGGACATGTTGATACCTTTAAGATTTCAATTTAGTTTTTAAATGTCCTACAACAGGCCCTTTACAATAACCCACACAAACTGTTCAGATCAGAATAGGTTACAAATTATTTTTATTTCTATTTAATATTGCTCTTTTGGATAATAAAAAAATATTAATTAATCCTGAATTTGTTTTTTATGCTAATAATACTAAGCAGCACAACTGCTTTCAACATTTATAAAATGAATGTTTTCTTGAGCATCAAATCAGCATATTAGACTTATTTTTAAAGAATCATTTGACACTGAAGACTGGAGTAAAGGCTGCTAAAAATTTAGCTTTGCCCTAAAATCAATAAATTGGAAGTTCAAATATATTTTAAAAGAAAAATATTTTGTAATATTATTAATTGGTGTTAATAATAACACCATATATTAATGGTGTTAATATATCCATATATTAACACCATTAATATATCATATAATTGGTATATTAATTGGTGTTCTGAAGATGAACGAAGTTTTTACAGGTTTGGAATGACATAAATTAGGGTGAGTAATTAATGACAAAATTTTACTGTAACCCTTTAAAAGAACATCTCAGTCTCGTCATCATATAAACTTCTGTTATCTCAGTTCCTACTGAAGAGATGTTGGAAATGTGCATTTCTGTACCCAATTAAAGCAGCATTATGTTATTTTTGAAATTTTGCTCTCAGGATCCCCCTACAGTTGGGAAACGGTATTGTCGTCTACTACTGTCGTAAAATGTGGTTACACTAGGGAATACACGCGTGCATTTGTTGACGAGCGAGATCCCGAACTCTGCAGAAGGAAGGAGTTCTCACATCTTGGGCAGACTCCAGTGTTGCGTGTGAAATGTCTTACATTTCATTGGCATATATTTCAGCATGTCATATGAATATAGTGTCATGAGCTTTATTTTTTTCAAACGCCAAGATCGCGTAGCTCACGTTTACAAGCCAGCGTCTCTATAGTAACGTTAGCCTATTGGCTATTATTTTACATAATGGATATGCTAATTCAATTAAAATGTTGTGTGGTAGATACTATGTCGTCAATATTATAATATCAAGCTACCATAGATGAATCTGTAAATTTGAAAAATCGATTTGCATTATAGCCTGAGGCAAGACACTTTCACCAGAAAAATAAGTAGCAAACATGACTATCGGCCTGCAGACATAGGATAGTTATCCTGACCGAATATTTTGTTCGTCTAATCATGTATTATTTACTTGCAAGAATGTAGCCCCTACCAAACTCAGTAATCAGTATACTTTCATGTCTCGAGCTGGAGCAAGCTGCCCACCCCAGCTCTACGGGGATGCTTGAGTGTCTTAAACGCCCTCAAAAGAAAGCAATGCAATCTACACTGGATGCGGCGAGGTGCAAAGCTACACAACACATTACTAACAGTAAACTGATCGCCCGCACGCTCTAGTTTCCGACGCACTTCACATTTGGTTTTACTTGCTGCTTCAGCCATGACAACATACAGAGATTAATAAAAATAATAATAAAATAAATTAAAAAAACGCTTGTTTGGAATTTGAGGAAGTGGGGGAAGTGATGTAAAGCAGTCGAATTTTGTAGTTCTTTTTTGTGCTCAGGTTCCTACCCGCTCCCGAAGTTACAGAGTGCCAGTAAAAGCGATACAGACCACGTCAGGCTATGGCAACCTGTCATTTAACCTATAGAGGGAATGCATGTGACATCACCGTCCTGTCACGTGCCTGCAGTTTCTCACAGTGAGTGGCAAAAAGACTGAGCGGCCGTATATGTTTTCAGCGTGAATGCCGCAAAAAACAAACACAACACATATAAAGTGGGAAAGAGCTTTGCACTTGACTGTACAACTAGATTTGACAAAAAAAATCGGAGGTATATTTTTACAGACTGCTATAGAAAGAGGAGCAAATGGATCACTGCAATTCACAGAAACAACTGGACTCCAGTCAGCGAAAGGTGGATTTGCAATTATCATTTTGTGTCAATATGCTGAATTTAGCTGTAAAACCATACCCATATATTTTGTATTGTTATATATATATTAACAACTCATCAATTAAATATTTATCATTGCATATTCTGCATTATTGGATGTTTCTTAATAAACACTGACCAAAAAAAAAAACTATAAAGTTTTATGGCTGGACGATATGATGATATATAGGCTATATATATAACACTGATATAAGTAATCACCCGGATTTAGACCTACCTATATTGTATTTATATAAAGCGTTCACAGGCAAATTTGCTTTATGTTTACCGTCTATATTGCTTTTATTTCCCCGGTGTCGAAATCAGGCAAACATAAATGTCAGGCAACACGATTCCTGTCTGCATGTCAATATCCATGGATCACTGGATCTTTAGTAAGTTGTAAGGAACACTATATTGAGTCCAACATTTAGTTTAAATTGATAAAATTGTTCGTTTTAGTCGCATTTTCGCAGTTTCCCCTATTAAATCCAGTCACGCAGCAGATCTTTTACCACTCAGTCCGGCTGAGGGGGTTGTTCCGGCGGGAAAGTGAAGTCAATGCATTCCCTCTATTGTAAGTCGATGTACCATTTCAAGGGTTTTGGAAAATTATTATTAAGGTTAAAAAAACAACAGTGCTGCTTTAAAGGGGAGAGGGGAGAGAGTCGCCAGAGTGAACTAAACAAACAAACTGAGCAAAGACGAACAGACTTGGAAAACGTCGACACCCAGTTACAGGCGTGAGAGTATTCTCGGCGCCATGGAATTCTCTCCTCCCTCTCCCAGCCTGCAGTGGGATTCCAGGAGGGTCCTGACTCCCATTGATCACATCTTGGGCTCCACTTTGACGTTTTTTCAAATCGATCCCTGAGAGGAGAAAAAGGGCACTCGTCGATGACTGACATCAATGATGTACAACCACTGCGATCGGCCCCGGCAGCACCTGCACGTCCCGTCCCAACAGTAAGGGACACAGCCACTGTTGGCCAAGGACAAAAGGAGGACTCTGGCTTTGGAGCTTGGCGGGGATTTACACAATAGCAGGTGCAGAATCTTCTTTCTTCCTGCTGATACTGAGGCACAGGGCCTGTGGGGTGCTTCCTGCTCCCCACACGACGGGCCGGTCCCATAGCCGGCTACAGGCCAGGGCTGCACAGTGCCAGTACATAAAGGTACCAAACACACACACACACAGAGAGAGAGAGAAACAAGAGTCACGCGTTCCGCTTGACGACCAAGTACTCCCCCTTTTCCTGTCAATAAAATACCCGTCTACAACGCCCAACATGACCTGATGTACACTACAAGTGTCTACATGCGGGTTTATAAGGAAGGTCAGATAGAATCATGTTATTTTCAAAGACAATCTATTCCACGGGTCAGAACAATGAGAGAAGAGTTCAGTGATGGGTAAGACAGCTCAATTTGACATTCTGATGACAGCTCAAAGAACATAGCAAAGAGAAAAAGACAAGGCCCTGTCCTGATGAGGCAGTAGTAAAGCGTTTTCACTGCGTAATTTGATTCAAATCAATTCAACTCAAACGTTTCACTTCAAATTAGGTTAAAACTGAAGGTTGCATCCGCATAAGTCTTTGTCCTTACCGTTGAAAAAGCAAGAGGGTCATAATCAGAAGACACTAGAACTTATTTTGACTATCTAACCAGTATATCAGATCTTCCAGGTGTCAGAGTGACATTTTAAAACACGGCTGTGAAGGATAGACATACAAACGGTTGTAAGTCATTTATGCCTCGTTTCCACTGAGTGGTACGGTATGGTACGGTTCGGTTCGGTACGCAATTATTTGCGTTTCCACTGTCAAAAGTTGTGAATGGTACCAAAAAGCCGAACCGTACCGTACCACTTTTTGGGTACCCTTCCGTTGGGGTACCTAGCACAGTGAAAGGGTACTAAAAGGTGGAGCTAGACTCACTGCAGAACGGTGATTGGTGGACAGAGTATCGTCACTCGCGCTTGCTACAAGGGCATAGAAGCATACAGTTGAAATAAAATACTACTGTTATTGTGTCACGAAAAATAGTTTTTAGAGTTTTTCAGGCGAGAAAGTGCTTTTTAAAGCTCAAATCTGTGGTTTATTTATAGATTTATGATAATTTGACTGAGATCCATTTCAAGCGATCACCGGACGCTCGCGCTCGTGTCCCCGCCTGGAACAGATCATCCTGATGTTTGCCACTGACTCGGACATCTCTGCAGTGGTTAAACATGAGATATAGTTCGTCTTGTATAAACCTAACAGGTGATCTTTGGTCTCATGAATCTATAATTTGTTCCCTGGCCAATAGTTTTCGCAGAAGGCTACGTGAAGTTTCATATCTTTGAGCGCTGAATTTGTATATTTGACTGACTAAATTGTTTCTTGATGTTATTTAAGCTTTACTGTATATCTGTTTGTACCTTTTACTTATATTTTATAATGGCTATTATTGATAAAACTGAAATCCCACAAAAAGAGATAATTTTGTCATTTTTTAAATTTTATTACAAGATAATCTGTTGTTTATTGTAACATTTGTTACCAATACGATATGCAATACATTACATATTGCCTGGAATATGTTTAATATTTTTACATTTAAACGAAAAGAGGCAGGGTTGTGTTTTATATTTAGTTTTATTATAAATATAACATTACATACATGCCGTGAATATAATCAATAGGCTGTGCGTTGCCTGAACCACATTTGTGTGCTTTATAATGTTTAAAATGTATTGAAATGAAATCGAAAAGAAGCAGAGTGGTGTTTTATAACATATTTCGTTTTATTATTGCCTAAAATGTACATACAGAGATAACCGGAGTCGCAGAGCCAGAGCGAGCTGAGTGCCGCGTTCAAGAACGCGTTGTTCCAGCAGAATTACTGGACTCGCGTCCTCGGGATCATTCTCCTGAGTTGGACTTTGCGATGGCTACTTGGTATTGAGAAACGCCTAATGCCAGCGCTTGTTTCTAGTGACAAACATGCTGAGAAGCAAGAACAAGATCTGCTGTCTGTCATCCATTGTTGTTTACTATGTCGCTTTCTTCGCGCGAAAATGGCGTCGATCGCTTCTTTCCAGCAAACACCACGCCTATCAAGTAAGGGTACTGTTGGCGGTGGAAACGCAAGCCTGATCATGGTGTACCCGACCCGTACTGTACTGTACCGTACCTCTCAGTGGAAACGAGGCATTAAACTGAATTTATGTAATCTATTGCCATCACAGGAATACATTACAATCGAGTGTTTTTGCGGTGTTATTTTCTTAAATAAACGCAGCCCCGGTGAGCATTTGAGAGCACTGTATAATAGATTATTTATTAATTAAAAGTGTTCAGTTTAATTAAAAACTGTAACTAAATAAATAAATATCACAGCCTACAACTGTGAAGTCACATGCTGAGATTCTACGATATTGTCATCTTTTGATTTTATGAAGACAGGATATGTCAAATCCAGGGATTTGAAACCCGATATAGAGTGATAGTGTGACAGCAGTTGTGATTTATGGATTTTCAGCTTAGAGCCGTAGTGAATGAAGGGCTTCTGTTTAGCATTGCGATCAGGGTTGAGCTGTAATTATCTGTCCGTGGATTGTATTATCCTGATTCTTCAGTTCTGTAAAGGTGGTCAGCAAGTTGCTCTGAAACAAAACAAAGCATCCTCATTAACTTTACTTTGCATGCAGTGCCATTGTTTTAGTTTGAATTTAAACCATGTCGACGCTTGAAAATGTCACACTCAAACAAGCATGGGCGCAGAGCAAAAATGACTTGATAATGTATTGTCACCGGAGTCTGCAAATGCATACTTAAAACTCTTTACTTAAAAGTAAACAGCATGCACACTAAAGCAGCAGAAACTCTCTCTGCATACCCAAGAGCCAAGCAGACAGGTTCTCTCAGCACGGGAAAAAAAAAGAAAGTGTTCTGGTTTTCTCTGGACTGGAAAGAACACTTGAAAGGAAAGCCCCTGCTGAGAAGAACTCAACAGAGACTGTACAATGACTTGAATTCAAACCTGAAGACCTCATGCTGTAACTTCATGGAAACACTAAGTCCAATGTGAAGGATGTCCTCGCGTTGTCAGCACGCCTTGCCTCTTACATTTCATCTTCTGTCCGTTCGAGGGCTTACAGGAGACTGGAACGTGACAAAATGTGAAAAGAAGGTTTTTTTTGTGTTGCTTTCTGTCTGCGTGTAGTTTGTTTGATGATTAACCAGCAGGCTAACTGACATAGAGGAGGTATCTGGCCCCTGGTGGGAGCCGCTCCAAAGCTTTCCAAAGTCCTGAAAGCTTCACTCCTACACGCTTTCTTTATTTAGCTCCTGCAAACATGGCTGCTAAGGAACCAAAGAAGCCGTTTTAGACACATGAGAAGTTTTCCCTAGCTGTGCTTTTTACACTCAAAATATACAGTGACCTCTGCACAAATGTGGCCGTGACTACATGTGCACGAAAATGATACTATTTTATGTGGCTGAGATGAGATGCTGATGAATTCAACACTGGCAGTCTCTGAACACATCTATCTGTAGAGCAATCCACGGGTACCATCTGACCATCAAACATTCCCTCGATTGAATAACTCGCTCTCACTCGATCCAACCCGTTTTACCAAAAGACAATTATTGACTCCACAGAGTAAGCTTTGCCTTTTACTCAATATGGCCAGAATCAGTCAGAATGTAATGTTATTAATATAATATTGTATATGAGCTCAAGCATTCCCCCGACCCTGCATAGGACCAGCGGTTTGGAGAATGGATGATAGAATAGAAAATAGAATAGAATAGAATGGAATCTCCAGCATCCACTCAACCCTGCATATGAAAATAAAGCAGTTTGTATGATAGAATAGAATATACATCATCCACTTAACCCTGCATAGAAAAATTAAGCAGTTTGTATAATAGCATGAATGTCAATAGAATAGAATATCCATCATCCACTCAACCCTGCATAGTAAAATTAAGCAGTTTGTATAATAGAATATAATAAAATAGAATAATAGAATCTCCAGCATCCACTCAACCCTGCATAGTAAAATTAAGTAGTTTTTAGATATAATAGAATAGAATAGAATATCCACCATCCACTCAAGCCTGCATAGGAAAATTAAGTAGTTTTCAGAATATAATATCCATCATCCACTCAAGCCTGCATAGGAAAATTAAGCAGTATGTAGAATATAATAGAATAGAATATCCATCATTCACTCAACCCTGCATAAGAAAATTAAGCAGTTTGTATAATAGAATAGAATAGAAATAGAATAGAATATTGATCATCCACTCAACCCTGCATAGGAAAATTAAGCAGTTTGTATAATAGAATACATTAGAATAGAATAGAATAGAATACAATATCCATCATCCATTCAACCCTGCATAGAAAGATTAAGCAGTTTGTAGAATAGAATAGAATAGAATAGAATAGAATAGAATAGAATAGAATAGAATCTCCAGCATCCACTCAGACCCTGCATAGGAAAATTAAGCAGTTTGTATAATAGAATAGAATAAAACAGAACAGTACAGAATAGAATAGCATCCACTCAACCCTGCATAGTAAAATTAAGCAGTTTGTAGAATAGTAATAGAATATCCATCATTCACTCAACCCTGCATAGGAAAATTAAGCAGTTTGTAGAATAGAATAGAATAGAATATCCATTATCCACTCAAACCTGCATAGGAAAATTAAGCAGTTTGTAGAATAGAATAGAACATCCATCATTCACTCAACCCTGCATAGGAAAATTAAGCAGTTTGTATAATAGAATAGAATAGAAATAGAATAGAAGGTCCAGCATCCCCCATACCATACATCAGACAACTAAGCAGTTTGGAAAATGTAATAAAATAAAATAGAGTGAAATAGAACAGAATCAGCGTTAAATACGAATAAATCACTGACATGGGTTAACAGACAATCATTATATTGTCTTCCAAAATGAATTATTGTGTTAGTCCTAACAGGCTATGTTAAACATTTTCACTACGGGCGGTATAGCTTACGTTAACAAAAACAGATCTTCTATGATAACTTTCTCTTTAAGGTCAACTACTGACAGCAGTATATATTTTGCAAATAATCTTGTTGAGCAAGTAAGCTAAAGTCAACATGTTTATAGGAAGCTACCTGAACAACATGACATTACCATAACTCTATCGTCCCTTGAGTAACAAGGTTTGTAACCGCCAGAGCTACGCAAAAAAAAAAAAAAAAAATATAAAAATAAAAAAAAAGAAAAGAAAGTACATATATGTACAACAGGCCACCATTTACATTTGCGTACTTACATAAGGTATATTTCTGGCCTAAGGGTATTAATACATGCTACCAAATTTCTCTCTTTCTCTCCGTCTCTCTCTCTCCAGGGACAGTGAGCGGCCAGTTGGACCGGAGCTGTCAGTTCTCTCTCCTGTAACAAGTGTGCCTGACGCAGAGAAGTTGGCAGAGGCAATGGATGTAAGCGCACTGAGGGTTTATGGGAGATGACAGCTCCTGCTAAATAAAAGCACACGTGCAGAGACAGTGTACGGGGGAGAGCAGGCACACAGGCCTTGCTGCTCGACACAGCCTCTAGCCAGCCAGGGCAGAACCTCGGCTAACTATCACCATCCCTATTGCGACTAGGGCTATCACTATATCAACAATACTGTTCAAGACTGGTAGTGAACTCTGAGCTCTCGCCAGTGATGCAACCACTGCTAATAATGCTGCAGTTGCTACCTGCCACAGCTATAGGAAGTGCTACGGCTAAAATTATCCTGAAGAAAAAAACATGAGGTCTGTGGAGAGACTATGACCTGCCTGTAATTGATTTACCAGATTTATTGAGGCTTATACCTAATTTACACCTACAAATTGGGGAGATTAGCATGCACATTAAATATCATTCATATCAATGCTGATTGACAAAGATAGCCTACATTTTTTTTTTGCTAATATTTATATTTATTTATTTTTGAAAAATGCTAATTTTAGCCAATAGCAGATATGGTACTGATAAATTGTGCATCTGCATATACTGCATTTACTGTAGTGTATTTAATGAACAGGAATAATGACTGCATATTAATTGTTTAAACTTTATTGGTAACCTTCGAAAAGTGTATAGTCAAGTAATTATCAAGCCCGTTTTATCTTCTAGACTGCTGAACAGAAATGCAAAATGCTCTGCTAAAATGTATAGTGTAGAGTTTAAATGTGTGAATAAAAGATTTTTAAAGATGTCTGTCTGCTAAAAACTCAAAAGGATTTTTCTTGTTCCTGATTCAAATGCAAACAAAAGCATGTCTGTTATGATTGGCTTACGTTGCCATGCTTTTACAAAATAAATTCGATCCCAAACACACACACACACACCCATCTTACGTATTGCAAAGTGTACATTTGGTCAGTATTTGTTTCTCTGTTGTGTTTAGTCAGCATGTCTGTATGTGTTAAGTCAATGTGGCTGTTTTTTGTTCTGGACATCTTTCTCGGACTCTCTTTCAGTGAACACACACACTGTCCATTTTTCACCTCTCATCGAAGTGTAATCCTCCGAACAGTAAGTGCGGGTCTCGGGAGTGTTTAAGGCCAGACCTGGCTGCCATGCGGGAAAGGGATGGTCCAGTGGAGTATGGGATTTGCACTGGCCACTGTCAGTCGACTGTTCCTCATGCTGGGCCGGGTCAAATCGTACACTCACTAACAACCTGGCCATCTGTCATCCCTTGTGCTAAGCTACACTTACAGCTCACAGGTGTGACTTGGACAAATTCAACACACTTTTATATCTCTATTGATAAAAAGGACATCTAAAAGCAATGAAATCAAAAATTGTCCATTTACTCCTCAAATATGTATGATATTAAACATGTATGATATTATTTTTTTTTTCTTAACATAAAAGTAGATGTTTTAATAAATGTCTCAAAATATATATATTTGTCATACAATGGAATGCGTCAGTGGTCAACAAAATGCCTCGGTTACCAATATTTTACAAAGTACAGGTTTGGAATGACCTAGAAATTTTATTTTTGGGTGAACTATCCCTTTAAGGGAAACCTAATTACCTTGACGCCACCTTAGTCATGCAACTAGGCAGCTATTTTCTAAGTAGGGAACTGGCATATATGTACAGCTATCCACTTGAACAAGGGAAAAACAAAAATGTCCAATTCTAAAGATTGCACTTTTGACGCTTTTGCTGTTTTAGCACAAATCACACCAGAAAATTGCATTACAATGGCATGATTGGCTCTTTTACCTGAAAGGCGGGACTTCCATTTCTACAGCTGCCATGTTAAGTGTTAAGGCCTGTTTACATTTCGCGCCAATATTCGCTGACGTTTAAAGCCTCGCGCGTAAACAACGGGCGCCATTGTGAGTGTGCACACCGACGCGTAAGACACCACACGTAAAAGCATCATTTTTAAATAAAAGCCTCGTGTTCGTTTTTTTCAGTTTGACGCGCTGTGTCAAAAACTATCCGACCAATGAGATTGGCGCTTTTGCTCACGTGTTTGGAGCTTCTGAAGTTACAGTAAAACACAACTTAGGGGCGCTCAAACACAAAACGGTCTTGCCGAGCACACATATGCAACGGCGAAGAAGATCTACGCCAAGTAGCGTCGTCATCTACACAGCCAGGAAGAAATAAGACGAGGAAGATGCAAGGCAAGATGAATGTAGAGCTGCTGTCTCGTTGGTGCTAGAACATAAAGAACTATATGACAAACGCGACAGGGACTGCAAACATCTTGATAAAAGAAAACTGATATGGAGTTGTATTGCAGAGCAAATTGGCGCCATCTAATGTCAGGGAATGAATTTGCATGTTCACTCGGCTCATCGTCAGCGAAAATCGCTTGGGTGTGAACATAAAAAACGCGTCTGAAAACGCTTACGAATAATTCGCGCTGAATATTCGTCCCGGTGTGTACGGGCCTTTACAATTTTCCTTATTCATTTTTCTGAGTTGTGTCTGCAGTCAACTACAGATACTCTAATGGTGTGCACACTAAAAGTGAATTTAATTAACACAAGATTACATAAAGTCAATCCAAAGATGCCAATACACGCCGGGCGATGCGCAATGACGCGAATTGGACAACGCGATTGTTGTCGCGCAAGCTAATCAGATATTTTTTTATTATATTTTTGTTGACGTGCCTGAAGATTGATGAACTAAAAGAATCTTTAACCATGTCATTGAAGTACCATAATCATTGGAGTGAATGTGTCCAACTTCCTAGGTAAATAACTACAAGAATAAACAAAATGCGGTAAACATTAAACACTCTTTGTGACACAAACCAGCGTGTTAAAGGGTTAGTTCACCCAAAAATGAAAATTAAGTCATTTATTACTCACCCCCATGCTGTACCAACCCCGAAGACCTTCGTTCATCTTCGGAACACAAATAAAGATATTTTTGATTAAATCTGAGAGCTGGATCACTCCTCCATAGACTGCCTAAGGGACTGGCTCTTGACGGACCATAAAGTCATTAAAGAAAATGTTTAAATATTCCATGTGCCTACAGTGGCTCAATTATAAGTTTATCAAGCGACGAGACTACTTTTTGTGCGAAAAACATAAATAACGACTTTATTCGACTATTCCATTACTTCCTTATGGGCGCATGTGCGAGAACTGAGATGAGGAAGGTCTTCTTCGACTACTTTTTGTTACCGGCTGCTCACGCTTAGGAGTATTACCGCCACCTACCGTATAAGATAAGATCCATATATAAGGCGCTCCGGCTATATCAGCACATTCATCTTATTCGGTAGGTGGCGGTAATACTCCTGAAGCGGTGAGCAGCAGGTAACAAGAAGTAGTCGAAGAAGACCTTCCTCATCTCAGTTCTCGTGCATGCGCCCATAAGTAATGGAATAGTCGAATAAAGTCGTTATTTATGTTTTTTTTCGCACAAAAAGTAGTCTTGTCGCTTGATAAACTTATAATTGAGCCACTGTAGGCACATGGAATATTTAAACATTTTCTTTAATGACTTTATGGGTCGTCAAGAGCCAGTCCCTTAGGCAGTCTATGGAGGAGTGATCCAGCTCTCAGATTTAATCAAAATATCTTTATTTGTGTTCCGAAGATGAACGAAGGTCTTACGGGGTTGATACAGCATGGGGGTGAGTAATTAATTACTTAATTTTCATTTTTGGGTGAACTAACCCTTTAATGATTGTGATAATAAATTGAAAAAGAATCTGGCCAGTTTGGGATTTCAAGCAGCACCACACACTGTTAGCAGCTAAAACTACTGAAAGTAAATGTAACGGGAAGCTTTGCACATTGAAGTTACAAAGGCTTCATCCACGCTCATGTTAAAAATTAGGCGGATACACGCATCTTACCAACAAACAAAGTTTATATCCCATTCAAACAGCTTCTGATGTAATCTTTGCATGCCTGATGTGTAAATGCCATCTGAAGTGTAAATGCCAATGATTGTTCCACTGATAACAACAAACAGGACACTGCAGAATAGAGATGGGTTGTGTCGAGGTCTAGAAGATAATTGTGCCATAGGCCCAGTAACCTGGTGCATTTCCCTTCCGAGTCGCTCGTGCCAGCTCTTTTACCAACTAATACCAGTTCACCCATTTTCTTCTCTCTTACCTCAGGACAGTTCCCCCCCGCCCCCATTCAATCTCCCTATCTTCCCGCAGCAGCCCTCTAAAATACCCGCCACGGCCGCACAGCAGATCATGCCAGCGCAAAAGCCGTAGCCTCGTCCTTATTACAGAGGCTTCCACAGCGCTCTAATCACTGCCACCAGACCCTGCACAGAGAGAGAGTGAGAGAGAGAGAGAGCATTCGCTAATGGCCAGGGTCTGTGTGTCCGCGACGGCTGCCGTGTTAACTAGCTTTTCTGCCTGTTTTGGTGGATCGGGTGACGCAGGAGTGTCTCTCCAGGGGCCAGAGGGGACCGTATTCCTCCCTTGACACACAATGATAACCAATGCTCTCGTAGGACCGGCGGTGCCGTGAACACACACACACACACACACACACAAAATCCAACATCAAAAGGACTGTGGATAAAGCTACTCTTTCCCCCAGCCAGTTTGCTTTTTTATTTCCCCCTCTGTGAAGGAGAGGAAATTGTTGGCTAAGCTGTCTTTTGTCAGGGCGTTTCAGAGGCACAGTCCTGAACACTGGTCCCTCTTTTCTCAGCTCCTGTTCACCGTTAAGGAGGCAGTTTGTACATTTACTGGAAAAGTTATGACCCCTAACCAGGTGTTGCTGTGATGTTTTCCCTCTCCATGATACTGTGCGCAGTATTTACCCTCTTCCTCACTCCATAACCGGCATTGTGATTTTATTTTTTTCACTCTGGGAGTCTCACGGATAGCACTAGCATTATCCAGTCTAGGACCACACAATCTCTGCGAGTCCTACTATCAAAGCCGTTCCTTGGAGGGCATGGATTCGACTGCTACGGTCTTGGCAGTCGCATATGGAAATGTTGCCTGGCTGAATACTGTGGATTACACTAGAGCTGTCATCAACACACATCGCCAAAGGTTGTTGCTGCTGTTAGATGCATTTTTAAAGCTTTCCTTTGAGCCTGCCTCACTTTAGACTTTCACAATTTGATGGGAAAACAAGGACTGATAATGATAAAAGAATTTCAGAGACAACATCATCTGCCAGCTAAAAAAATGTAAACAAATGTGGGAGGCACAGTTTGGTCTGTTAAATTTAGCATTAGCCTAGTTTAAGTTTTTTTTTGTGTTCTTAAAGGAACTCTTGTACTCACCAAAGTGGCTTTTTTTTTGCTCAATAACAGTAATATTGTGAAATTTGTGTATTTTAAATATAGTTTACTGTGATAGCAAAGCTTTGTCCGTATATGTCAATATACGTGCTCAAATGACCCTTCTGAAATTATTGTAATATGCGTGTTTGGTGCAAAAAAAAATTCTTATTATGATCAATGGTAAAAACAGTGGTGCTGCTTAATATTTTTGGGGGATCCATGATATATATATCTTTATATAAAAATCTATAATTTTTTTTCAGGATTCTTTAAATTAACTTTCATTTAAAATTATATGTATTTTTTTATGTAAATGTCTTTACTGTAACCTGTAATGGTTACTAATGCACCTGCAATGAAGGTATTCATTTCTCTAAAATAATTATCAAAATCTTACTGACCCCAAATATTTGAATGGAACTATATGTATAATTTAGCTAGAATTGGAGACATTTGTTATATATATATATATATATATATATATATATATATATATATATCATTTTAATTGCACAACTCTAGCTAAATTACACGTATAGTTCCATTCAAAATATATATATATATATATATATATATATATATATATATATATATATATATATATATAAATTTTAATTGCACAAATTTCTCCAATATATATATATATATATTTATATCTGTTTATATGTTTTTCTTATTTGTGTGTGTGTGTGTGTATGTATATATGTATATATATATATATATATATATATATATATATATAAACTAACATACATATATAAACATACATACATACATACATATATATATATATATATATATATATATATATATATATATATATATATATATACATATATATATATATATATATATATATATATATATATATATACAAAAAAGAAAAAAAAGTACATGTAAGCTATATAAATAAACATCCACCTTCCATTAAAATATGTTTGCAAATATTTGTAACAGGTGCTCAATGCTGTGAGTGACAGCACTTCCGGTGCATTTCTAAATAGACAGATGATCAAACAGAAGGCCTTTAATGCAGCTCCATCCAAAAATATGAGCAGCATGACAAGTTATGACAAGAAGATGAGTCACTGTTTCCGGACCCACCGATCACTCTGAACTTCAAACACATAAATCATGTGTCCTCTCGAAACTATATTTGAGGAGAAATGAAAACAAAGCAATGCTCAGCTGACTGCAAGCATTAGCGTCTGTTGTACACAAATAGCCAATGGACGTCTGTCATGGAGCCTTCAGTGAGATGGCAAATCAATTAGAGTGTATATTCTATTATTACGAATAACGATCAATTAAAGTGTTTTTAGTCCTGTTGTACCCCATTTCAAAACCCTGATAAAAACAAGGCAAAATGAAAAGCAAATGTTGTCTTCATGTACTCTAGCCTACTTAAAGAGAGAGTGTGAGTTAGCTGGTGTGCACGGGTGGGTTGTAGCGGTAGTAGATCTGAGTGTGACAGATTTATCTCCCCTCGCTCAGGCTGGATGAGAGGGGCTCATAAATAAACAGGGAGACGGGAGAGAAAGCTCTCCATTGAACATAAACAAGTAGGTCCTTTAGTCCTGCATCAGTCACTTGCCAGGGGACTGTGACAGTGAGGGGTCCAAGGTGAGGTCAGGGTGGTTCCCTTTAACCCTGGACTAACGCAACGCGACCGCATTCAGCCAACACATCATTAGGTTCAGATTACAAACAAATATGGCTACGGCTCCAATTTGTCAATACGTGAATTCAATGACAGATAATCCGCATGTGCATTTTCACACTTGGGTGATTTATGTACTGCCGCAGAAAGGAAGGGCTAAGTTTGTCCTTCAGCATTCTCATTTATAAAATACAGTGGACAGCACTGATATTATATAGCATAATACATATAAGCATGGATGTACATGTGTCTTTTATACTGAATGGATAGAGATGGTATATAGGAAAATGAAGGGGACAACAGAGCGTGTGGAATCGAGACATGACAGACTGGACTTGAAGCTTCGTTCCCACGGGAACATTGTACCACCTTACCTCGCTTTTATCACCATAAAGCAGAAGACAGACCACATAAAAGCCGGAATAAATTGGATATGACAGATTAAATCCTGGTCATATGCACACAAAAAATGTGTAAACAAAAAGCACACAGAAAATGCCCACGCACAAATGAAAAAAGCTGCTTTATGGTACCATGCTGAGGGTGTTTGTTCATCAGCGTGAAAAAAAATCTCCACAGAAAAATAGATTTTTAGGAATAACGCGCAAATATTTTCTCTGAGGCTATTAAGCAATTGTGAATATTTCATGAGATGCATCAATGTTTATTACAATTTTTAATACTTTTGTGCTTAAAGTCAATAGTTTTATATTGTACTGTCACTGTCGATTATGATTATATCATTTACAATGCTTTATAGCTTACTACCTCATAAAAATTATGCATTTTTGGACTTTTCAAAGTTTATCTTAGAATCGAATTTTGTAATGTAGAGTTGGTTGTTTTGGTTTCAAGGTTTACAACTTACTCCCGAATTGTCTATACAGAAGAATTGCTTAAATCCCTGTTGAGAAAATAGATAAATATATACTTCTGGAATCCAGGCAGCTGTAAAAATAGCCAGTCGCTGTAGCCTCATATTGCTTGCCATTATTTTTCAATGAGCATCCTGTCCGATTCTGGATATTTTTCGGGTATTTTTTGGACCCCAGATACACAAACGCTGTTCTATATACGTTATATGCTTTTCACAAAACAAATAGTTACAAATAAGAAATCAAGTTAAGTAAATGAGTCACACAACTGCCAAAAAAAAGCACTATTTGTAAGAACTGCCAGTCCAAACGCCCAAAGTGATGTAACTACTCTATTTGGCACCAATTCTGACATTTTTTGTTAGTATACACTTTATAATTCGTTTTAATGGTCCTACACAACAGCAATCAATTCTTTAAACCACTACTATCTATAATATCTGTAAACGCATTTAGATGATGCACCTGTCAAAACGCTGTATGAGCGATTTGAAAAACGAAGAGCGCACATTAAGTGATAAGTCTTTGAGAAGTAATATAGAGTTTTACCTTATGCCTTAAGCAAATTCAAAAAAGCCAATAAAGTATTATGTATAGAGCCTCATACTACACAATATATACTCTGACATTGATGATTATTTTTCTGACTGGTTACACTACTTTTGCAAAAACTTATCTAAAAGCCATCACTATCATTTATTACAGATGCTTACTTCCATGTAGCTCGTTCTGACAGGAGCATTCAATACAAAATCCTTCGACAAAAAAGCAGAGTCTCACGCTGGGATGGAGTTAAGTAACATGCCAATTTTACGTTGTAATCAAGAAGCTTTCTAAAAAGCTCATTTCATGTTAGTGCTACGCTCTTTGGTAACACACGGATGAATGAAATCTGCATTCACAAGCTGTGAACCTTTCTGACCATGTGGTTCACACATCTCACACCATTTTTCATTTGACATGCGCCTCAGCAGGAAATTGTCATCATATCGAGAAACGGCACAGTAGTCAAGCCTAATGGTGAAATCACACAAGCGCAAACACACTGGAAAGTGAGAATAGGAGAGAAAAAGGTGGAGAGCTCCGATTAACCGCCAGAAGATGTTGCTTTCTATTCAATTGTCATTGTAGTTGTTGTTGTAAAGTACTTTATTGCAATATCAGGGCTCAACAATAAGGATGAGCCGCTGGCAAAAGTGTTTCGGGACGGTTAAGTGAACTTCTCATCTTATTGGTCCAGTATTTACACTCTTATGTTCTAATAATTTCTAAGCATGTACTAGAAAGTAACATTGTCGATTACTAGAATTATGACTTTGGTTACAAAATTATAAACAAATCAGCAATACTATGCACATTATACCACACTTTTCCAGCAAAACCATTTATGAAGTATTAGAGCAGTACTTTTCTAGCTATTATTGGACACTGCTAGAATTTAAAAATAAGTGTTTAATTAATTAAAAATCTGATTGTTTATTCCTGATATGTTGCTAAAAAATGCGGCCAATGTAAATATTGACAAGGCAACTTAAAATCTAGTGTCAAACAAAGAATATATATTGTTTCTCAACCCTTTATGTACATGTAAAATGGATTCATGCAGTGCAAAAACATCATGAGACAGAAGTGTAGATAATAAATACACTATAGACAGACAAATAGTCAGTACTGGTAACAAAGATGAGAATGTTAGACTATAAGATGTATATTAAAGTACAACTCCGTATGAAATTATTTGCAGTATTATAAAGATGCCTATTGACTATGAATATACACTATTTAACATTAAGGTGCAAAGTTTAGTGGAGGAAGGCAAAGCAACTATCTATTACCAATGTAATTACATATGTGAACAGCAAAGAGGAAGAAACTGTTCTTTAGTCTCCCTTTGATGGCACATATGTAGAGCAGTAATTACACTCTAAAAAATGCTGGGTTGTTTTAACCCAATTTTGGGTCAAATATGGACAAACCCAGGCATTGGGTTGTGTTTTTAAATAACATTTTAAACCCAATGTTTGAGTTTGTTCATATTTGACCCAAAATTGGGTTAAAACAACCCAGCATTTTTTAAAGTGTGTACATTTACACATTCCATTTCAGGAAATCTACAAAAAAAACTATTTTTAAAAGATTTTTTGGTATAATGTTATTACTTAAAGACTATATTACCTTATTCCTACCACTCACCTTTTTTTAATAAATCAAAAAAAATCATGCTCATATGTACTCTGACACAGAAGATTACTCTTCGTAAAAAAACCTCCTTAAAATCCATTTTAAAGACTTCACTTTGTTACCAAACTGTTTACAGGCTAAGGGTAACACTGTGTTCCCGCTTCAGTTGACAGCTATGCTACACTGCTCGAGCAAACCGTCACAAGCAAGCCGAATGTGACGCGCTGTTCTCTGTCTCTCTGTCTGCATCTCTTTTTCTCTCTCACTCTCTGTCCGGTCAAGCGAATAGGAGGCAAACCTCTCACTTTCTTCTCATCCAGCACTCAAACACACACACATTCTACAGTGTAACACACAGTTAAGGCTTATGCACTACATAGCCAAACGATAAAACAAAGAAGAATACAGTTATACAAAAAAATCTCACTCAAAATCGAGTTACGCAATAAAACTGCAGAGTATTTGACACATTTCTTTCTACATTTAGCTGTGAAATTCACAAAAATACTTCACAAAAGGTAAAGAAAACGAAAAGTATTCAAAGTAAACAATAGCACCACTTCACACACAGATCGTTTGAATTAAAAATGAAATATGGATGACACTCTTTGAGATGATGATGTCCTTTCATTTTTGACTCTTTGCCTTCTCATAAAAATGCAAGGATGTGAAGGTGCATCATAACAGATAAGTGCCCCGTTTCTGGGATAAATGAAGAGCGAGGTGTACTTTTGAATAACGCATGTGAGAAAACGCGACTACGAATCTCCACACGCAGTTCTGGATGCCTTAAGTGCCACTTAAATTCACGAAGCACCACAATTGCCGGAGGATATTTGTTTCATCCAAATGAAACCAATCATTCAGCGCAAATCTAAACGACCAAGCGCAGAGTTTTATCATAGGTTAAAAAACACACCTGTCTTTAAAGATTCAAATATCATCAGACTTACAACAACTAAAAGAGTTTGTATGGATCGGCTGGAGTGGTGTGCCGGTGTAGAAGTAAAAGTATGAGACTCGTGTACTCACAGTTTGAGCTGTCAGGTCACTCAGGTCTGGTGCTGTATCACAGGCTCATCTTTTCACTGTTTATCCCACCATAGGACAGAGAAAGAGAGAGAGAGAGAGAGAGAGAGAGAGAGATGGGGGAGGTATTTCCTTTTCCCCAGCTCTGTTCACACAAGTACAACTGAAAAGAGAGAGAGACAGAGAGAGAGAGAGAGAGAGAGAGTAGGAGGATGGTTTTTCGAATGCGATCTGGTTGGCGGTCCTGCTAAAAAGCGAGCGTCAGATTCAGTAGTGCTGCTTCTTTGGCGTGCGCGCGTCTTCACACATAGCCGAGAGCCCGGTACGGTCAGCCACACGCGTCTGTCGTGTGTGTGTATGTGTGTTTAAGTTCACACAAGCAGGGTGTATGTGTGTAGCGGTGGGTTTGTGTGTGTTGGGGAGGGTGCTTGGGCTTTCACTCACTGCGTCTTACACTGTAAGAACACATCAGAGAGAGCGAGAGAGAGAGAGGGAGGGAGGGAGAGAGAGTATGAGGGTGGGAGGGATGGACAGGGAGGAGGAGGAGAGACAGAACGCGGAGGTGGAGGATGCACTGACAGTTTCACGCGAGCCCTTCTCGGAAGGCTCCGACCACTAACACAGGCTGACAGGTACTGAACGATAGAGCCGAGAGGCAGCTACAGCCCTCTTTTCTTTTTCCGCCATCATTCTCTCAATCTCTAATCCGCACTAAAATTATACCATTTCTCTGACACAATACGTACTGGCAGATGCACATAAATGTGATGCAATAAATGCATGCTTGCAGTTCAACTTGATGTTTGATTTATACCATTCATGCTTATCATTGGGAAGTTGCCATGAAATCTATGGTTAAAGACAATATAAGACCCAAAAATAGTCTATAAAAGAGTTTTATCATGAAATGCTGGGAGAGATCTTTAACTGATGGTGTAAATTGAGGATATAAAGTGTGGAAAGTCTATGGCAGCCCCATGGGCCCCGAAGCGCTCAATGCTGTCAGGGTAGACTACACTCCACTGATTTCAATTAAAAGCTAAATTAGCCATTTGAACTCTGATCTTAGCACTGTGATGTAATTCATGCCTTTGCTATCAAGAGAGTGCGTCTCATAAATTACACCTGGTACTACTTCACCTCATCAATGTTTTAGCACTTATCGGCATTATCAAAATCAATGCACTTGTTGCTGTGGTGATTATTGCTGGTCATCATCAGAGTGTGTTGCACGCCAATATGCATAATTACAGTTATAAATTTGTGACAGTTTAAAAAATGACAGACCAATGTAGGCTAACATATAATTTATCATAATGTAATATAGCCTATTCTACTATTAAAAACTTTGGGGTTTACAAGTTTCTTTCATGTGTTCATGTTTTAAAAAAGTCCCACCCAGGCTGTGTGTATTTTACAGTAAAAACAATATCATAACTGAGAAAAATAAATAAATAATAACAATTAAATAAATAAACCAATAAATAATTAAATAAATAAACCAATAATATATATATATATATATATATATATATATATATATATATATATATATATATAATTAATTTAATTATAATATATAATTGTATATAATATAATTTATTGGTTTATTTATTATTATTTTCAGTTATATTATTGTTATTATATACAATTGTAAATAATATATATATATATATATATATATATATATATATATATATATATATATATATATATATATATATATATATATAAATGATTTATCATTTATTCATGTGATGGCAAAGCTAAATATTCAGCAGTGTTTCAGTGTAACATGATCCTTTAGAAATCAATTGAATATGCTGATTTGATTAATAAAAGGTTCAAAATAACATTTTTTATTTGAAAAAGAAATCTTTTGTGTCATTATAAAATGTCTTTACTGTCACTTTTGATACATTTAATGATTCTTTGATGGATAAAAGTTTTTGTTTCCTTCAAAACAAAAACCTTACTGATCCTAAATGTATAGAGGGAATGCATACACGTGACTTCCCCGTCGGAACAACCCCCTCTCAGCCTGACCGAGTGGCAAAAGATCCTGCTGCGTGACTGGATTTAATAGGGAAAACTGCGAAAATGCGACTAAAACGGAACAATTTTATCAATTTAAATTAAATATTGGACTCAATATAGTGTTCCTTACAACTTACTAAAGATCGTGATCCATGGATATTATTGACATGCAGCCAGGAATTGTGTTCGCCTGACATTTATGTTTGCCTGATTTCGACACCGGGGAAATAGAAGCAATATAGATGGTAAACATAAAGCAAATTTGCCTGTGAATGTTTTATATAAATACAATATATGTTTAAATCTGGGATGATTACTTATATCAGTGTTATATATAGCCTATATATCATCATATCGATTCAGCCCTAAAACTTTATAGTTTTTTTTTAGTCAGTGTTTATTAAAAAAACATCCAATAATGCAGAATATGGAATGATACATATATTAATTGATGAGTATTGTATAATATATATATATATAACAATACAAAATATATGGGTATGGTTTTACAGCTAAATTCAGCATATTGACACAAAATGATAATTGCAAATCCACCTTTCGCTGACTGGAGTCCAGTTGTTTCTGTGAATTGCAGCGATCCATTTGCTCCTCTTTCTATCGCAGTCTGTAAAAATATACTTCCGAATTTTTTGTCAAATCTAGTTGTAAAGTAAATCGCAAAGCTCTTTCCCACTTTATATGTGTTGTGTTTGTTTTTCGCGGCATTCACGCTGAACACATACAGCCTATGTATACTGCCGCTCAGTCTTTTTGCCACTCACTGTGAGAAACTGCAGCACTCCGGCTGGAGGTGACGTCACGCGCATTCCTCTATATAAAATAATTTATACGTACAGGGCTGTTGAATGCTTGATTCAGATTGGTTGAGAACTTTCTAAGGTGTGCATTTATTTTCAGGGAAACGCACGGCTAAAGTAGTTTCAGCCAGGCACGTTAACCGCATTACAGATCCATATCATTGTGAGTAGTTAACTGTAATAATGGATACAATTATCGTCTTGAAATGCATCATCTGAACAATGAGGTGTGGTAACTGTAAGCCGAATAATTGACTTCAGGACATTGAATTATTAGAAAAATAATGTCCACCCGAGGTGTAACGGCCACTCCGCTTACATATCTGACACTTCAAAATATTAGAAAATATATTTTATAATATTTTTAGCCAATCATAGTCACAAACATAGTCATCATTTTTATACATTAATTATAATTAGAAATAAATGTCAATTGTGTATTAATTTAAACTAATTCATTTCTATAGGGCAGCTAACGCAAAATTACTACATGCATGCAACGGAATGGGACAAAATGCAGATGCCTAAAGATGTCAAGCGTTTTTAATAGTCAAACAACAGGTTGCAAGAATGCATCTAAACAGGCCCATGTTCAAGAACAAAAAGAATCAACTTTCTATAATAAAAAAACAAGAAAAAAACCTAGCCGCAGTCAGACACGCACATACACAACAAAGCCCCAGTGTTTTCACTCATCCACAGTGTGGATTCCCAGCAGTCAATAATCATATCCGGTTAACGCTGTGGGCCTGAAATGGATCTCAAAGCAGCAGTCTGTTCACAACGCCTCTAAACTGGGATTTCCCCACTCACACCTGCCCTTCTCTCAGCCCCATCACCGGCACTCAGCACCTCCATTAACAGGTTCACACAGGTGCCCTCAGCTTCCACCACACGGCTACACAAAGAATAACAATAGCCGGCATTATAGAGAGAATAATAGCATTAATAGCAGACAGCAGCCTCTCTCTTTGCTAATTGGCTTGTCTGCTAGCAGCCTCCACTCCAAGGGTCATGGGATTTTGTGGGTGGCATCTGTAAATAGCTAATCAGCTCCCCAGGCGCTCGCTACACTTCAGAAACTATTCCTTTTGAATTCGTAATAATAACGGGAGGAGGACTGTCGGAGTGGGGATGGTGGTGGTGGTGGGGGGGGGTGGTTTTGGTGTTGGGGGGGTTGTTGGATAACGACGTATGGCTAAGATAACTGCCAGAGACAACAGAGGCGAAAAATAAATAATGAAGCGCCGATTGTTATTCCTGCGCAGCCAACAGAAGCCGTTTGAAGTGCAGACTCGCCTTTATCTTGTCACACTGGAAGAAGAAGAAAAAAAACATTGCCAGCCCAGACGCAATAAAGATGTCTTTGACGCTTTTGGAGAATGACTAACAAGATTTGAGGTGTGAGGGGGTGAAGTGGGGTAAAGCTAACATGGCTGTCGAGAACGTAAGGCTGATTTAGGAACGTGGCGATGCAGAAGTTGAGCGACGGCAGAGATGGAGATCTTGATTCCTGAGACACTTACGTTTCCTGATAATGTCAAGCTGCCAAAAACAAGGGGAAGGGACAGGCCGCTCTCGCCCAGTCTGATGTTCTGAGAGAGAAATCTGCAACAGAACGACTGAGATGTTATGACCGGCTGTTAGGATGGGATTCGTAAGGATTCAAAATCATTTGACAGATGCTGTCAGACAATGTTTATCACCATTAAGTATAACATCTATATATATATATATAGGGATGCACCGATATGACAATTTTGGCCGATACCGATAACCGATAATTCTTTATATTTGAAAGCCGATAACCGATATATTGGCCAGATAAATCTAAATCCTCAATTTTTTTTTAACAATAACATTAAAAGCTATCATTTATCGGCCGATACCGATAATGTGGCCGATATATCGTGCATCCCTATATATATATATATATAGAAAAAATAAAAATAAAACTACCATATAATAATAATAAGTTTAAAAGGATTAAAAAGACACAGTTTGTCTCAATTCAAAAGAAAGCTAAATCTAATTTACAGTGAGAAATTTACAATGGAAGTAAATTGGACCAATTTGTAAACGTCAAAATACTCAGTTTGAAATCTACACAGCCACAATATGCAAACATGATTAGTGTAAAAGGCTTGCTAAAGTCTTTACAATTTTACAACTCTGTTGCCATGACAATGCAACACTATCAACTGTATAAATAGAAAAGAGGAATTTTACATTTCAAATAAAGTTAACAAGAATAATAAGCATGTAAACAAGAATGTAAAGGGGATTATCATATTATATATTATTTATATATATATATATATATATATATATATATATATATATATATATATATATATATATATATATATATATATATATATATATATATATATATATATATATATATATATATATATATATATATATATATATATATATTATATTATATGAATTGTTATTATTATTATTATTATTATTATTATTATTATTATTATTATTATTATTATTATTATTATTATTATTATTATTATTATTATAGCCTAACATTTCTGAATTTAAATCCTCAGAAATGTGTCCCCTTCTGCTTGTATTGTTAGGGCAGTAATGTCTATTTCCCAACCAGGTAAAAGTAAAAATAAATAAATAAACTGTAGCAATCAAAATTATGCCACAAATGCTGAACTTAATTTGTATTAAACCAGGAATATCCCTTTAAGAGTCTTGACACTTTTTGTAATAACAGTACTGCTGAATATGCTCAAAAAACCTCCTAAAACTCACAATCCAGTTATCATGAGGTTAGACAAATTTTAGACTCCTAGGGCTGCTGTCTTTCTCTGTTCCATCCTCGCTTTTGACAAGTGTGTGTGTGTGTGTGTGTGTGACTCACAACCAGTCACCTCCTCAAACTGATCGCTCTACGGCTCTATGCTTCCCTGAACACCACCACATTATACTGCTACAATGCTCTCACAATCACTGCAATTAAGCCTGGGCGAATCACACCATGCCACTGCAGCTCAGAGCTCCAGCACACAGACAGTTCAGTGGCCAATAACATTATACATGTCTGAGATGGGGTTACAACATTAAACAAAATGTTATCGCTTCTTTGTAAAAGTTTTGATGTTGGAGTGAAGTGATGCACTTAGTGTGTTCACACTAGTTTACACCTAGTTCACATGATTGATTTACGCCTGGTTCGCTCATTTTTAACACCGGACATCAAGATTTCTTTTTTTAGGGTCGCATCTTGTGACATCATGTCCTGTTTTGAGGTTATATCCTTTGGTCCGGTTTGTGTTCATCTTTTCAGCAGTCTCGGTCCAGCTTGTTAGGTGCGCACCAGGGTTCGGATTCACACTTATTCGTTTGAATCGAACCAAACATGCCAAGCATGAACACCCCCTTAGAAGGTGCTCAGTTTCAAATTATCTTGCCATTTAAAAGTCAACTTTCTTACACTTTACTACGGAAATTTCCTATGAGAAATAAACGCATTAAACAACGGGCCTCATTCCCTAAGCCTGCAAACACATCTTTTACATTCAGGGCTCTAGAGTGCGACCAAAATTTGTAAGGGTGCAACCAAAATTTTTCCTAGGTCGCACCAGTGCACCTAACCTTCCTGCATGATCGCATCCGCTGACTCTCCCCAAACGAGTCTTTGTTCTCCTTGCACGTATGGTAAATGCTTCCGTGCTGTGTGATAAGAAATAAATTGCGACCTGAACACCAGAGAATCAGTAACGGCAATCAGCAGCAGAAGAAACAGATGACGAAGAAACTTTTAAAAATGTTGGCTACTTTTTAGGGCTAGGTAAAATGTATTCTCATATTCAAAAACTAATTCTCATTTTACAAACCCATTGGGCTATGCTGTTTTCAGTTGATAAATTAATGGAAGATTGTAGCACGCATCTCATCCAATAAATCGCATTAATCTTTGTGCTTTGTTACTATTTATATGAAACAAAGTCTCAGATTTCAAATTAGGTCCATTTTCTTACGAAATTCAAAAACATAAATAGTGTATTGACGCTGTGGCGTGAGATCAGCTCTAGCTCAGCTCAAGAGAAGCAGCAGCGCGGAGCGCACGCGAGCTTCTCTTCCGCCTTAATAATACCAGTTACAGCGCAAAATAAACATGAACAAGCATCTGAAAGTGTGTTAAAAGATAGAGTACAACTTATTGAAATCCGAATCTTATCGAACTTTCACATATAATCGCTCAATCTGTGATTCAACCGTGGAAAGACGTCAGTAAAAGGCGTGTAAACAATGTAATGTAACATCACATTTACCTCAGAAAAAAAATCCAGTGACCAGAAACTCGCAAATTTTGATGCAGCCACCATTTAAATGTTTATATTTCATATAACATTATTATTATAAAAATAAATAAGTGTAATTTAAGTGTTTGTGTCCAAATCAGGTATTTTTACCTTACAGCATTAGTTGAGATTTGTTTTTCTTGAGAAAATTTGCCATGTATTCTACCTGATATCCAAAATAATCAATATTGAATCGAATGGTGAAATTGGTGTCAATACCCTGCCCTAACTTGAACAATGTAAAAACAGCACTTTAAATTTAGATTTTTTTTTAAGATTTATATTTTTATATACAGTATAATTGTGCTTAAAAAAAATAAAACTAAATCTTATTCTTTCTAAAAGCATTTACATCATATATATGAATATATGGAGCATTAGAAAAAGGTGACCTTGAAATTGTGGCGTTAAAGGTGACGCGAGATCGAGAAAAATTTGAGTGCACCTAAATTTTGTGCTGGTGCACCGAAAATAAAAAAGTTAGGCGCACCAGTGCAACCAAGGCAAAAAGTTAGTCTGGAGCCATGACATTTTAAATTTCAATTCCTGATTAAGTAGTGCATACTTAAAATACGTTAAATATAAAGTAAAAAATTATTAATTTAAAAAGTTGAATGATACACTTTGCTTGAAGTTCTTGCTGCAAACCTGGTGGGAACCATAGACAGTAAAATAAATTGACACAGTGACCCCATAGACTTCAACGGAGAAAAGTGAAGTCAATTAGAATCACTCACTTCCTCATTGCACGCGTACTGCACAGGCTCAAACTGTTCTTGATGACGTAGATGTATGTCTTTTAGTAGCTGTGCCAAGAGGAATATGAATCTTTGCGACAGAGAGTCGCGTATTATGATGTAATCGTTACCCTATTTTTACAAAAACTGCTTCTACAGGGCCATAACGTAAGATACAAGGAAATGGAGCTTTTTATACATAGTCGTGTTTCTTTAGAAATAAACAATGGACAAATGGAGTCTTTAAACAACTTAGATGTAAAGTTATTCGATGTCAAAGTGACGCCAAAATGAATGGGAGTCAATGGAATGCTAACAGCAGGTGAAGGCTTGTTAGCCAATGGCGGCCCCGGGGAGACTTCAGTTTCCGGCTGGTGGATTCTCTGGTAGACTAGTTCTCTAGATGCACTGTATGTAACTTATTGTTAGCGACTGATGCACAAAGGATAGAGATACACCTTAAAATGCAATTACAACTTTGTAATTATAAATGAAATCTCAGACTTGCCTTGAGAACCATTGGAGACACTGTTGAGATCTCTTGTAAATTCAAGAGGAGATACACGTGAGATGCAAGCAGAGGGAGATTTCTCCTTTAGCTCTCAACTGTATTTCGTTTGTTAGGAGAAACAACAGCCACATTTAGAGTTTCCACATCAGATTTAACACATCAAAAACATGTCCCAAGTAACTACTCAACATTTTCATAAGTTTCAATATTTGCTCTTTTATAGGCAATATGTAATATTAAAATGGCAGAAAACAGTGCTAAAACAGAAAACATCCTTTGAGGCTAACAAAAAGACAATCATTTGGAGGTAAAAGCAGTACTCTTCACACATTTCTTATACTGTAGGAGTGTTGCTATTGCGCCTCCACAAACTACATCTCAGTTACACCAATTACACAACGTACGACAAAAGACACTACGTGACCCCAACGCAATTTGAGCAATAGTTGTATTGCAAAAGCCCTCTGCGCAATGTTCATTTTCCTTGTTCAGCTTAGTAATCTTTAACTGGCTTCACACTAAATCAGCAGAGGTGTGAGTTTGCACATGTGCCACTGTACGAGTGTGTGTGTGTGTCGTCCTGTGACCCAGAGGCAGTGTGTGCAGCGAGAGGTCCTCTCGCCCTGATGCAGAGAGAGATGCTCCAGCATGGAGGCCCTGATAATATCAGGATAACAAGAGCTAATTAAATTTGGTGTGATCGCTGGAGAGTGAATTATTTATCGAGAGAGCACGAAAAGCTACTTAACTCACAGCAGCTCGGATTTACTTCTCCTTTCAAGTCCGGCCCATCTCTGAGCTTTTCCACAAAAGGTGCATGGTGCTCTTCTGACAAAAAAAAAATGAACGCATGGAAATCATTCGCTGGCTGTTAATTATCTTGCCGTGAACTGAAAACATTTTTGGGAAGAGAGCAGTTTCCGGCATAAAAACGTGTTTTAATATCACGGCCCCCATTTGTCAGGTCACTGGAGTCATGTGTCTAATTAATGTAGATAATTTGAGATAAACAAGTTGTAATTAATCAGTGACACTAGGTTGCGAGCGTGTAAATTAGTATCATTCTTTCCATATGAAGTCGCCTAAAAGCATCGGTTCTGTGCTGCATGGATACTTTAGAACCATTATTTACCTGTAATATTTATGTCAGGCGATATGGGGACATTTCACCTCACATTGCTATGAGCAGGTAATGTTCTCACCACAAAGATTAAGACCATCAATCTGTCAAGGACAATGAAAGGCTTTATTACTTCCTTAATTGTATTCAAAGGATAATTTCATCGATGACCTGTGCAGCTTATTGATGAAGCAGGGTAATCTAAATCCCTATAAGCACTGCGGGTGCATTGATGAAAAAGTTGGCCTTGGTGGGGGTGCAGGGAAACTCCCCTCTTCCTGTATTATCACAGTACGCAACTCTAATGAATACAAAGTGAACAGCACATCAGCTAGGATAAGAGCTCTTCTGTCCAGATTAATGAAATCTATTTTACACAAAGGGTCATTAGGTTTACAAAAGAGGGAGTGGAGAGCTCTTTTTGCACTTTGTGTGAGATGAAGATGTTTCTGCAAGTGTCAAGCAAGTGTCAATATGTTACTCTTTTGTGTGCCGTCACACAGACAAGGTCACATTGAGGGCTCTATCTTGCACCCGGCGCAAATGACTTTATACACAAACGCATGCTCCGTTCTATAGCTTGTTTTCACGTGACGTCACGCCACTGCGTTGCCATGGCGCGAAAAGTCGGATGAATGGCAGGAAGTGAATTTTATATTAGGGAAGCACTATAACACTCAAAATGCCAATGTTTGCGTTTATGGTTGTTAATTTTGATCAAACCGCAAGGATTTTTTATTGTGTGCCAAAGTTGTTCATAAGGGAAAATACAAGAAATTGACAGAACATCGGAAATGTTGTCAAATTACGCTGGCGGTCGGGAGGAGCCGAAATGGGAAAATGCCTGTGTGTGCGTGCAGTGATCACTTCGTCAAATGTAAGTTAATACATTATTTATGTGGCTTATTATTACATTATTCAGGTGTTAAAATACACTTATGTGGCTGTTTGTGTAACGATCAGTTTCGCTCTAAATAAAGCCTTAATTATGTCTGTAATACGTGTTAGTTGCTGATATCTACAGCCTCGATGGCAACAAATCTCTTAATTTAGTTGAAAATCGGTCCTCTTCATAACGTAAGGACCACGTCCTAACATACTTTTCTATTTTCTGTCTTCACAATATTTCTCTTGTAATAGCGGCTGAAAGTAGCACAGACGGATTTCCTCCCATCTCGTCCATTGCGCTCTTCACTCCTTGCCCTCCATCTGCGGTCCGCGTCAACACAATCACGTGACTGGCAAACCACCTGATTTTGCACGGATTGCAAGCGGGCTCTATCCTTCTACAGACGCACGTCGGTAAACTAGGAAATGAACTTGCGCTCCCTGGACGGATCGGCGCAAAAAGGAGGCGTGTTTCGGCGCAAACATTCCCTGGTGCTATTTTACACTTCCAGAAAACAATTGCGCCACTGACCAGAAAAAACCTGGTCTAAAGTAAGTGGTGCGTTGTTCATAATGCTATTTTAAGCGCACATGCTTGGCCATAATGTAGCGGGTGCACAACGCGCATACACTTTGATTCTCTCATCAACACAGATGCAGCAGTTTTTATTTTTGCAAATCATACATTATAACAAGGAAAAATATTCAAACATGAGGGAAATCATTGTGGTTTACATGAAGATGAAAAAACCCTTATTACCCATTTTTTAAGGCTAATTGTAGTACTAAAAGATCAGACCTGTTTGCCCAATAGGGTCAAGAAACATACTTATATAATGTTTAACCGACGCTGATGTGCGAGGGTTGCGATGGTGCGATTTTAATGATGTGAATATTTTCTATAAATAAAAATAAGATAAAGCATATTCATTTTTCATAAATTCTTGCACCAAACAACACAACAAGATGACATTTAATAGGAACAATAATTTAAGCTCCTTATTATGTAGCCGAATCTGAGCTGGTTTGTATTGGTCGCCTCCAGTTTTGTTTTGCCTCAAGCTAGCTCCGTGACGTCAGCGCAAAAGGGGTCTATATACTGTAGTACTTTTTCAGATCAGTCTCATGGTGGGAATTTCATATCATAGGAAAAAGTGTTATACGAATTCATACAATTTAGTCAGCAATTTGCCAAAATTTTGGCGAATTGCCATAAGATTTTGTTGATTCTTCTGACGTTGATTCACGCATGCCTGACCCATCCATCATGTCATAGTGTAGTATTAGCTCATACGCATTCAACAAAGCTTAAAGTTCTTTTCAATTTATAAGCAACAATTTGGGGGTGGAATCTGGTTTCTTAATTATCTGGTATTCAATATTCCTTAATATTGAAAGTTACTAATACATTTTTAACTAGCAGAATAATAATGCATCACGATACACATAGTTGACCGCTTGAATGTTGTGAGAAATGTGTGATCTGTGTTACAGTATGTACTTGTATACATGCTCTTCAGTATGCATTAATGTATGCCCTCAGAATGAATCATTTATTATTTAAAAAGGCATCTATTTCATAAAATGATTCAAATGAATTCAAACAATGTAATTCATTTCAAAGTTGGATCACTGCTAAAAATTAATTTCTCAACAGCCATCAACAGAGCAATCATATGTGGAACAATAAGAAATGACAGGAAACGACTTTGAACAAGCAAATCATGGGATGAATGAATGAATGATAAGATGAAGAGAAAATGTTCCCTGGGAAAGATAGCAGATAGTTTTTCAATCATATTTTTATTTTATTTTTAAAATAAATAGTCAAAATGATTGTTTTGTTGTTGCTGTTGTTATTTTATTTACATCAGGAAGAATAATTTCTACTTGGAGGTTTATAATTGCACTACTAAATGTACAACCTGACGAAAAGAAAGAAGTGTGACGGGTAAAAGGAAGTCAGGTGAAATTTCAGCCCTGAAAACAACAACTTCTTTAAAGCACAGTGATTCTGAAAAGGATTTACTTTACAGCACACATTTCAAAATCTTTCATGTCACGAGTTAGGAATCAAAATACTAAGACATTTACCCCTGTGGCACTCATCTAAACCACTCTAAACATTTCCAAGATGGAGACGACTAAGTTTAGCAAGGTTGGAGAGTTAATGCAATGCTGAACTGAACCTTCATGAGGAAAGTCTGTGGGCAATCACCAGACAGAACATTTGATGTGGAAGGCATTAAGATTCAGTGCAATTTGCATAATGCCTTTAGGTCCACTATAGACATTAATTACATTGATAATGCATTCATTTTTCACATTGCATACCACTCCAGTCGTTAAGCACTCTCCTGTCTTACTCAAAGGTCAGTTTTAATCACCGACTATGCTAAAACAGATGTTTTATTACAGCCCCTCATTATGCTTTGTTCAAATTAGGGTATATGATCACTGAGAACTCATTCGGCCCTGCCCGGCCCATCTCATAACCTTGACTGAAGGATGTTCACACCTGTCAACCAGGAATGTCTCAGCTCTGTAGGGTACTTTTTTAGTAGGATTTCTAGAATAGTAGCATGTAGAAGTATTAATTGTAAAGCTCTACAGTAAGCATATTACGTAATAGCAGAACCAATTTCCCAACAAACGAGCACTGACCTTTCACTGGCCCCTCCCCCAAAACAGCCATTATCCAATCACACATCATACCTGTAGACTACAGTTTAGAGGAGTGCGCGTTCGCAACGGGAAAAGCATGAAGCTTATGACATCAGTTCATATATCAATATCGTAACAAATAGAAATAACCTTAAATAATGTATGGTTATCTGCATATTTCCGTCTTTTATATATAGTTACTTTTTAAACACAAAATTACTAAATATGCAGAAAGTTATATGTTTCTAACTCCAACAACGTAAAAAATTATTTTCAAGATTTGTCATCACAACATTTTTTCTTTTCTCAAATCAACTTAAATCATTTATTTAGTTGAGATAACTTATTATTTTGAGTTTCTGATGATTAAATCAATCTCCGTTGTATTAACTCACTTTTTCCAGTTCAATCAACTTAAAATTAAGGCAACCAGGTTACTTACTTTAAGTTAAACCAACAATATTTTTTTACAATGAAACAATTAGTTTGACGGGCGTAGTAACAATAACTAGGGGGCGGGGCTTTTGCGAACATCAATTGCAAACATTTTTAATCAAATTAAACTGAAATAAATTAAAAGTCCACTATTGTCTCTTAGCTTAATGAAAATAACAACAGGTGTGTTAAATATATGGCTTTTGCAGATATGTTTCTAACTCCAACAACGCAAAAACTATTTTCAAGATTTGTCATCACAACATTTTTTCTTTTGTCAAATCAACTTAAATAATTTATTTAGTTGATATAACTTATTATTTTGAGTTTCTGATGATAAAATCAATCTCCTTCGTTGTATTAACTCACTTTTTCCAGTTCAATCAACTTAAAATTAAGGCAACCAGGTTACTTACTTTAAGTTAAACCAACAATATTTTTTTTACAATGAAACAATTAGTTTGACGGGCGTAGTAACAATAACTAGGGGGCGGGGCTTTTGCGAACATCAATTGCAAACATTTTTAATCAAATTAAACTGAAATAAATTAAAAGTCCACTATTGTCTCTTAGCTTAATGAAAATAACAACAGGTGTGTTAAATATATGGCTTTTGCAGATATGTTTCTAACTCCAACAACGTAAAAAACTATTTTCAAGATTTGTCATCACATTTTTTCTTTTGTCAAATCAACTTAAATCATTTATTTCGTTGATATAACTTATTATTTTGAGTTTCTGATGATTAAATCAATCTCCTTCGTTGTATTAACTCACTTTTTCCAGTTCAATCAACTTAAAATTAAGGCAACCAAGTTACTTACTTTAAGTTAAACCAACAATATTTTTTTTACAATGAAACAAGTAGTTTGACGGGCGTAGTAACAATAACTAGGGGGCGGGGCTTTTGCGAACATCAATTGCAAACATTTTTTAATCAAATTAAACTGAAATAAATTAGAAGTCCACTATTGTCTCTTAGCTTAATGAAAATAACAGGTGTGTTAAATATTATATGGCTTTTGCAGATTTAGTGGTGCTATGATGTGGGGGTTTTTTTTATGTAAACTGTAAGTCATATTATAATGTCGGTTGAAGTTGTCACGGTATCAACAGGGTTAATGAGTGTGTCAACTTCTGTCTAACTGCATCAAAAGTATGAATGTGCTTAAAGTGCTTTCCCGTAATGTCTTTCTCACATGAGGATGGTGTGACAAAGAGACTCGGTCCAAAATTGCACCACCAGTCATTTTCATTAACAACCTCGTTTTAATTAAACATTGATTACCTGCTAATTAGTCTAATGATCGTCCCCAGATGAGGGAGACCAGGTACAAAAAGTGACAGAGGAGAAAAATGAAGGATCTGAAGCAAATGAAAATTGTATTTGAGATCCCCGAGGGCTCACTGTTTTGTGATTATTTTTGCTTTTATAAATGAGGCCTTCAACATGCATTTCTCTAATTTATGTTTGTCTGATGGCTCCCATATGACTGATGCATAGAAGATTGAGTATGTGCACATTTTCATCAAATTTGGGAAATTTCCTGCCACTGGAAAGCAATAAATAAATTCAAAAAAAGGCTGTGTCTGGCACACATGCAAATTAATCTCCATTGTGATAACAGAAAAATGTGGTAGTTGGGGCAAAGCTACTTCGCACCCCGTAATAGCTCTGCATCGAACGTCCCACAGCAAAAATCTCGAAACCAGACCTCTGGATTTATCAGGTACATCCTCCATCTCCTCTGCGCAATCATGCTTCTTCATCACTCCAGGCGACGGTTTACATCATGGTGCGCACACGGCAATAACAGTGCGAGGGAAGGTGAAAACCCTAGTCGATCCTCATTCCTCATTCGAGTCTCGCTCACCTTTACCTATTTATCAGCAAACTGACAACAACGCTCTTAAAGTTGCATCAATATCATGAGAAAACTCTGCCACATGCATCCCTCTGAGCGCAGTCTAAACAGTAGCTTGCGTCTGCTGTCGTGTGCGGCGTGGGATTCGCTCATAAATAAAATAAATAAGTCGGTGGATGAATAAATAAATGTTTTGCAAAAGCCCCGTGATGAATAATGAATGTGTCATTCTTCGCTCCATTATTCTTGTTTGCTTTGATACAGGCTTTCTTGTTTCTCAGTCACAAGAATATTTCATCGCATCAAATACCCCTCCAGTGCTGACTGTCAGCATTAATGCACAAGTGTATGATTAAAATGTTTTATACTGCCTTTGTTTTCCACCATGGTTGATTCATTAGATAACCCACAACTGCCAGACCTTGAAGACGTAGTTCAAATGAAAAGCATTAAAAGGAGAAACCAACGAAACGCTGGCTTAATTACAATAAACACAGCTACTGATAGCAGCAGGGGTGATCTGGAATTTGAAGGGGAAGCAATATAAAATCTGCTGTGTTCAAGAATATTATAGTTCACCTGGAGTAAAAATCTAAATTGCCATCATTTAAACACCCTTGTGCTGTTTTAAATCTGTAATGTAATGCACACTGGCTACTTTTGTCCATGAAATTACAATGAAAAGGGGCTGATGTTTTTACGCCAAGATGTTTTAGATGGATGCAAACGCCACAGGACAGATTTTCTGTGAGAAAATAAATAAATAAATAAATAAATACATTTAAATATTCACTGAAATCCACCCCACCACTGCTTGAAACATTCATAAGTTCATAAGTAGCCTAATTCATCAGTTGATCAGAGAAACTGTGATGTCTGATTCATAAACAAATCAAATCTTTTTAGTGATTCAATTATGCCAGTTCAGAAAGATTCAATCGAATAACATAAAACCAATTGTTACCAAGGTGTAATCCACTGACTCAAAGATTTGGCCATATTTGTTCCTCTTCTCATAGAGAGGAAGATTAGTATAGAAAAATTACTTACATTTCTGACGCAAAGTTATCACATACTCTTAAAAACCAAGGTTCTTTATTGGCATTGATAGTTCAGTTAAGAACCTTAACCATCCATGGAATCTCTTTATTACACAAAAGGTTATTTATTTTGAAAGGTTATTTAATTATTACAGGGGTCATGACTGAACAAATTTTCCATGATATTTTTACTTATACAAGCTCTTTACCATTAAAACATCCTGAAAGTTTCATAGCTTAAATCATCCTCCTCATTATAAACAAAGCATTTATTTACTTGTGTGAGATTTAAATGCATTCAATTGTGCGTTCATTGATGAATAGTTAAACATCATCGCGCCATAGGCCCCGCCCTCTGGCATTCAGTCACTTAACGGCTGCAATTTGCCGTTACATTGGATTTGAGCGTCAGCGCCACGTCAACAGCAAATATAACTATGGCTGACACTTCCTGTTCGATTGAGACATAAGTGATCATTAAATCGTTTGTAAAATCGATTTTCCATGTCTAAAGACATTTCCATTTTCAAAGCCAATCCACGAACAACTTACAGGCATTAGGACGAACATAAAGAGGGCGCTTGAGACGTACAAGTCGGCAATATTTCTGATGATTTATTGGCGTGAAGTTTGGTGCACAATGACTAACAGGAGTGCAACATTCTCGAAAAACAATAAGCAGAGTGAACTGCCAAAACATCAACGGAAAACATTACTGCAAGCTTCAACACGGCTTCCAATCACGGTTACGTTTTGCTCTACGTAGGCGATTATAACCTATAAAAAGAGGTTGAAAATAAAACTTTCACAAATAAAAATTCACTGAAGGACTAAATTGAATGTGAAGTTTGTGTAGGATAAACACACAGGGCCACTACCTTCTCCAAATCAGACAATGGACTAGAAACTGCATTTATGATTTAGGCTATTCGAAAATCTCCAAAATTATTTTACGTAAAGATTCAATCCACTATAAACAACTGTTAAACTGTTACTGTAACTAGAGAACAGAGAAGACGTCAGCAACGTCTTGCATCAGCCAGCATCACTGCGGACTCATGAATACAGTACCGGCAGAAAATACAATGTTCAATAAAGTCGTAGTTTTTGTTATTTTTGGAAAATTTATTTTCGATGCTTCAAAACATTCTAACAGGCACTTCATGGCCAGCTGCGCAAGGTGGGAGTATTTTGTACTTCCAATCTTCCACCACAAAAGTGGGTAGCTGTCATCATCTCTTGTAATAGGTCGCTTTCATTTCCATCTGGATGATGAAGCTGCATATGCCCCCTCATAGTTGTTTTGCTACTGTGATATGTGAGCTCACGATCGCAGTTAGCATACCACTTTGTCTGTCTTCATAGTTTGATCTACAGTCCAAAACCAGAAAAAGAGGGGCCAGTTAATTCTGGAAATTACATTAAAAACAAATAACTCACAATCTTATACATTATTAAGAAGGTTCTCTCCAAACTGGATCCTGGTTTACTTATGGTTAATAGTTACAACATTCAAAGTTGAACCATTGTTTCACCTACTGACCCATTAGCGGGCATAATGAGACACCAGCTGATATTAGCAAAGAGCTACGCGTCTGATGGTCGGATATATGTGACTCTTAGTTGATGGGAAAGCTTTCTCTTCTGAACTAATGTCTTGCCTGGATCAGAGGTGATTATGAGTTCAGTGGTGCGAACAGCAGCATCAAGATGGGCAATGGAAAGATCGATCTCCGTTTTTATGGAGTTAATTCAATATGGACTATTTAAAGCGACGGGGCTGAGGGAGAAATGAGATTGTATTTGCTGGGTATGGATTTTTGCCACGCGAAAGCTTCGGGTGCAAAGGGGGGAATGGTTTACAAGTCTTGACACTGTTTAAAAGATCTTCACACGTAGAAGGGTAATCACTGTAAATTACTTTTCATTGATTAGTCAATATTTTCAAAGATCATGTTGCTCTCGTCCTATTTGAAAGTCTTAACCTATTACTGGTGGAGAGAAGAAACTTGCGCCATGTTCATTTCATAGTCACTTATTGAAAGCACAAGTGCATACGGCATGGTCTAATAAATTTATACAGCCGAAAACTGTTATCTTCTAACACACTGGTTTTGTTTTTTAAGCTACACTGTGTAACTCTTTTAGTTTATTCTTAGCTAAAAACACTTAGTTCTTTCAAATATATGTGCTCATTAATGTATATTTACTTTGTTCAAGTAATAAAGTATTCTCGTGAGTGTATAACATGCCATTGAAAATACATACGGGTAAGGGGTTCTAATGTTGGTCGCCACGTTGCCCCTCCATCTTGAAAGTACATTAGTCAAAGAGGGACATACCCGTCAATTCAAACGTCGCCTTTCGCGTTACGTTTAGTTAACACTCATGGACCAGGTTGAACTGGAAGCAATGTTAATCTTGGACTACATTGGCCACTGTAGGAGTTAAAACGAAATCGGAATTGAGAGGAACGGAAACTAATATTCACTGGAGGGTCATATACCTTTTCACCACTGAGATGAGGGTAAAAATCACACAGTGTAGCTTTAAGAACTTAAATTTTACAATGGAGACCAAGAGGCAAAACAAAAATGAAATGGAAATTAATTCAGTCTACATTTATGATCACTCATGTCGTTTCAAACACATACCTGTTTTTGCCCATACAATTAAAAGGGGTTCCAAAACAACATCGGACCCCATTGACTTTCACTGTACGAACAACAACAAAAAAAATAATTGTTAAAGCTACACTGTGTGATTTTTACCCCCATCTAGCGGTGAAAAGGTTTATGACCATCCACTGAATATTAGTTTCGGTTCCCTTAATTCCAATTTCGTTTTAACTCCTACGGTGGCCAATGTAGTCCAAGATTAACATGGCTTCCAGTTCGACCTTGTCCATGAGTGTTAACTCAAACGTAAAAGCGAAAGGTGAAGCTTGAATTAATGGATATGTCCCTCTTTGGCTAATGTACTTTCAAGATGGAGGGGCAACATGGCGACCATCATTAGAACCCCTTACCCGTATGTATTTTCAATGGCATTCAATGTTCATTATACACTCACGAGAATACTTTATTACTTGAACGAAGTAAATATACATTAATGAGCACATATATTTTTGAAAGAACTAAGTATTTTTAGCTAAGAATAAACTAAAAGAGTTACACAGTGTAGCTTTAAAGCGTTTGTGTTTTTCAGAAGAAAGTAAGTCAAAGTCATACATGTTTGGCATGACATGAGAGTGAATAACGACCGAATTTCTGGGTTAAAAATCCCTTTAAAAGTCAAAACCAGACCTGCGCCAATATGACAAGCCTTATTTTGACACACATTATGATACATCTAGAGCTCTCATGTAAGCTACATTACTTGAACGTCTTCCAACTGTATTTCAGGAATGTCATACAGCATGTGACAGATTCAGTGCACAGCATCCTCTCCCCATGCCAAGGAGGGTCACATGTTCTCTCTGCCCCTATCACAAACAGGCAAGATGATTGATAAACACACAGCCAAGTGCTGCCAGCGGTCTGCTGTGCAGTGTTCCACTGTCAGAGTCATTTGTATTCATATTATGTAGATTAGTACTCTGAAGTCCTTTAAATACAAGAAGAAATTTCTTAACCTTCCATGTTAGTCTCTGACCCGTATCAATTCAGAATATAGTACATAAAAGTAAATATGAATCACTTGGCCAAGCGGTGAACCCTCTTTTGCACCAAGAAGCTGCTTTTGATTTGTGGCTATTTATCTTAATGAGTGCTGTTACTCTGTCAAGGGAACTCATGTGAAGGCTTGCAGTCATAGAAATACAGTGAATCCATCACTGTCAGACAGACGGGATCCTTCCAGCAGACGGAAGGTCTTTGAGTGATGTCGGGCCAGTAGGAAGAGACCCGGGAGACGCTAGGAGCCCAAAGCTTGTTAACAACAGAGAGCAAGCACTGGACAGACCTTCTCTACCAGACCTTTTGCCCCATACTATCTCGTTACAACTCTGGCTGAAACGCGACAACATTGCCTGTTGTCATGTGAGCAGATTTGTTTCTTCATCGCAGTGATGTCATGCTGTTCCATTAACTGAATAGCTTCGCTCTAGATGGCAGGTCTCTCCAGAACAAAGTGCCAAGCTCCATGAGACCATATATGGCACCTTGCCACAGTGATGTAACGAGAACGAAGACTGAAACGGTGGTCTGAACCTTCCCGCACAAAATTTCAACTCTAAAAAAACAAATGTTTTATTTAGCAGATTTTCCAAGTTGTTGCTTTTGAAGTTATGTACTGTAAACAACTCATTTTTGCAAAAAAAGAGCCTTGTCTATAACCGCACCAACCACACTTGCTCATTTAAAAAATAAGACTTTTCATTTTATTAAAACGTCAGTATGATAACAGCGCAAAACAAATATATTGTTCACAGACATTCATGGCTGTTAGGGAAAACCAGTGGATTCAAAGTTATCCAGCCACAGAAAGCTGATGTGTTTTCTCTTTGTGAAACTTTTATTAGTTTGAAGAATCCGTGGGCTGAAAAAAAAGTCAAAAATAAATAAATAAACTGAAAAAATAAATATCAACAGGCATTTGAAATGAGCTACAATAAAGAAGGCCGTTTGACAAAAAGAGCAATTGGCGCGTTCCACTTTCAAGTTTGTAATATTAGGAAATTGTATTCCTTTTTATGAAAAACTAATTGAATTTAGCAGACAGTTTTTTAAATACCTAATAATATTTGTGAATCATTTTAAGACATTTTAGGGGAGTTTAACAACAATTCCAAGCAAAACCATAAGGAATATCTTGGGGAAAAAAGCTCAAATAACAATTAAAAACAAATAAAGTTATATTACAGTATTCAATTTCAAAAGAGCTTTGAAGAAGAGCAAAAAGCAAGCCTCAAAGATTTCCTAGCAATTGGTGAACAGAAAAAAAAGCCATCAACTTTGTTTCCACAGCTATAGAAAGGGGAATTTATCACAGGTGCCAGGGTCATTTCAACCTGAGCTTTTTTTTTGTCACGCTGAACAAATGTCTCTTGAGTGCACACATGAAGGATGCTTACAAGTCCAAAGCAAAGCTAATTTATTTGCAGATCAGACTTGAAACCGAATTATAAATGTCTGTTTATATAAACTGACCTGTGTGAAAGAAATGAAAGATGGACTGATATGGATATCAATAATGTGATGGAAACAATTTTGCTGGCTACACTGACAGCCAAGAAAACAAGTCCGTTTATGTAAGCTGTCTTTTTTGACAACTCACACTAGCCAGAACAGAACTGAATGTGTACTGGGTTTCTTCCTCATTACAAACTTTTACACTCAGATGAGACTGCATTCATTTCAGTGGCTTTAACCCTCTGGGGTTCTTCGTTAAACAGTCACACTTGGACCTTCGGGTCAAAAATGACCCGAAGGGCGGGATTCATATTAAAAAAAGAAAATCATATTTTTTTATTTTTTTTACTTGTTTTTTATAATATTTTTTCTTTTCTTTATTGGTGTTGAGAAAATTTCAAAAATAAAAAAAATTCTAATTAGTATAAATGCAATAATTATGACCAAATTTTCCCCCATTGAATATAATAGATTTTTTTTAAAGCTGCATTTCATTTTGGAGTTAAGCCTAGGCCTCATAAAAGCAATTTTTGAAATTAGATGGATGCCATCTCATGGACAAAATTAGCTTTTTAAAAATACAAAACACATGTATAATCTGAATGTTTGCGTGTGTGTGTGTGGATGTGTCTGTTTTGCACTCTTAATGTTTTATAGATTCACCCCTTCACTGTCTGTGTGCTTTTTTTCAAGATCGTTGCTGATTTGTAGATTGTACGCACAAAAAAACTCAGTATTTTCACATTTTTGCCAATTTCCCATTCATTTCCTATGCGGGTCATTTTTGACCTGAAGGTCCTGAGTGTGACTATTTTTTTAACGACCACTTAGACTTTTCAAATCCTGTCCCCAATTTGTTGGGGTGTTCATATACCAAGTACCATTAAAGTCACCAAGTTTTCGGACTATTCTGATTAAGCAACCGATTTAAAAAAAAAAATTAAATGCTTCGGGTCATTATTGACCCAGAAGAACCCCAGAGGGTTAAAAAATACTTTTTTTCTGATATAGGAATCACTTCCGCCACCGTGTCTGAAATGACATGATCTCCCATGTCTTGCACACTTACTATTTCTATAATAGCCATTTTTAAAAGAAAGTGGGACAAACATGTCGACTGGGGACGTCTTATGCTCTATGTTGTGATATATTATGCTCTATGTTAACATACGTTTGCATAAAGCTTCCATATTTGTCCATGCCCATGTTGATTAAAGTATAAAAAACTTTGTGATTGTGATTAATCACCGTCAACATTCATTTCATTTTAGAATAAATTCCTAGATCAACAACTGAATAGCATTCATGCTTCCTTTGTACAAAATAACTCTTAAGACTACAGCCAGAATCCATGCAAAAGCAGGAACTGCTGAAACAACTTTGTTGGGAACAAACAAGAAATGTCCACAACTGAAATAGATGAAAAGGAGGAAAAAAGACAAACAGCACGTGTGAAAAAGCAACGGCAGAAATCACTTGAACGAATAGAGTTGGCGGAAAAAACCCTCCATACGTGCTCCTTTAAAACAGCGGCTGAACGATCAAGATATACAAGAACGAATCAAACATCTAATGCAGAGTTTAACCTTTACACAATGTATTATTATAGTAAATGGAAGGACAGTAAAATAGGCTTCCATCCCTCAGCACTCGGGCCAATCATTTAGCGTTTAAGACGAAGAAACGTTTGAGGCACCTGATTAATCTTTCCCTTCCTTTCAAAAGTGAGTGACCCTGCAAGGTCACCGGACAAATGTGCCTGAAACAGAGCTGGGACTCCCATTGGAGGTCTCGAACACTTTTCAAATTGGAGTCCTGCACCTTGCGTTGACACACTGCTTCATCCCAATGATGCCCAGAATGTCTATTATAGGTGGCCCGGCCATTAAATGAGCAGAAGGTGGATGACCTCTGTGATCTAATAAGCTGGTGTCACAGTTAAAAAGTCTAGTGTGGCCAAGCTCAGGGCCAGACGCTTCCCTGAAGGACAGTTACACAGTAATTTGATGCATCGTCTGCCTCTGGTCCTGGTCAATCAACCAGACTGGAGATGCAGTTGAAGATATCCTGTAGAGGATTGAGCCTCCAAAAAAATAAAAAAAATATCAAAAAACGATCTCATGCAGACTGATACCAGCAAGGGGGCTTTAAAGCAGGATCTTTTACTCATTGACCTGGTAAAATAATCCCAAGACTACATACATTTTATATTCTTACTGACACCTCTCGGTTTGGACTGCATTTGTAAGCTTACTATACCTTCTGAAGTAATCAACACAACAATTTATATGCATTACAAGTTTCTATGATAAAGTATCTGCTAGGGAAGCAAATATAAGCAACGGCTGTTTTTTCCCCCAAAAGTTATTTTGATCAGTTTTATATCAGACACAGAACCTTTTGATTCTATGCAATAAAGGCAATACTTCTGCGTAGAGAAAAGCATACATCACATTTACACATCTCTGTCCTCTATTTACCCAGACAAAAAGCTGATGTTTTAAAGTGATATCTGAAAGAGCACTGTCTTTTGTTGTCTTCAAGAAAAATGATGCCTCCGTGTGAGAATTCCACCGAGGCTTATTCATATCTCGCAGAGCTAGCGCTACTGCACAATAAACGTTTATTAATTACTCCAGCGCACACTGCAGTGATGACTTTTAAACTCCTTGAAGACTTTTTTTGTCGAAATGAAAGAACACAGTTCACGTTGACATTCCTCTCAGCTGTCAATGTACATCTAAAACCATTTTAAAAGTTAAAATACACTTCATTTATAATCGCAGTAGAAAGAAAACTGCACAACAGGTTTGGAAACTAGCAGGACAAGAACACCCTCAAGGGAAGAAACAATGATTTTTGCATAGACAACTTTGGGAAAGGAATGAAAAATTAGTTTAATCACATTAAGTAAGAAATATATTTTCCAGACCTAACATTAATGCAATTAAAATTGAGTAAAAAAAATAAATTCTATCAAGAGTTAGACCGATATATCGGCAGGACGATCATTATCGGCCGATATTGGGCATTTTCCAAACTATCAGTATCGGCAGTTGTAATGGTTGATAAATTAATATTTTTAAAAAATAAAATTAAAATGGATGAAACACGCTTGAACAACACACATGTCATGAGTGTTGGAGTTGTATAGTTTGTCCACCAGAGGGCACTCTACACCGTCCCTGTTGGCAACACTCATTGAGTTGGTCACGAGACATACATTGCTTGAATAACAATTAAAAGAACACCCCCTTAACACCTCATTCTCTTAAGTCAAATTTTGTGACTATCATGTCCAGTTTTGCTGCTATTAATAAGCCGAGAGTAAAGCAGAATTAGCTAGTCATAGTTACGTTACGTTGTTATAGTTGACTGACTGTCCTTTTGACTTTTGACAATGTGACTGAAGTATTTCTTTAATAGCGCGTGACAGTTATAGCAATGAGACGTATCATCTTTCCTTGGCCTGTTATATTGAACATGTATATTTTACAATTTGCAGATTTGTACAATTTACAAAGCTAGCTAATGCCACCATCATCAGTCTGTTCTGTTGTGACAAAAGAAACAAGTTTCTTTTTAAAATGCATTTTCATATTTTCAGTTTAAACTACAGTTTAGTTTCATATTTAAGTTAAATAACTACAAATAACTAATGTTAGGGGAAATCTGTTAACGTTTTGTTGCACGTTTCTGAAATGAAAAAATATCGGCCGATATATTCGGAATATTCGGATTTTAATGTTTGTATCGGTATCGGCCTTCAAAATCCTTTATCGGTTGGGCTCTAATTCTCATCTCACTCATTATACCAACACGCAAACCAAAATTATAGAGAATGGTATCTGTAATGCACGAGGTGTAATGTGTGTCCCCCAGTGTTCAGAAACAAAACCTAAACTTGGTTTTCTCTTCGCCTTTCTGCTTTACATATGATAAACACTGCATGACTTTCACCATGACTAAAGGCATACAGTAGCATGATGCCAGTTTTATGATGCACAGTGCCACAATCACCCTTAGGACAAGAAGAAAAAGAAGTTAAGTATGAAGGGCAGAGCGTGAGGGGACGCAGTGCGGCTGGGGGTGGTGAAATCTACTGATTAAAAAGAAGGGAAAAAAAAACTGACTTTGGCTGGAGGTCACTTTTAGATCGCCCCAAGCAATTGTTCCAAAAGCTGTGTTTTTTCCCTCTAAAAACACCCTTGAGATGAGCACCGGAAAGGTTAGGGTGTTAAAACGGCCAGTATTAATGATAACTCGGCTAAACTAAAACAGATTCTCAGGGTTACAACCTCCCTCAGTGGTCGTGAGGAGTGGAATGCTTGAGTAAATGTGTGACTTCGGCCCCCTGTCTCTTCAAACGCCTTGTATCGTGGCCATCTTCAAGGTGAGTGTTGCCACAGCCTAGCAAAATACACTCATCACTAACCATTCTCTATGTGATTTTCGGGGGCCTGTCACATTCCTCTGCAACTTTTCCATTCTCTCTTTGTTTCCTCAACATTCTCTTTGTCCTTTTTGAGTCGTGAATTGTTTTTCGCTGAATTGCTTCTCCTTGGGCTTGTCATTGCGCTTTTCATTAAAGGAAAGTTGCTGGAAAGTTTGTGTTGAAGGACACTCATGGTGTCTGATGTTGTTTTGAGCGTGTATGGATAGATTGAAGATGTGATTTTCCACAGGAGCAAAAATATATATATATATATCTTTTTTTTAAATAAAAAATCTTTCCTCCTTGTGTTACAGCAGACTGAATTTTCCAAAATAGCACACAGCACAGAACCAGTAGATGATCTGCATGTCAACTTGATTATATAATAAATCAATCACACAAATCAACATTTGCTAAAAAAATAAAGTTAAATAAAAAAAGACATTGGGTCTCATTCACTAAGCATGCGCACGCACAAATATGTGCATGTAGTCTGCGTACAAATGCATTCACCAACAAATCATGATTCATTACCTTTCTTTCTAAAATGTATTCTAACTTTACAAAAAAACTTAGGAACAACTAAAACCACTCGTATGCAAAAAAACAAAAAACACACTGTGGTCTTATAAACATGTTAAGATTTAAACAGAGTAGGTCTAATTAGTAAAAGAGTAAGAAAAGGTGTGTTAGCTAGCTCAAGCTGCTAGTAGGTAGCTCTGCATAAAGACGCAGATACACGCAAGTACAGCTGGCTAATCAGAGGTCTGTAATGCCTGTATAAAATTGCAGTTGAACTTGTTTTGAGGATGCCGCTCTTGGCACTGCTCTGAGGATCTTACTGTGCATGCTCTTTGGTAGTGTTACACGTATCATATCGTAACAAGAAATGCATCTGCTATTCTTGTTATAACACAATTGTGCTATTACACAATAGCAACTGACTGGCTACTAATGTTAAACACAAACAGTGTTGGCATTAGTTGTACGTTGTTGATACAAATCGAAAATAACGTCATAAAGCATATATACATGAAAAATACATTTACACATTAGTACAGTACTTATACAAAATTCAGGTCCAAAATGTTTGTACGTGTTTGTCATAGACACAAAATAGCATAACTAGTAGCCTAGTGGCTATAAAGCCAACGCTGGCTTATGAAAAAAATAAAACACAAGGCTACGTCTGGAATTATACATGCAAATACATTTAAAATGATTAAGTCTTAGCCTACCTACAGGTCGTGTCCCAACAACTGCTGCCTCTGGTTTTAAAGTTGGATCTGCTTCATGTTTTAGTAACAGTTTCTTGTTGAATCCGGCATTGACCTCGTGGAGATTCTGGAAGTGGTCTTCTGTAAAATGTGCAGCACAGAGAGCTAAATTGACGATCATTATTTTCAGGAACATAATCAAACACAAGTTATATCCATTGTATGGCGAAATACATCAATCATGTGGAAGCCCGTACACAGAACACCTGACAGCTGTGTGATCACAACACTTGAGGAACACGAAGAAATATGCGCATGACCTTTTTGCATTTTCCGGAGGGAGGGGTTGATGCAAATGTGTGGGTTAGTGATGTACCATAACCCAGCTGTAGTCCCAATTGAGTCGTTTTTGTAGGCAATTATACTTCCTGATTTTTAAAGACGATATCTCTGCTTACACTGAACTTTCAGCGCTGCAACTTTGCAGATACTGTTCATGCACCAACAGCAACATTACACACTATTTAAAATCAAAAAAGTGAAATTGCAGTCAACCCCCCCTTTAAGAAGAATTTTTGGCTTCAATATCACTTGGAAAATAGGTTTCCCCTAGCATAAGATATTACGCAGTTCTCATTCCCTCTTCTAAAGAGAACCAAGGTTACGTTAGTAACCGAGTATGTTTCCAAACCCGTTTCACCCTCTTCAGAAAATCAAGTAATGGCAAATGGCTTACTTACAATTTCCGTTAAAATCTAACATTAAATCTCTAAAACGTGTCAAAGTGAAAATCCTTATTTAAAACCATAAACATGAAGTCTGACAGTATCACTAAATCTCACCCATAAGTCTTTTATAGATTAGATTTAGATATTTAATGCATTTTAAGAGTATACTTATGCTAGCAGATCACGCAAGAAACAAAACCACACACTGGAACTTCAAGAAGGGAGCTCCTAGACAAACATAAAGGCTCTTATCCTTCTGAACAAAGGGACTAATGGCACCACGCAAGAAGAAACAGTGAGAATTAGCCTGTGACCTTCTTTTCTTCCATTCCGCTCTTCTAAAAAAGAGAAGAAGCTTGCTAACATCCTGCCATCTACAACCATTTTTACTGCAGCTCAAAATCAACACGGCCTCAACCGATCGGGACACGGCCATGTGCGAGATTATGCTCATTTCATATTCGAGCACAGAGTGAGAAACAGACAGAAAATCAATAAGCTTCATTTTTTCAATATTAAAGAATAGGGGAAAGGGGCAGAGCTCCAACCTTTCGCATATAAAATTCTAGAGAATTGGCTTTAAAGCCATTTGCCATTTGATCTAAGATGGGACCGAAGACAAACCCCTGGGGCAGAATTATTTGATTAAATGTTGTTTGTTCTGCTCTTCGATGTGGGAACACTTCAAGAACTGGCACAAAGTATCTGTGGTTCTTTCATGTTCAACATATTACGCAAGTTTGAACAATTGACAATGTTTGATTTGCCTGGTCTATCTAAAGACTTTCAGATATGCAACTTCTGATAAGAAAAAAGTCATAACACAATATAATCATGAATATAAAACTACCAGGTTGACGCAAGATGCTGATGGTTGAGCCACGTTCAAATCGGTTATAAAAAGCAGATAAACACACATCTGTTATTGAATGTGTTGAAGTTGAGGTGTTGCTTGGAAACTGTAAATGGCCTACAATTAGGTTAATGAACTACATTACCTGGCAGTTGGATTGTTAATTACAGTTATTAATAAATGTATCTATTTATTTGAACATTACCAGTTTCTGCAGTTTAATAAAAGCACACAAGAGTCTGAAAACATTCCTTAACTATGGCAAATCATTGAAATTCAATGCGTTTTGTGCTTAACGTCATCTTCTGATAACAAAGACTACAACCCGAATAAAATTTCACAATTGAATATGGCATCTTGCCCTTCTTCAATAGTAAAGAAAACATATTTTATTCATCACACATGGATAAAAGTCATTTGAAGAATTGTAACGGCAAGTGAAATGTCAGTCCGGTTCATAACTGTCTGGATAGCCTTGAAGATAACCTGGATGCAAGACAATTTATTGTATTGTAGTATTATGGTTCTCTCTCCTTCTGAGACGTCCCTGAAACCTCCCTAAATAAAAAGGGGGCTTGTACTCAATGGGGTGGTTGGTCTCCTTCCTATTCTTGATCCATGAAATTTTCATCATGAGCAACTTTCATGTTTCTTCCATAAAAGTAATCCAGCACAGCCAAAGTAGAGAGCAAACAACCTCACATCCATCTGTCCGTGCCTGGCATCAGGATCACGAATCTCACCGAGAGCCTATATTTGTTTTTCAGACATCAGAGCACTTGAAGTACAAAACCACAGAGCTGAGAGGGGTTTCACTGAAATCTAGGCAATAGACTGAATTCTTGGGGTAACATGCTAGTCCAGCCAATGTTTCCTCCCGTTTTTACAAGAGGCAAAATCTACCAAGAGAAAAGTTGCTGTCTGCAGTTGAACTTCGTTCCCAAAAGACAGAAAGAATTTAAAATGAAGGTAAAAATGTACTTAGAATTATTCAAAATAAATAAACAATCAAAGAAATTTAATAAGGTTTAACAAGATAAACAAAAAATATATTGGGGGTGCAAAAAGTCTGAGAAAATGCCTCCATTTTGCACTTTTACTATATAAATTACTATAATTTAATACTTTTTCAAAATATATCATAAGGATAACAAAAAAAGTTTAATTTAAAAAAAAAGTCGATGTTTGTTTCATCAGACTAGGTTTTGCAACCACATTGTCCACCATTTAAGAACATGTATAAAGGATTTAAAAATAAAGGTTCCAGGGGGTTTTCGTAACCAATGCCATAGAACAACATTATTGGTTCCCCAAGTAACATTTTAGCAATCATTTCTTAAATTAAATAAAAAAAATGTCTTGATGAGAAGAACATTTTCCAACTATAACGAGACGTTTTGTACCATGGATGTTAACGTTCTTCGCTGGAACCCAAAGATGCCAATAAGAAAACTTTATTTTTTAGTGTAAATATATTGGGTCCCTCAAATAACCTCATGCTCAATACGACCCTGATTTCATTTCCAGGTTTAAATTAGATTCTGATCACAGTTTGGTCTCAGATATGTACATGCAGCCAAACAACCTTTTTATTGTTTTTATAGACACTGCATAGAAAGATCAGAATGTCTCAAAGGATCAAGTAAACACCTGAGGGAAGCCTCATACCAAATCCATATTTCCATACCAATAACCAAAACATATGACAGAAAGATTTTTGGTAACTGGAAATCAGGTTGAGAATGAATGTTCAGACTCCACTAAACCTGAATTCACACCAGTCTACCATGTCAAGGCTGTCTCCATCTACTGTCTCCATCCCACTCAATATGTCCAGACAACATTCTCTAACAGCAACCTTCCATTGATTCATTCCCACTCTTATCCGTTTTCAGTTCTAAATTGTATCCCAAGAGCACCTACCCTCCAGTTAGTTGCTCTCCTCTCCCTGCTGTGGAAATACCAGTTAGCATGGTGTTGCATAGCCCAAATTCAACCATCCTAATTCTCACGCTGCGAGAAACGTCAGGGTTATTATTCTCCTGTGTCTGATCCCTCTACCTTCTTTTGGCACACAACTTAATGAAAACAAGATTCCTTCAGTGGGCTGGGTCTTCTTTGGAAATCAATACGAGAAGATTGAGGAGAAGTGGTGATTCAGTTTGTGGTGAACTGTGCAACAGGTATACAGCTTATTGAACATACGATTCAGTGTAAAATATTATGACAGAGTCAGCTCAGTAATGACTATGACTTGACAATCTAGACACATTAAAGTACGACTGAGCTGACTCAAAGAAATTGTATGTTGTTTGATATCAAATTAATAAGAAAAATATGAATGCATGCCTGATGTCTTCTGATAGGAAAAGGTGATATACTCACGTGTGCTGAAACGGTAGTAAATTTAGAATGAATGGAAATGTGTACTGACAAACATTTGTGTGAATAAGAAATTCTTGCTCAGAGATGAGATTGGGTCAACAAAAACAGCACAATAGTATTTAAAGACTTTAGAGGGAGAGAAAGAGATTGAGAAAATACAGAAATGGAAGTAAAAACTATAAATGAAAAATTAAGTTTCACTAATTAAATCTGTATAATTTATAGTGATAAACCAGTCATATTAAAGTTCTTCATCAATGAGCCACCTGTTCGATATTTCAGCCAAACAAATTGCTACTCTAGCATAATTTTTGGTGCATCAAGTGGATCCAACCTGCTGACATGTTTATCTGTAGTAGTTTATCCACAATCAAAACACATCACTGTAAAAGTGCAAATTAAACGTCCACTGTTTCAGTCAATGATTTCAGAAATAACTATTTTTTTCAGCTGAATCCTTTTGGTTGCATCACTATTTAAATAATAGTGGAGAGTAACAGTTGTTAAGGCAAAATTGATCAGTAAGGCCCTGTTTACACCGGTTATTGAAAAGATGCGTCTGTGATCAGATTGTTAGTGAACAAGGTCTAAAACATCGCCTACTTCTCTCCACATACTGAAGCACACTGGCCAGACGGGATTTTAACTTTGATAGATAAAGATCAAAGTATGGTTTGAAGATGAAAAACTTACCAAGCACAGTGTTTTCTCACCATTCTTGATTCTAACACACACTCACAGCGTTTGGCCTGGTCTTGTGGCTGTCAGAGCATAAATGACAGCTGGCGTTCTGGGTGGGACTGTCACGATAACCGCAATATTGTAGTAGCCTGACCGCTGAAAAGGTTTCCGTGTTCCAAGATAAGCGAAATATTTGTCTTATCATCCTTTTAACGCTTAAGGGTATTTATCATGAATGGCGCTCAGTGTAAACGCGGGTCAGTAATCCACAGCGCGAGGAAGCCACGTGAAAAACAAATCACTGAGTTGTGCATTGAATCAATTCCATTAAGCATCAGCTTCAGCATTACCAATGCAACGCATTGCTGGTGCAGCTGAGCCTTGAAAAGTGGAGCTCAAAGTTAAAAGAATTAACAGCTTGTTTCATTACTATATCTATATCTGAATGAATCAGCATTTTTTAAAGTGTTTGTTGAATGAACAGTTTAATGACCTCGCTCAAGACAGTCCATTGTCGAAACAATGCAACTCAGTAGCACCTCATTGCAGTACACGAGATCTCAGGGGGCGGAGCTGGATTCAGATCTAAGGGTGGAGATGGGTATGATTAGGGGTGGGGTCAGTATCAGGGGGTGGAGATGGTAGGATGAGGGGTGGGGTTAGGGATCAGGGGGTGGAGATGGTAGGATTAGGGGTGGGGTTAGGGATCAGAGGTGGAGATGGGTACGATCAGGGGTGGGGTTAGGGATCAGAGGGTGGAGATGGGTAAGATTAGGGGTGGGGTTAGGGATCAGGGGGTGGAGATGGGTAGGATTAGGGGGAGGGGTTCAGGGATCAGGGGGTGGAGATGGTAGGATCAGGGAGGGGTTAGGGGTCAGGGGTGGAGATGGAGGATTAGGTGAGGTTAGGAGACTGGGATAGGGATTAGGGAGGGTTAGGGATCAGGGGTTGAGGGGTAGGAGGGGAGGGGTTAGGAGGAGAATGTAGGATTAGGGGAGGGGTTAGGGATCAGGGGGTGGAGATGGTAGGATTAGGGATCAGGGAGTGGAGATGGGTAGGATTAGGGTGAGGTTAGGGATCAGGGAGTGGAGAGATGAGAGGATTAGGGAGGGGTTAGGGATCAGGTGGAGAATGTAGGATTAGGGGAGGTCAGGATCAGGGGGTGGAGATGGTAGGATTAGGGTGGGGTTAGGGATTAGAGGGTGGAGATGGAGAAAGATTAGGGGTGGGGTTAGGGATCAGGGGGTGGAGATGGGTAGGATTAGGGGAGGGGTTAGGGATCAGGGAGTGGAGATGAGTAGGATTAGGGGAGGGGTTAGTGATCAGGGGGTTGGAGATGGTAGGATTAGGGGAGGGGTTAGGGATCAGGGGGTGTAGACGGGTAGGATTAGGGGTAGGGTTAAGGATCAGGGGGCAGAGATGGGTAGGATTAGGGATCAGGGGGTGGAGATGGGTAGGTTTAGGTATATGTAAGGTGGGAGATCCAAGATCCAACTCCTCCCCCTGGATTTCAATGTTCAGCAGTGAGGACCATCTTCATGTAATTGGCACGCTGAGAGACAGGCTTTCAATGCGCAGAGATGCTGTTTAGTTTTGGTTACGTTGGTTTCGGTACATCGTTTTTGTGCATGCTGACCATATTGTCGCATATATCGCATATATTGCTCTATTGAGCCACTCAAAATTTCCAAGGGAAATTACTCTGCGTAACGTTTTTCCGTGATTTCTGTGCGTGTTAATAGATGTAAATTGTGCAAGCGTATTTTGTCCATTAGATCAAAAAAACATAAATTTACCAGCCCGTTATACTGTAATAAAAATAAATAAATAAATACTTAAGTCAAAAGGAAGGAAAAAGCAAAAGAAAGGAAAAATACGTGAACGGAGAAAGAGAAAAAAAACACAATCATGAAGGATAATCCCATGAAACCGGTGTGAATGTGCAAAAGATATGTTCATATTTAAATTAAATTTGGTTTCAACAGCCGTCTCACAAGCCGGGAAAACTATCATCCTGTCGTCCCCTGATGGCCAGGGGGACCATGCAGGGGTTCCCATGTTTCCCTCCCTATGGAGAAAATCTTCCTTATCTGACCTGCACAAGGCTGAAAGTTTCAACCAAAAAATAAATTAATTCATTAATTCTTAAGACCACCTCTTTTGTCTGTTTCGGTTTTAACATTGGACTGGATTCAGTTGCTGACCAATTTAAAAAAAAATGCTCACTTGTGATTTCTCCTGCTTCAAGTCCTCGAATCTATTCCCCGTTGCCCGCCTGTGAATTAGACTGACACTCCAGCCTGGCTGCAGCGAGCAGGCCATAAACCCTGCCAGTCTAGAGTGTGTAAAAAAATAATGGCAGTGTTGCAAAACCCAAGCTGTGATAATAACAAGCTCTAATGGGGTGCTCTTATCGACATTCAATTCCCAATAATAGAGATCATATAAAAGTGGGTAATTACACTGTGCAAGCAGAGGGCGTCCTGTGCAAATATCATTATTATCAAATTGGAATGGAATGCCGGAGCGGAACATGCACCCATTAGGTCGGAGTGGCCCCGGGGAAATGCGGAAGAGAGGAGACACAAAGAAGAGAGATACCCGTCCATAACCCCCAGCGGCCTCCGCCCTTGGAGTCATTCATACCCTTGGCGAGAGCCATTTCATCGACTGAAGCGGTGCTGTGAGCTAAATAAGTAAGGAGCTCGTTATGTCGAAGGTGTGTTTTTGAAGATGAGATCTACACAGCAAACAATACATCCTCATGACCAAATACAGAGCAGCCACATAAAACAACAGAAGTTGATATGATATATAGTGGCTGCAAAACGTAAGTCTCAGGTGTATGCGAGGAAACAGACTGAAATTTAAGCCGAAGCAGCTCTTTAATCTCATTTACATGATTTGAATCTGCCAGCCCGTTCTCATGCTTTAGGGTCACATAGAACGCTACATGACAAAATGGTGCTATACTACGCACATGGCACCCTTTATCGTTAATAAAACACGCGAAATCCTTTAGCGTAATATGAGACTACCCTACCCCACACCTAAACCTACCCATCACAGCGCGTGTTATATTAACGATAACGGGTGCCATGTGCGTAGTATAGCGCCGTTTTGCCATATAGCGTTCTAGATGATGCTAAAGGATGAGAATGCGTTGAATCTGCATATATTCAAATCTGACATCCCAAACAGTTCAAAAACATAAGGGGCTCTATCTTGCACCCGGCGCAAATGACTTTATACACTGACTCATTTATCATTCCTATTTTGCACTCGCGCAAAGCAGGCCTTTTTCCTCCACAGACGCACGTCGGTAAACTAACAAATGAACTTGCGCTTCCTGGGCGGGGTTGGCGCAAAAAGGAGGCGTGTGTCGGCGCAAACAATCCCTGGTGCTATTTTGCAGTTCCAGAAAACAATTGCGCCAATGACCAGAAAAAACCTAGTCTAAAGTCAGTGGCGCGTTGCGCGTATATTCAGATGCTATTTTAAGCGTGCATGCTTGGCCATAATACAGAGTGTGAACAACGCGGATACACTGTAGATGATTCTCTCATCAACACAGATGCATTTTACTTTTTGCAAATGATACATTATTATACGGAAAATATATAAACATGAGGGAAATCATTGTTGTGTCCATGATGATGGGAAAAACAGGCATAAAGCTTACACATTTACCCAAATTATTATATGCATGTTTAACCCGAAGCTAATTTGGGTGGGTTTGTCCCATCCCCAGTGTCCCTTCTCTTTCTTTTATGGCCCTGACGAGGACATCGTTCTACTCGGCTGTGAACCGATGCTGAAGCGCGCCTGGTAAATGCGCGTTAAAATAGAATTGCGCCACGGAACAAGCGCATCTCGTTCATCATGCTCTTAAAGGGAATGTGATATGACGCTCTTATTGGTTTATTTCCGTTACGCCCAAACCACACCTATGAATAATGAAGCTACTCCAGACCAACCCCTTTTAGATTGCGCCAGGCGCAAGAGGCATTTATCCCGCCAGGAAAATAGCGACAGCGCCGGGATCCACCCACAAAGTTAATTGCGCTTTGCGCTTTGACACTTGCGTTTCAGATCGTTAAAATAGGGCCCAAGAACTTAGAAATCTGCATGCTCAATTAAATATAAAAATTGAATATGTATAAAATATTCTGTCTATAAATCATTTTACCTTTGCAACCATTATAGATTTTTTTAAAACACTAATAAATCCATAGCACTGGTAAACCTTAGCACTTAGCAGTTTTAAAATATAAAAAAAAATATTAAATTATTGACGTAGAAATTTAATGTAGTTTTGTCTAAATTTACTAGGATTGGTTGGTAATTATTTAGGGTCAATTACATTAAATACAAGCTTTAAAAAAGAAGCACATTGCTTGTCAGTATCCGCTTTAATTTTAATGTTGGGCATGAATGATATCTGAAAACTGCAACAATCATCAGTGAAAATGACTTAAATATCTTCTCACACAAAGACTTGTATAGACAAATTTTTTGATGCTTTCGTTATTTTCAACATTCACTTCCATTGTCCAGAAAAAAAAACAGCTTTAACATTTGGCTAAACCCAAAATTTAGAAAATCAATGTGGTTAGAAATGATATACTGTAAAGGCGAGTAAATAATGACAGAATTTTAGGCCGGGTCAGTCATTCCTTAGCTTTAATGCTAAACCTACTGTAAACAACATCATACATCCATGCCAACAGGTGTCAGCATAAAATTAAAGGGGATGAGGTGGCAAAATGCTACCGTTCCCTACTCTGTTTCCATACAACGGGGCAGGGAACTTAATATAATTGTGGTGAGCAGGACGAGTGGTAATGAGCGACATCTGTGAGTCTCGCATCTCTCACAGAGGAGCCACCGGCTTTGTGCCACTCTCCCGTCACTTGGCCTTGTCCTGCTCGCCACAATAATGAATAAAAAAAATAAAAAAAACATTCAGTCATTTCATCTAGAGCAACAGCCACATGGATTTCAATAGTGACCAGATCCACCAAGCCGCATATGCATTTACACGATAATGACTGAGTACCTTTTTACTGACCTTATTGGGATTGCATTTGTATTTCGCCTGCCGCTTGCTCCTTTACCCATGCATTAAAACATGAGAATAATTAGAGTGTGTATGATAATCGATTCACGTCATGTTTCACCCTGAGCCATAAACATGCATCGAAGAGGACATGACCTCGACTGCAGGTACGACGAGGGGGCCTTTTCCTCGCTGCCTTTTTTGCATTGTTGATCAACCCCCAGCTCGCTCACATTCAATCAAAGTCACCACGGCATTATTCATTACAAGTATTTGTTTTATGAAATCTCAGCCCAGGGGTGTGTTGTTTGTCTCCTTTCGCACACACATAAGCACATGCGCACATAAGCCCCTCCCACCGCTGGTAAAATTGTGCTTGTAAATGAAATCAGGCTTAACCATGCGTTGGCTTTTCATCAATCTCTGTGTGATGGCTGCTCGCCCTTGATTCATGGCATCCACCCTCTCCGGCTCCTCCCTGTGTGTGCAGATATGAGTAATGACCCTCTATACCCAGCTCCCCATCGAGCTGTCGACCTAAGGGACAACCACAGGAACCGAGGATCACCCCTATCCATTACCCTCTCTAAACACATTCATAATCACACAAGTACACGTATACACAACATTTGGCTCCTCCCTCCAACCCCAAACTCCCAATCCTCAACCATTCCCATTGAATGACTTCCATTCAGCCACCTGAGACGTAAAAAAGCAGCTAGGGGGTGTTTGTGCGTGCGCGCTCAGCCCTCCCATCCTCCCACAGATACCCACGACATCTCTATCTGGTCAGTCGGACACGCCATTAGCATAAACAAGCACCTGTGTCTGTGTCTACCTGTCAGGGTCCTGTCAGCATGGGTCTGCAGAGAAGAGCACGGTGCATTAACCCGGCCAACTTATCTCCAATGCTGTCCACAAAGGGGGATTACAGTGCAGGAATTGCTTTTGGGAGTGCTGTCACTCAGCTGCTGATTAGAGCCCCACTCCGCTTCTCTATCGCCTCACAAACAACAGGGAATTCCGATGGCCTGGCGCCATCGTTTGCAGATCGGACGAATCACGTGGCAGACGTTAATTGGCCGTTGTTGTTATCCCAAATCCGGAGAACTTGACATGACCTGTTTGGAAGCGGCACCTCTTCATTAATAGCGGGGAGTTCACACCTCGCAGCGATACAAATACTCTATAGCTACGAAAAGCTAATCTATCGCAAGGAACTAGAGGTCATATCGAAACGGCGGCAGAAACTGCGCGTCTATACCGCCTGCTTAATTAAGCTTGGAACATAACGCTGATGGCTATATTTTTCTTCTGTCAGAAAAACATATTATGGCCAACGGAGGACTGACAGAAAGCAAGCAAAGCTTTAAATTAGGCTTTAATTAGCTCAGTGTAAAATAGGAGACTGTGACCAGGCAATATGTAACTAATGGCAGTTATCTGACGCTCTCACACACAGAGACAATGCCTAATTAGCCAAAACCTATGTAGCCTTTTCAAGAGTCAAACAATCATTTACTCATGTACAAGATCTGCAAATACACTCTCACAAAGTACAGTTTGCAATAGTGGAAAAGCAGAAATGGAGACGGTACAATCCTGGAGAGCAGTTATGCTTAAGCTCGGGCTGCACGATTAATCGCAATTAAACCGATTTGGCTTATCACAACTTTGAAAATGCAAAGGCTGCGATTGTTTTTTATGCGCAGCTTGCCATTGACGTACGCAGGGTTCATACACCTTTTCCAAGGTCAAATTCAAGCACTTTCAAGGTCCATTTATTCCAGCACCTTAATACACCGCCGTAAATTACATACCAATACATAGTCAAAATTATTATTTAGTGTTTCACGTTAAAAGAGATAATGCAATAAACAGCCAAAATTGTGTTTCATAATAGCAGAAGGATCAGATATAGGCTATAGTTTTCAAAATGCATTACTGTCTAAGTAGATAAAGCCTAAGACTACTTTTCATTATATTAATGTCCAAATATTGCTTCCCACATAATGTCATTTTCAGGCTGTATAACTAAAGTGATTTCAAGGGCTGAAAATATGAAGACTTATGATTTGAACAGAAATATTTTACAGGCCTTGGTTTTGGGAATCATCAGACAAGGATTGAACAAAATCTGCGACAGTGCAACAACAAACTGTAATTCCATTTTTAACCCAGAAGCACAGGTATATATTTTTTATTTCATTACCAAGACATATAGCCTACATTTATCTACTAGAATAGAGCAGTGTAAATATTGCATAATGTCATCCTCAACCTTACAGTGGGCTACTTGTATGACACTCCATCTGACACGCATTTCTGTTCAGCAATCGACAATTGTTGTTATGCACTGGGCTAATGTTTTGCAGGTTTTAACTTGAGGGTAGTCAAAGCTTACTGTGCTGTAACTTTGGATATGTTCACTGCATATTTCACAAATGGACATGCAATACTAAACATTACAGTATCAGTCTGTACTCAGTACTCAGATCTCTGTACCGCGTGAGTACGCTTTGTTGACCTAAGTATTGCCGAGTTTGTGTGCACCGCTGTCAAACATAAAAAAAGTAAAACTTTTGCTGCTGCACTCTGTGACGAGTGCCTGCACGGCCAATAAAAACGCGACATCCAAAACATGCTCTGGCCAGCGTAGCAGAAATCATTCTGTATCTGAAGGGCAACATTTTATTTCTCCATTTAATGAATTACTATTCAGTCAGATAGGTATTTGTTGTGAAAGTATAGTTTCAATTTGAAGCATTTTCAAGCCTTTTATCCAAAATTTAAGCACTTTTCAAACCTTGAAAACACATTAAAATTCAAGCATTTTCAAGGATTTCAAGCACCCGTATCGATGGCTCTTAAACACTGCTCCATTTGAAAGCACAGTGAGTTTGAGTCACTTATAGTGTGCATTTGAAAAAGCAACACACATCAAACACCTTTTCACACATGAAAATCATTTATGAACCTCCTACCCAACAAAAGACAACATTTAATAACATGCTTTACTCCAAACTCACTTGATGACGACAGTTGAGCCACCCTTCGTGAGATGATGTGGCTTCTTACAAAGAATAAGGCAGTCATGCGTTTATAAGTCGTGTTTAACCAACAATCAAATCGTTTCAATCTTCTGTTTATTCAGCTACATCGATGATGCTAGGGATTTCCTGGAATGATAAACGGGTCATATTTGGTGTGCCTGCTTGAGAGCGCACTCTGGCCGTTTACTACCGATCAGCTGCATGTGTGGTTTCATTGCAATTAATCGTGCAGCCCTAACTTAAAGGGATAGTTCACCCAAAAATGAAAATTAAGTCATTAATTACTCACCCCCATGCTGTACCAACCCCGTAAGACCTTCGTTCATCTTCGGAACACAAATAAAGATATTTTGATTAAATCTGAGAGCTGGATCACTCCTTCATAGACTGCCTAAGGGACTGGCTCTTGACGTCCCATAAAGTCATTAAAGAAAATGTTTAAATATTCCATGTGCCTACAGTGGCTCAATTATAAGTTTATCAAGCGACGAGACTACTTTTGTGCGAAAAAAAACCTAACGACTTTGACTATTCCATTACTTACTTTTGGGCGCATGCGCGAGAACTGAGATGAGGACGTTCTTCTTCGACTACTCTCTTGTTACCGGCTGCTCACCGCTTCAGGAGTATTACCGCCACCTACCGTATAAGATGATGTGCTGATATAGCTGGAAGCACAAAACTTTCTGTTTACAAGCAGAGGAAGATCTGCCCTGTACATACGCTTTTCAATTACTGTATTTTCCGCACTATAAGGTGCACTTAAAAGCCTTTAATCTTCTCAAAAAACGACAGCGTGCCTTATAATCCGGAGCACCTTATATATGGATCATCATCTTATATGGTAGGTGGCGGTAATACTCTGAAGCGGTGAGCAGCCGGTAACAAGTAGTAGTCGAAGAAGAACATTTTTATCTCAGTTCTCGCGCATGTCATTCTGGAAATCTCCACAACTCTCGTCTCAAGGCCCATAAGGAAGTAATGGAATAGTCGAATAAAGTCGTTATTTACGTTTTGTTTTTGCACAAAAAGTAGTCTCGTCGCTTGATAAACTTATAATTGAGCCACTGTAGGCACATGGAATATTTAAACATTTTCTTTAATGACTTTATGGGCCGTCAAAGTGCCAGTCCCTTAGGAAGCCTATGTAGGAGTGATCCAGCGCTCAGATTTAATCCAAAATATCTTCATTTGTGTTCCGAAGATGAACGAAGGTCTTACGGGGTTGGTACAGCATGGAGGTGAGCAATTAATTAACTAAATCTTTTGCTGAGGACATAAAAATCAAATGAAACTTTGTATTTCCAAACATTTGGCTGAGAAAATGTTAGCCTGGAGAAGGTTGTGTACACCGAGTCATTTTGTAAAAAAAATTACTTTTTTTGAAACGTAGATTTGAAACTTCTCAGCGAGAAAAAAAATGTAGGTTGGGACTTTTTTTGCAATTTTGTCCATAGGGAATTGATAGGAACATTAGCACCTTTCACACATAGGCCTACAGTCTTTACTTGTAAATTAGCAGTAAGAGAGCATGTGTGAACATGACCTTTTCAAAAATACCAGTAAATTGGTTCCAGCAATTTACAAGGGAAAGTTGTAACATTACAAATATATTCAGCCCGTTCTCATCCTAATGCTTCATATACTGACGCTTTTGCCAATGCGTAGACATCCAACTCACATGGCATCCTTTAGTGTCAATATGAGACGCAGATATATATGGGCCAGAAGGCACCTCCTAGTGGTCTAACCCTAACCCTACCCATGACCTAAACCTACCCATACTCTGTGCTGTGTTCTATTGACGCTAAAGGGTGCCATGTGTGTTGGATGTCTGGGCATTGGTAAAAGCGTTGTGTATGATGCCTTGGAATGAGAATGCATTATTATATAACAGGTAATGTCCTCTGAGTAAACATGGAATGAAAATTACCGGTGTGATCATGTAGAATGCCAGACGTTAGAATTCTGATTTCGGCCAATCAAAGTGCTTGTGAGTTGATGTGTTTACAGTAAACTTTTTAATAGTTTTTTTATTTAAATATGCGCAAGATGATCATCTTTGGCCACTGCACCACGTCTCAAAGCTTTTTCAATGTGTCGTGTTCGAGACTCCAATCATCAGCATTGTGGTTCTGCAATTGAATACTATTATGCTTGTGTAGTGTTTTTAAGAGCAAAATCACGTTCTGTTTGATCAGGCCCTGATGCCTTTCTCTCAGACCTAAAAAGTGTCTAACTGAACAGATAGTACAACTAAAGCACTTGAAGACAACAGTGCGGTGTTTAAAGATCACTTCCGATGACTGATATCAAAGAATTTACCTGTATTTTGGAGCTGATGTATGAATGGTCTCTTAATGGTAAACAAACAGAACGACTGTTGCTTGTGAACAGCATATTTGTGTATTTACCGGTAAAGTCATCCTGACAGTTTTGCGGTAATTTACAGGGATCGCTGTGTGAAAGGGGCTATTGAAATCATTGTTGTTAGCTAATTGCTGTGAAACTATTACTGTGCCTTAGTTGACTTTAAAGGAGGGTTTAATAAAGAGTGCTCATAAATGGCTGTTTGTAGATAGTATGTTCTCTTTATTTTAAGGATATTTTGGTATATTTTTACAATAAACAATTCTGGTACTGTTTTGGCCTGGCTCTACAATCTGTATCCTGAAAGGAAAACTAACAGAGAACCACTATTATTCGATTCACGTATTGAAAATGCATATGAATAATTTAAAAATGATAAATGATATTTACAGGTGAAACATAAAGACCAACCTCAAAAAAACAGCACATTTACAGCATTCAACACTGCAACTTGCACATTAATTAGGCTTATAATTACATTGGTTACCGTAGTAATGACTAAAGCATCAGCATCAGCATATGAGACATGAGAGTAGCAATCAAGAGTGGAAAGAAAGTACTCTGCTCATGTCCATTAATGGCAACTCGCCATTGGCACATCAGGCAACATAGGCGTCAGAGGCAGGGATGGACTGGCCATGGGGACATTCCGCAGTGGGCCAATCCACTTGTGGGCCAGCTGTCGAAAACCAAATTTCCGAAAACCAAATTATGCACAGACAGTCTGAAACAATGGTTTAGGCATCTAAGCTCATAGATGTTCACTACACCCCATCACACTGTCTCTCTAAGGGAACATTTACACAACAAAGATGTGTTAAAAATGGAAACATTTTTAGCATGATACAGACGTGGTTGAGAAAGATCACCGTTCACAAGGATCCACAAAATGCATTAAAAACGCTGTATTGTATATGCCAGGCCAGTAGTTGGCGATGTCACTTTGTAAAAAATAAAAAAATAAAAACTCAGCACCTATACCACTTTCACAAATTCACTTTTGGACAATAACCATATCGCTTTCAAAAACTTTGACATTTTGAAGCGCTTTGAATCTGTTTTCAAATGTTTGCATTTTCAGGCCCCCAAAACGCCATTCGTCATGTAAAATGAATGGCCAAAACACAGCACATAAAACGATTCCTGTCTTAAATTGAAAATGGTATTGTGTAAACAGTCCCTAAGACATGTCTAGGGCCATATAATTCAGCACGATCACGGAATTGCGGATTTGGCAAATTAACGCGAAAATGTAGTGTTAACGCGAAATTCACTGAATTTTACATATTTGGAATGAAATTCTGTTTTTGTGTGGGAGAAGAGACGTATAATAAATATTTTACGGGTTGCGCAGTGGAAAATACCACATGAGGGGTGTGCATGGGCATTATTCATGTCGGCTTTTGGTATTTACCATTAGCTAACGTTAGTGTAGTGTTGGTCACATAAGCTACAGCTGCAGTTAACCTATTGGGCCCTATTTTAAGGCTTAAAATAGCATTATGAACAATGTACAACACACCATTGACTTTAGACTAGGTTTGTTCTAGTCTGTGGCGGAATTGTTTCCTGGAACTGCAAAATAGCACTAGGGCATGTTTGCGCCGAAACACGCCTCCTTTTTGGCGAACCCGCCAGGAGAGAAAGTTCATTTCCACGTTTACCGACGTGTGTCTGTGAAAGGAAAAGCCCGCTTTGCGTGGGTGAAAAATAGGAATGATACATGCATCAGTGTACAAAGTCAATTGCGCCGGGTGCAAGTTAGGGCCCATTATCTTCCAATAAACATTTACTAAAACTGACTAGACTAGACTAGATTCATGAAAGGTTGGCTAATGTGTGTAAAAGTAAAAAAAATACAGTAATTTTATTCATTTATCAGCGAGCATACTTCTGAAACACTGAAATGAACGGGGTTGAATGCTGGAACCATCAGTGTTTGGCTGCTCTCACGACACAGCGTTACTTTCACATTCCAAAGTTCCTATGGTGGTCTATGGGAGTGTGGCAACTCTGTTTTTGAACAGCTCGATAAAACGTTCGTGTGTGTGATCCAAAATCGCGCACACCTCTGGGTTGCAGTTTGTCGCCAAGGGGCGTAGTTCTGCAAAAACTCAGAGACTTAGCGTTTTGCACCTTTAATTAATAAACATATAAACAAAGTTTTTTGTAAATTAAAGTTTGATAATTATAGCAGAAAAACCAAAGAAAATATATTAGCCAATATAGGGGCCCTTAAATCATGTGTTTGATAATGGAAGGCCTTCAAGCTGACACTGTACAGAATATATTAGAGATTACCTAAAACAACTATTAATATACCATTTAGAGACAGTAATAGACAAAGGATTAATTTGAGGGAACTGCCAGTGACAAGCTATTGATATTTCCAAAAATCAACTGTAAGGTATTTTATGCATTCAAACCAAAAATACAGGAACAGTACCAAGAAAGCACATTATATATTTTCAGCTTGGTTCATAAATATTAATTATGTGACAATGACATTCAGTACACTGATTTGCTGACAGGCAGGTATGACAGCACTAGCCATACTAGGCTTACAGCTTTTATATTCATTCAGTTCAGTGAAAGTCAAATTCTGACAGTACTGGTTGTAATTTTTCTTCTGGCTGTGTACCATTATACCACAATACCATTTTCTAATTGCCTGAAGTTCCTATTTGTTAACCACTTGAGACAAGAACCTGCCCTATTCCAGGGGACCTGTAAACAGAAGTGTGACTTCCTGACGAGAACATGGCCCTGTGACCTGAAGAGAGCAACATCACAGTTAAAGCTCAGAAGTCTCAGCATTACAGTGTGGGCTTCTCATTACCAGCACTCAGCCAATAAAGCTGTGAGCTACATTAATATTGCAGAAAAAAATACATGAAATGCAGCGTGTGTTACTAAAATCAATTCTTGGCCCTAATTTATTGCGAATTGTGCTAGCACAGAGTTCATAACATTGATCCGTTGTAGCATTATTACTTGCTTTGAGTCTTAATGTCCCGCGGTCAAACTTTTCCTCATTTTGTTCGGCATTTAAATGACCACATAACTCAAACTTCTCTACTCGATCTTGTTAATGTGAGAGATAATCAGTATAGTTGGGTTATTTGTGTGTTTTATGCATAAGCCCATGGCAGAAACACAAAGAAGATGCAGCCACATTAATGTAGATCTGATTTGCCTTGATCTGTAAAGTACATTTAAATGAGCTTTTTTTACAAAATGCGTGGGAATGGGCTGTGGTTGGATGCCCTCTCAGCAGCTGGCTGCTTTGAAAAGAACGACTTTTTAAATTACCCATATATCACTGTCAGCACACAAGGGGCCGCTGTTCCAATGGCCTGCCAGCAGTCAGTGGAGGGCGCTAAGGTGGCACGGCAATCTCAGACCCTGCCCTCATGCCTCACTGCACCAGTCCAGGTACAAACACACACACAAAGCAATAGATTATACAGCCACACAATTTACTCACACCAAGAACGCAATGTTCCCTGCAAGGGAAAAAAAAGGCCTGTGTGCAGAACGGATTAAACAAAGCAGTTGATCACAAAACCTTCTAGGAAATGACAATGTGCTTTTTTTTGGACTGATAGATTATGTGCACAGCAAATGCTTTAAATAAGATGCATGAAATTGTTTTCAGCTTCTTGAATGTCTACTATTGTTCATTCATGCCTTCTCTAATACAAGTACATATTTGTTTTTTGTTTATTTATTTATTTATACCTTATGCTAGTTTATTTATTTATTTCAATATTAACATCATGGCAAAACTAAAGTAAATACAAGTAAAACAATTAATATTCTTACTTAATATTTGATATACAAATAAATACCAGATTTATCAGATAAATACCAAAAAATACAATTTTTTTTATAATCTTAATTTAATTTCTGACTATTTTCTGCTAAAATGTCTATTATAATTTTTGTCCATGTAAGCATGTATTCATTTACAGAGTTTGATAGGTAGGTTGTTAGGGTGTCACATCAATTCCCGAGGCTTTATTTATGGCAAAACAGAAATTTATATCAATTAAAAAAAAATCATTAAAAATAAATAAATAAATAAACTGTTTATGAATTTTATAAATAAAATCATTGGGCAATTATATGGTTTTGGACATTCTGATATTAGCATTACAAAAGGTTCAGAGACATACGGGCTCTTGTTTTTTTTGTGTCATCCTTAAATCACGGTTCAGGGGGGTGAGCACAGGAATGTATGCAAGCTTGTTTCCGCCACAGAATAAAAATAAAAAAAGGTAATTGCTACTTTTTATCTCACAATTCAATTTCTGACTATTTCTCACAATTCACAATTGTGAGATATAAGTCAGAATTGCGAGAATATGAAGTCGCAATTGACCCTTCGCTAAGCCACGCCCGAAAACCACCACTGGCCAATCATGTCTTAGCAACCGTAACTATGCGCTGGAGGTCTGGCAAGCTTTCGAACGAAGGAAACATGCTGAAGCATTGTGAGTATGGATTGTGCAAAATCTGATGCCGGTATACAAAAATTTGGAATTGTTTTCCTTCCAGAAAATCTAAAAGCCAAGGGGAGAAATGATTGGCGTGATCTAGCATCTATGTGCGAGACCCATTCACAACTACTGGTAAATGTCGACATGCTTAACAAAAACACCTATTGCTTGGAAATATTGACAGTTCTTTGGTCATAATGATAATGTAAAATAAGACGATTAAAGAGACAAGACAAAGGCTCACTGACATAAATATATTTCAGCATTTTGTTAATCGACGTCTACTAACGCTTAACCCTTAACTTAACCCAATCCGATCGCGGCTCTCCCGGTATTAGTGTTATTCCACAAGATTTATTGATAAGCTGTTTGATTTATATTTATTAAGATTATTTTCACATACCCTGCTGTGTATGAACATAGCTGTTCCTCAATTTGTGTTTCCCATTTGAACGTTCAGTGTATGAGGCGCTGCTGCTTGTGCTGGGACTATAACGTTAGGCTTTAACTTAAATTTTTAAGAAATTATTCTCTAATCGGTTGCATATAATGTCGTGAATATATCCCTCGAATGCATACTGTAGTCCCTTTTGTCTTGCTCTCTCAGAAATTTCACTTGTTCGCTGAAAATTACTAATTATCTCATTGGGAATGTCTGACACCGGGTGCATGCACACTATAATAGATGGGCCAGCCGCGAAAGCTTGACAGGCGTAGCAACAGTAACTAGGGAGGGCGGGGCTTAACGAAGGGTCAATTGCGTGTCAAAGTCAGAATTGCGTGAAAAAGTCGCAATTGCGTGTTATAAAGTCAGAATTGCGAGATATATTGTCAGAATTGTATCAATATAGTCAGAAATGCATGATATAAAGTCGAAATTCTATGTTGTAAAGTCAGAATTGTGAGAAACTAATCTGAGGGGAAAAAAGTCAGTCTTTATTCCCTTAGAATTGGCTTAATAACTTTACACAATTGCGAGTTTTACGTCACAATTCTAGAAATGTCAAATTTCGAGACATAAACTCATAGTGCAATTATGTGTTATAAAGTCAGGAATTGCGAGATGTAAACTACAATTGTGTGAAAAAAAGTCAGAATTGTGAGATAAAATGTTGCAATTATTATTATTTTATTTACATAGGAATGGAAAATACAAAATTGAACTTCAGGAAAAAGTGCAATAGGATCTATCCAAATGCTATATGGATATTGGCCACAAAACAATCCAGTTCAAATTAATCAAACCTCTGGGTCCGGAGAAAATGATGTGTCCTCCTACCATGACTTAAAGCTGAACTAAACTCCAAACAAAGCCGGATTAACGTGCATTTTTCCACTTTAAACACAGTTTCTTGAGAAAGAGTTCAACCTGAGTGGCAGGTAATTAGCCAGCTGCGGCTTTGGTGGAGTTTGAAAAGCCGATGACAGCTTATGTCCCCGTGATAAACAGAGTAAACGGGAGGCAGGAGAGGAAGCCAGCCATACTGCACTCATCTGTTATACTCACAATTAACGCACTTAATTAATGGGAGCGATTCTCAGTATTAGATCCGTATGTGACTGCTGCTGTGTAACAACATTTGCTGTTAAAACTAATTAAGCAATAAGAGTTGAATGCAAAGTGGTGTGGCTCAGAGCGCATTTGTCACGAATGAGCGTGACGCAGGGCTGCGATAATGTCTCACAGCTGCCTCGCCAGCCATACGCCCTCAGTGATACCGAGCACAAATGACCAAAAAACGACAGGAAAACAAACCTCCCACAATAAAATGTACAACATTATCCATTATATTCCACTATTACTTGTCTTTCCCAGCACCATTTTGTCACTGATGAGTTACTAAAAGACAAGATGACACATCTCCACAGGAAGCCTCTCCTCTCGCTTGATTACAAACCCCGCTTGACTGATACAACCATTTAACAACTTGTTTTCATAGGTTTCCCACAAACAATATCAATTCACACTTCCGCCGGTGCATTCGTTTCCCCCAGCGCTACATAGTGGATGCCATCACGCAGCTATCAGCGAGTGCAACTTTAACGATGTACTGTAAAACAGTGTCTTCAGTCAGTGGTATTTAACAAGCGTTAACCCCCCACCCCTTTAACCTTTCAATTCAGGTGCGCCTTCTTCATTAGTTTGGACTGAATCTTCACCGAGATGAAGCCATAAAAAATGAAAACTATTAAAAGGCTCAGAACAAGTGTTACAAGGTGCCTTTCAAACTTGTAATATGATAGATGAGGATGCTTGACACAGGCCGCAGTCTAGTATTTGAGGGCTTAGGATGTGTCATTTGAAGTGCCCGGTGCAGGCTTAAGACTAAACCTAACCAGAGCTTTACCCAGGCTTAGTCTTAATCCCGCTTGCACAGTGCCACATGGAGACGTCCACCCCTTGTCCAAATACCAGACTCGCCACCTGTTCAGACCAAATAAACGCTGCAAATATAAACCATATGCTAAATGAGCATTAAATTAAGTTTGCTGTGACTAATGCTCCAAGCGAGCCAAAATAACCCAAATGATTCAATTAAAAAGTGTGAATTTAACTTAAAAAACTGTTTAAACTGAGCAGCAATTTTAGCCTGGGTTTCCCCATGCTGCTTTGCCGCAGCGCCATTTTATTCACGCTGCTAGGCAGCCTGGACACAATGAACCAAATTTTCCCCTGAGATAGGGGAAAGCAAGCAGCAAGACGATGACGACGTATATGCGACACGCCGAAGCAGTTTGTTTATATCTATAGCCCATGGCAGTGGATTTGGCAGCCTTTTTTGTTGATGACATATTATACCATTTCATGTGTTTTAACAGCTAGATCGTGTTGCTATGGACGCAGTTGTTCACTCCGGTAATATAATAATTTTTAAATCAATATTTTGTGTCAAATTATTGATTTATTTGGTAGGTAGCCATGTTATAAGTGGGAAAATGTATAGCGAGGCGGTTGTAACAGCGAATACAACCCCTTCAGGCTGATTCACCTCCGCTTTGCGTTCGAGTTTGCAGGGTTGTATTCGCTATGACAACCGTCTCGCTAAACATTATCTCTTACTTTTATTTATTTCTATAAGGGCTGACATGACAAAATAAGGATTGTCAAGTGTGTTTAAACAGTGCGGTACAGCAACCAGTGCGGTTTCTGTCGATCTACAGACGTCATCTGGTATCATTGAACCAATTGGCTATGAGCTACGTACAGGCGCATTTCATAGACATACGTAGCACCCAATAATACGGCTCTGAGCATTCGTAAACCACGCCTCAATATGAGAAAATGAACATGTGGTTTCCAAATCACGTCTCATTCTCAATGAGATGTGGTCTTGGCGTTAGCCAGGCAACAGCATTTTAGCAATTCAGTGTATTGTAGTACATAGTGTAACTTGAAGTTGTGAATTGCGATGAAAAGCAAGTAGCTACAGATTTTTCCTTCCGTACAAACGTAACAATAAAGTTTTTTTTTTTTTTTTCCCATCGATGCCATACAGAAGAACCATTGTTTGTTTCCCAAAGGACCTTTCGGTCAAAAGTTCTTAAAATAACCTTTTTTTAACATTTAAAAAATCTAAAGAATCGTTTTACAATATTACCCCTTTTCCACCCAAAAAGAACTGGTTCGGAACTGGTGCTGGTTCAAAGTTGGTTTAGAAATTGGTTCAACTTGCGAACCCGTTCAGAACCTGTTTGTTTTTCCACTGACTAGAGCGCACAGGGAATGACGTCTGTTACATCACTGTGTACGTCGCTAGAAACGCTTGCAAGTACATTGCTTTGGGGTTATCTCTAACTCGTGTACCAAGAAAACTTTAAAAACAATTGAAATATGCAAGTCTTTTAATCTTTCGTTTGACATGTAATCTTTTCTGATAAGTTATGTACCCGTCTTGTGTCTTTTTTCTTTACATTTATTTGTTCTTATATCTTCTGTTTTCTTCTTTGCTTATGTTTCAAATAAAAAAATAAAAATAAATAAAAATGCTTGCATGTTTCTGCAGTTTCTCCTGGCTTTGCCGATGGTCAGAAAAGATGTTTAGAACACATCTAAACCCGCCCCAGCCCCCGACGTAAGCATGACGTGGTAAAAGAATGGTTCTAGTCCAGCAAAGAGTTGGTGCCGCTTTGGAACCAGTTTCACCGGCCGCGACCGGTTCTTTGACTGTCGAAACACAAAGAACTGGTTCGTGTGCAGGCACCGGCTCCGAACCGGCTCTCAAAATGCTTTGGTGGAAAAGGGGCTTATGAAGGCACTTGTGTGCAATGGAATGATACAATGGATGTTCTTCATGGAATGTACGTCACAGTATTAAAATGTCTGTTGTTGTTGATTGGATTTTTAGATGAGGTAGATGCACTCAAAAATAGAAGCATATTAACACAAGCAGGAGCGGGTTTTAACTTTAAGGCCATAGTTTACTTCGCTTTTAATTTGTAAGGAAGGGTATGCATATAGTGCATGTGACATGCATTCCATCATCAGCATAATTCATGCGTATTACACAAGTACAGCCTGATTTTTTAAACCACGTGTACTTTGACATGAATCTGCGTTGACAAGCATTTGTGAGGGGTTTAAGACATACCCCCAACTCCAGTTTAAATGAATACAAAGACTATTTTATCGTTCAAAACTTCTGGAGAGAAATAGCGCTGACTGGACATAACTTTCTAGAATATGAAGGCTATACAGTAGTGTAAGCATGAAAAAACAAAAAACAAAAAAAACAGTATACCTTGGGCTAACCTGAAGAAATCCTGCATAAAGTACATAATCAGAGAGAAGTCGTAGTTTTTCACCGGAATTAATTTGGATTAACTCTTTCCCCACCAGCATTTTCAAAAACATGTGCCAGCCAGCGATAACATTTTTGATCATTTTCACAAGCTTCAAAGCCCCCAGCCATTATTTATTTAGTTGTATGAATATCTGAATGCCATACAATACATCAAATGAAAGAACAGGCCCTCTACTTTAAAACAAACAAAAAAAAACTTTTATTCTAGCGTCATGCATTCCCTTTTTAATCAACATTTGAATATGAGAAAGTTTCATAAAAAAAGCAAAATTTTGAGCGCATTTGTGTCAAAGACAAAGAAAAGTCAGAATCAGATTCAGAAGGATGATTAAAACATAGATGTATAGATGATGAGCAGATGAAGTCCATCAACAACCCCAAAGCTTCATGGTCCTATATCTCGATATACCTGTGTCGAACATTTCATTCGATAACATTAGGCAGTTTTGATTTATATGATGTTTAAGGTTGATCGCATTATTTTACCTGCATCTGCTCATATATAGGGTTGGGTATCGTTTGAATTTGAACGATTCTGATTCCGATTCCTTGTTTCGATTCCGGTTCCTAACGATTCTCGATTACAATTCTTTATAGAGGCAGGGTCAAAAAAGTTTAGCTAACCTTGCTAACCCACAGATCTTTCTGAAGGAAATACTCCTTTCTGTCGGAAAATACTCCTTTTGTCACAAATGTTGCATTTTGCCGAGATTTCATTATTTTTAGAAAAGTGAAGCCACACTTTGGACCGCGACGTAAGCTACTCAGTGTTCGAACTCGACGCGGTTATGCCAACACTTCCGGTAGACGCTTCTTCGTTGGTGTTGTTCAGCGGTTTCTTCTTCCGGTCGACGGACTGTGAATATCGAAACTAGGAATCGAAATTTTAACTTTTGTAACGATTTCGGGAAAAGCGAAAAGTTAGTCCCGGTTCCAATCGATACTGATTCTGATACCCAACCCTACTCATATATACTATCGCTTGTTTCTGCTACTATTCACCTGTGTTTTGATCAGGAGATTCAGTAAACTTTCAGATGATGTATAATAGCGCCCCCTACCACATAAGAGTGAACACAGAAAGCCTTAAAACTCCATAAATGGCGGGTAAGCGTTGTCTAATAATAATTGACAGAAATTTCCATCAATGCAGGGGAGAGCGTTCAAAATTATAAGGGTCAAAATTTAAAAGATAAAATGAAACATGCACAGATAAATATTCCTAATACAATCAATAACATGCATTGAAAATAGGGTGAATTTTATTCCATTTCAAGTTTAAAGGCAATGCAGAATGAGAAACTAGGACTCACTCTCTCTTTAATACACACAGCATTCACTTTCGGTTCATGTATGTAAGTGAATGTAAATGAGAAAAAATGAGCCTTGATGACAGTAATAGCTTATCTTCCAAGAGATTAGGTGTTCACCTTGAACCTGTCCCAAGGCCAAAAGCAAACCCCATCTGAGCAACTAGCTGTCAGATGATTTGATTGACTAAGGTCACATCATAAAACACTACTGACCAGCCTCCAAGATAAAATACTCCCCGAGTGATATACGAACAGACGTCATTAGCATTGATATGCGATTCTACCATTTATTATTTCATAAAAGGTAAGAGGGCAGTGATTCCGAAATATGAAGAAAGCAAGAGTGCTGCCGCTCTAAACACCAACAAACGGAGTTAATAGTTTTAAAAATGACCTTATGATTAATCCAGCCTTGATGACCAAACAAATGTGAGGACCAGAACTAACAGTTCTATTCAATATTCTATGTAAATATCTAAATATGTAAATATTAAATTGAACAACTGTTCTATGCAAATATCTAATTAATTCACATTAGTCTACAATGGACTTCAGATATTAAGCAAATGTATATTTGTGGTAATAATCTCAAACATACACACACACAGAGAGAGAGATTAATATAATGTTTGACATGAATGAACATCACCATAACATAATAAAACAAATGCTTGTTTTACTGGCCATCACATTCAAATGCTCAAGATACGTTGTAATCACTGCCGATCTAAATGGGCCTTGCCATTTACCAGTTGTTTCCAATAGTCATCATAATACATTACTATGCCCTCAAACAGCTTGCATTTGACTTGTCTTTAACCTAGCAAGCAGGTAGGTGGGGGGCTGGGAAAGTGCATCATAAACTGCATTATGAAATGAGATGAGTTTTGAGGTCATGAACGTGTGTCACACGGAGGTTGTAATATAAAACAAGCACATGCGTTTCAGTTATTGAAAGCCTGGGTCAAGACCATGAAATTACCAATAACACAAGCGAAGGGAAACTAAGAGGTCATGCGTGCCATACAATGATGTCCAAAACATTGGGTAGGTCTTCTAGGTTAGATTTCTGAGGTATTTTTAACATATGTATCTGCATCTATTAAATGTCAGTATTTTGTTGAAAGTTTTACCACAAACACATTTTGTACACATACACTCTTTAATATATGTTTAAAGGGATTCTCCACCCAAAAATGAAAATTCTGTCATCATTTACTCATCCTCAAGTTGCTGCAAACCTGTATGAGTTTCTTTCTTCTGCTGAACACAAAGGAAGATATTTTGAAGAACGATTTATCCCTTTAAACACAATTTAAAACAAACAACGTATACGGCTATTCAATGCATTTTCTTCTATATAAAATATAGAAGTTGCACAAGCAAGTGGTATCATTTAACCATGTTAAAATCACAAACATTTTAAAACTTAAAATTTACAAAAACAGATACATTTTCTTTTTTATAATTTAAATCTTTATACAGTAAATCCTCACCTCCAAAAATGAGACGTCGAATGTCGTTCATTTTGTCGCATTATTGAAGTAAATTGTTTTCCTTGCTTTACCCCGTCTGATGTAAAAAGGTTAATGTGAAAAATAGTAGTATTTAAATGCATTTATAGTGAGATTACTACATTCTATTTACACAATGTACCCATCCAGATTTGCTACTGGTTATGCGCATGTGCAGACTCAGGTAAATAGTGACAGGTAAATATTCCTGTGTTTTAATGTAATTTCCCTTTTTTTTTTAAATGCCAACTATATGAATGGAGAATTACTAAAAGTTACATTTAACTTTACAAAAGTTAAAGTTACATCTAAGGAAAGGTGTGCTTTGATAAGTCAAAGATGAATATTTGATGATAATTTTGACTTTTCACGCAGTTTTAAAAATAAAAACAGTACAGTCTTCAGTATATACAGCAGCTACTCATAACATAGAATTGTATTTCATATAATATTAATCAACATTCTGTGATAGATTGGCGCTATGGTAGCAATTTTTTTCTCAGCTTTTTTAGATAAGGCAGCAAAATCGTCATGACACCGGGCCGCAACCGCGATGGGTACGGAAAAAATACACACTGCATGACAGCAAACGGAGTTTATGTGAGACGGGGTGAGTTCGGTTGCGTGCGAACTGTCACACCTGAATGTGAAATCAACATGGACTTGTTCAGGAAAAAAAATGCGCGTGCGTTTTAGCCGATGAGATGACGATGTATTTCCCTGCAATGTGAGCAAACTTACAGTAAGCAGGCTACTTACCAATGATTTTTTATTTGATGTAAATTCATCCCTCGTTAATTGTCCAAATAATCCGGAATTTACACGACCAGGCATGCTGCGCGATGCTCGTGTTCCTTTCCATCTGCTTTTAGTAATTTACGTAGACTTGCGTAAAGTTTCAAACGGTTTTAAAGACCACACCCACATCTGTACATTGAAACAGTTGATTGGCTGATGGCCCTGACAATCTAAGAGCCCTTTGCTCATGGGATGGAGCTCAGACTCAAATAATGTCAATAACTAAATTATTATTATTAACTACCTGAAAAAGTTACATTATTCCTGTTTTGTTTGTTTGTTTGTTTGTTTGTTTGTTTGTTTGTTTGTTTGTTTGTTTGTTTGTTTGGGGTTGTTGGGTCAGTCTCGTTTAAATATTACACAAAATCCCTGAATGTGGATTGAAAACTATACTGTTTAGATCGTGATGCAATAAAAATTTTGTTGAATAAAAATATCAATTTGTTTTAAAATGCACGGTCAGGCAGTGGAAGTAGCATACCAATGGTATTTTGTGTGATTTAGCGTAAAGGCTATGTGTTTTTCGGATACTGTTTTACTATTTAAACTAAAAGTCACAAACCTTTATTAGAGATGTCATTACGGAGGTCAGGGACAACATGTGCTGTTCGTGGTTGTACGTAGGCCTATAACCTACAATTAGGCTGCATAGATTAGGTAAGCCGGAATTGGGAACACTTCCCTTAAATCCTGATGTACTCGTTACATTATAAGAAGAATGGCATCTACGCTAATTTGTGTGTTTTTATTTATCCCGAGGTTTTCCCGCAGCCTGCCGGATCCAGATCTGATGAGGAGCTAAGCCTGGACCCAATGACAATGCAGTGCTGAAGTGCCAACTCTCCCTATGGAGGATCCCTTTCCCACTCTACAGATAAAGCATTGTGAATTTCATTTTCGCGTACCTACGCCGAAAGTAATAAAATATATCAAAATTCATAGTTTGTTCAGGCATGGTTTTGTAGGGAATTACAAACCTGCTCACATATATTCAAAAGTACATAACTATTGAATCAATTCTTAATGCGCATGTGAACGCCATCAGCGTTTATCACAGGTTCGCATTTAAAGTCTGTTTAGAGACATTATACATTTTTACCTTACAGTTACTGTAAATACAGCCTCTAGTTCATACATGTGGATGAAACATTGATTAAAATTAAGATACAATTAATACAAAATGAAATTAACTTTAAATAAAGGCTTAGTGCTTTCTGTTTGAGGTCTCAGTGAAAGTTTTAAAGCATTCTTTTAGTGCCGCTTTCAGGGAACTGTCACGTCCATAACACTGTTTTTTCCTCATAAATGCGAACATGGAAAATAAAATAAAATAAATATTTTATGCCAACCCTTCTTCATCCGGTGGGTAGTATTACTTTAGGTTTGCGCAGTGAAATTCACACATTTCAGTTGGAAGGGGTGTGTCGTTTTTATTTAACATGATTATTTTTTTATAGGAACAAACGAGGGTCTACTTTTAAGAAATGTTCCAGAGCACCGTAGCGCACATCTCCAAGTTTAGCGCCAAACGTCCAGTTTAACTGCCACAAGTTGATCTTCTTGTAATAAAGAACTCATCGTCGAAAAACACACTGTATTTTTGTATTTTCATTGCATTTTCATTGCATTTTTAATTGATAAATTAAATAATACATTTTAATATAAATATTAATGATTAATCGATAGTCGAAAGAACAAATGAGTGTCACGTCTCGTTTGTTTACTTCAAACCAGAAGACAAACCCACATTTGACACAAGGCCTCATGGGACGTAGGAATCTTGTAGATATAATTTTCGGCAATATTCGTTTGTCTCACAAGGCCCCGTTAGACAGCCTATGATGCTTCTTTTTGTACTACTGTTGAAATAATGACAAGTTTTTTTGTTTTGTTTTTACCAATTTAATATAAAATTGTTTTTGTAGTTAATGTTATTTTTTCAAAAATACAACCAAGCTATTCATGTAAAACATTACATGAGCAAATAATTAATGAACATAATCTGAACAGACCTTAAAAAGACTTGGACAAACCATAGAGAGATCTATATTTTCCAAAAGGTATATTAGAACTTCAGCAGGAATCCTAAATTCGTGTGAAAAGTTCCCCCAATCCATGATGAGTAAGTGGACAAAGCTACAGGTCACATCTGACTGTAAGATTTCATTTTCTGTCCTGTTGGGTTCCTTCATGAAAGAAATGCAGTAGGCTAGTCTATATTCAGGATTCCAGACTTTAGTGTCATCAGGACAGAAAATGGAAGGTGTCTGATGCCATCATGTGGCCGTATAAGAAAATCAACCACCACTCATTTTAGAGTCATTCTCATATTCCAAATGATTACCTTCACTTGACCTGACCTCTGGAAATACATCAAAATCATTAAAAACTGGTGTTTAATGAAACACCCATTTTATTGTTTTTGTTGTATTCCCATGGCTCCTTTACTCAACAAATGACAGGCAAAGTAAACATTTAGGATTTAAAGGGGGAAGGCTGAAATGTGAAAAGCTCAATTAAAAAAAGTCTAAATTTAATATCAAATAATTAAATAACTTTAAATCTGAATATCTTATTTAATTGTTCGGTGTTCTCCAAGGTGATAGGATTTATAATAAAAGTTTTGAACATAGCAAATGCAGGACAAATTGATTGCAGTCTGATTCTGTAGTGTACTAAACATATACATTATTTGTGTCCAATGAAAAGCTCTTTAGAATGAGAGAACGAGTTCGATTGGTTTTAAACGTAAGAAACTTGCATTTTTCATGTGTTCTTGTGTTATGTTTTTTTATTGCTTCCATCCATGTTAAAAATTGAATAAATGCTTCATTGTTCATAAATGTATCAAGTTAATTTTGAAGTCAGCATGAAATGGAATAGTCTTTCCGTTCCTATTGTGACGTGGCCTACTGTATCTGAGTATAACAGCTTTAGTGAAACGTCTTTTTGAACAAGCAAAATTGTAAGGGTGGACTTGATTTTATGATTTTGGTTTGCTATGATCTCTTGAGAGTGACTGAATCTTAATCGAAGAGCCAATTCTGAGTTTGAATATTTCTAAGTCAAAGGCTCAACTCCCTCTGGCGGTCAAGTTTGTGTAGTGTGAGGTGTATAACACAAATGTGGTCGACTGTTAAAGCAACCATGACGATTCTAATCAAGTAAAATCACTATGTAAGGTAAGATAGGTAGGAAAGCCTACAGTACTTTATCACATTATCAATAGTAGACAAAGAAGGGTTTTAAAGTGTCTGGTATGTCCCACCTATAGGTGGTATACCCTCAGTGGATATTTAATTGTTAGCCTCTGTTTTATATTAAAAACAACTATTCATTTTTGGAGGGGGAGTTATGGGAATGAATTAGAATTTTTCAAGAGGAACTGCCTCATGCAGTTTGAACACTATAGGTCACCTTTTGAAGCACCGCCTGAATGATTATCAAAAGATTAATGAAAATTATCAAGCAATATTACATTTCAAACCAATTTCACAAGCATAGATAGAAAATGCCTTACTAGATTATTAAAAATGGGCACAAAAATACTTCATATCCTACATTTCATTTATTTTTAAAAGCAGTGAACTATAAATCTAAGCAAAAGAGCTTATAAATTGTCATTGCACGATAATGTCTGATAAGACCAAGATAACGAAAGAGAACACAAACATGCAATTCATCCAATAAACTTCAAAGATAATGTGAACTTAAGTCTGCTGAAACTGTTGGCAAAGCACTAAGGCAAAATAATGAGTCAAAAGGCGAGAGCTGAAAATCCATAACCATCAAAAGAAGAAAGAAAGAAAAAAAAGCCTGTTTTTTGTGTAAAGCAGAGTGGTGGAATTGTCATCATGTTATTGGCAATAATTTTGCTACTTATATTCCCTACATCTCTCTGAATCCAGCAAGAGATCACTGGACCACAGGCAGAAAGCACCATTTTTTGATGGTTAGATGACTACGACGAGATGCGACACCAACATACATTTAAGACATTACATTATATGTTGTTCTAAACATTTTTCCAGTTTTGCACTTCAGACCAATAAAGGAGAACATGGCTATGACAATGAAGTCATGGACATGATGCCTTTCTTCTGGGACCAAATTTCAACAGTATTTTGTTGGTTGGACCATTTAAGACATTAAACATTTACCCTCTAATGTGCCACTGGCAGAGGTGGACAAAGTACACAACTTCCTTACGTGAGTGAAAGTACAGATACCACTGGTCAAATATTACTCCGCTACTAGTAAAATTAGTAAAGACCGATTTTTAAGTATACTTGTCTTGGAAAGTATCAAAAGTAATGCAAATGCATTGTTTTATTATTGTTGTATTGTAATACTTACAGTACAATACCTTTGAAATCTATACCAGCCTCTACCCTCATATCAATATCAAATTTTATTTCTAGAACACAGTTCCAGTGGGATTGAATAAGAATAACGTCCATAATGGTTTCGGACACCAAATGGCTGTTCCCTCATATAGTGCCTTATTTAAATCTTATTTTTTGGCTTTTAGAGTGAATATGTTAGCCTTACTGTAATCTATACGCTTGTGTGCTCCAAAACAATGACAAAATTCGCATTTAGAAGACCAAACCCAACGTTGAAAATGAGAATCAGGTTGATGTCAAGAATCTAACGCCAATGTTGTTTTGTAACGCCAATGACTGTTGTATTGTAGATGAAAATCAAAACATTCTGTTGCGGTAACTCGACATTCATTTCCGACCAAAATCCAAATATCTGTCCGACGTTGAATGTTGACTGTCAATTCACCGTCAGGTTCTGACGTAAACCCAACTTTATTTTCGAACCAAAATACAAAGTCTGTCCGACGTCTGGATGTTGACGTCAAATTCATTTCCAACCAAAATGCAACCCCTGCAACCAAAATCATCCCGACTGACTTTAAGACTTTCTCAAGGACCTTGACACAATTATAGTAGAGTAAAAAGTACGACATTTATCTTTCAAATGTATAGTATAGTTAAAGTAAAAAGTTTCCAGAAAAAATAATACTCAAGATACTTAAAATATGTACTTACAAGTTCTCAAGTACCCAACATACAACGAATATGATAGATGCAAAATTAGTCAAAGTGTGGAACATAGAAAGTCTTAATATATCTGGTTAGTGAAAATCTAATGAATTCCTTTACCTCTCTCTAACAGAGCGAAGAAAAAGGAGATGAGAAAGAGATGACAGCCAACTTCAAGCGAATAATTCTACAATGATATTTATAAAATTGTAATAGTGTTCAGACTTCTAATATCATGTAATAGCAGAGGATCATTATGTAGATATCTTTATCTCTAATGGAAGAGCACAAAAAAGCCTGTTATTTTGTCCACAGAGCTTTATTTTCAGTAGTCATCATGATACATTACCATGGCTTAAACAGCTAGCATTTGACTGAACTTGGTAGGTGGTGGTAGGAAAGTGCATCATAAACTGCATTATGAAATTAAATGTGTTTGGGGGTCATGAATGTGTATCATAAGTGCACTTCAGTTACTGAAATTCTGGGTCAAGACCATGAAAATACCAATTAAACAAGCAGACGGAAAGCATGTCGATGGTGTTGGTGTATACAAATATATTCTGCATAATAATGATTTATAGAATTGAGGCACTGAAGATCTTATAAATGAAACCTACAAGTTCTGATTAGTATTATTGCGAATATCTAATATATGCACATGCAAAAGCACAATGAAATGGCATATGAATGCAATACTCGTTTCAAAGGGTCATGTATTATATGTGTGATAGTGTAGCGTATCAATATTTATTTTGTGACATACACAGTATGTCATTACAAACAATGAAGATACCTTTTGTTCTTAATGATCATACATAACATAACAAAGATCTAGAATGCAGGATTCCCTGTTCAGGGTGACCATATTTTGTTTATCAAAAACCAGGACACTTGGCCTGGCAAACAGATAGGCCTACTCAAATGATACTCTGAAGTTTACTGAAAGATACCTTATTAATTTCAATACATTTAAAGTAGGTTATGCCTCCTCTGTATGGATAGAAAATTGTTATATTGTTACATGAAAACAGGACATGTCCTGGGAAAACAGGACAGTTGGTCACCCTATTCCCTGTATGCTAACATACCAGCACAAATGTCCAAGCTGGTCTAGCTGATAAAACTGGTCAGCCAAGGAAATTACACTTAAGAAGGATGGTGTGAGCAGTTTTGTTTGTCCTAAAGTTGATTAAGAGCAAAAATTAGTCAATTGTCACAATACTCTTCTTCCAAATATGCAATTTTATGCAAAGAAACATCCCTAATGCAGCTTTTCTATGCAGCTCACCTGTCTGAATCACTATCTGAATGATAAAGTCCAAATGCATCAGGGATTTTTTCCCCAACACAATTGCTCAAGTGTAAATAAATAACTCAATTAATCAATGCGGGTGTAAATGACTGCTAGACACTGATCTTGACCTTCACAAAACATAGCCTTGATACAGTATAAAACACTGTATTTAATTTTATATAAGCAGCGAGTTGTAAATCATAGAAAGGTTAGTTACATAAAAGATAGCTTTGTCTCACAACTCCTGATAAGCCACGTGATAAGATAACATAAGATAGCATAAGCATGTCATTTATCTCATAAACATCTGTGATGTAAACTTTAGTGTGCAGAAAGGGATGCCAAAGAACACAAACAAAAGAATCAGTCAAAGGCTGAGGCTATTAGATCACAAACAACCATCAGACAAACCAGAGAGAAGCAAGATTGTTTCATCAAAAACCGTTTCTGTGTAAAACCTGCCATGTTATTAGCACTGAGTGTTTTGCTGCTTATATTGCCTGCGTCTCTTTCTGCTCCAGCCGGAGATCGCTGCACCAGAGGCACAAACAAACTACTGCTAATCAGCTTCGATGGGTTCAGGTGGGACTACGATCAGAGATGTGGACACCCCAAACCTGGACAAAATGGCTGAAGAAGGAGTCAAAGCCGCATATGTCACTCCACCTTTCCTGACCATCACTAGTCCTACACATTTCACCCTGTTATCTGGTAAGGACAAAAATACAATAACAAAACATTTCTAATTCGAAAATAAAAAAATACATATACAGTGGTGTCCCTAAAACTGGGCCCAGTAATATATACTTTTTTTTAAAGAAAATAATAATTTGATTCTGCAAAGATAATTTGAACAAAAGTGGCAATTAAAACTTTTACATTGTTACAATTTTTTTTCAAATAAATGTTCTTTTGAAGTTCAGCTCAACTGTTTTCATTCAAAATTGATATTAAGAAATGTTTCTTGAGCACCAAATCAGCATATTTAAATTTTCAGCATCATTAACCCTCATTTTTACATACTAAACTCAAGATACGATATTATTGCGATACTCCAAGACATATGGTAAAAGGTTAACAAAAAATGTACTGTTGATTAAAATGCTAAATTTGATATTACATTGTTGATTTAAATGAATAGGCTTGGACTTTGGTGCTTGTAACCCAAGGACAATGGTGACACCAGAATAACAATATTCATGATTCTGAAGCTGAAATTAATGAGTTATTGTAGATGAATATGCTTGCACGCGTTCACTGACTAGATATATTTAAAATAATGTCGGACACTTTTTACTGGTAACATCAGACATTTGGCATTATCAGAACCCACAAATATTCCCCATTGCATTATTATACATTATAATCAACATTAGCCTATATGTAGTAGTTCAATGTACAGTAGTCCCTACACTAAAACTATGAAAACTTGATTTTTTCTCACACAGTAATTTTATTTTGGGGAACTATCCATCGATATATATTATCACTATCCATGATATGTATTATTGATTATTTGTATTGTGATATATTGTGGTATGATATATTGTCACACCCCTGAGTCTTCATTGACACACAATCCTTCAGAAATAATTCAGAGTTGCCATTACAGGAATAAACTACATTTTAAAATATATTAAAAGTTTTATACAATAGTGTAAAAACAGTTTTAAGCAATAGTGTATATGCTTTATTTTTAAATTAATTTCAGGAATTTATTTATTTTGACTTTTTCGTGTATTTTTGTGTATATGATACGCATGAAAAAACCCTGGAGTAGGTTTAGGGGGAGGGGGTGGGGAGTTTGTGCGTATTACATGCCAAAAAGTGCGTATCACAAGCCAAAAAGTGCGTATCATATGCATGCAAAAAGCGCGTACCATATACACGCAAAAACTGTTTTTGGCATATAAATGGCACGAGAAATGTACATTCGTGCTATAAATACGAACTTTCATGAGATCGGGCTCCTGAAGAAAATAAAAGTAGTTCTGAAAAAAGAGGTCTAGTGATTGCTTGTATGCCGCTTGCTTTAATATTTTGCCATCTAATGCAATTAAATTGACACATTTTTAAGTTTAGTGAAAGTAAAAGTCCAAAGAATTTTTAGAAATTAAGAAACCGAATAAGAACAATGGATGGCCACAAAGGATTTGGAGTTTTAGGGTCTCCATATTTTGATTGTTCACATAGCTCAATCAGACAAGCATAATACTAGCAATGCTAAGGCAATGGGTTTGATTCCCACAGAATGCATGAACTTACAAAACATAGCTTGAATGAAATGTAAGTTTCTTTGGTATATCTGTGTCTGCCAAATGCATGAACTCTAATATAAAGTTCTAGGGAAGTCTCAGCCATATCAAAAATATGCATTTTGTCTTCCCAGGAAGGTACATTGAAAACCATGGTGTGATTCATAACAACTGGTTTCAACACAACCTCACAAGAGAAGAAACAATACCACATGACGCAGTTTGTGGATGACTACTGGCAGTAACGGCAGTCTACCCATTTGGATCACAGCTCAAAGACAGGTATACATTCTCAAACTATTAAGCAACTTGACAAAAGTTTCAGTAAAAAAATAATTATTTAAATAATTTATTATATCATCTTAAACTTAGCAAGAGAAAAAAATGCATTCCTTGGTTACATTGGCATTAAATAAGGTATAAACTGACTTGTAAATGCGTCCTTTCTTAGGGGCTTAAAACAGGATCCTCACACTTCCCTGGCACTGCTGCCATGTACCAGAATGAAACAATCCATCGTGAAGGAGGTGGAACCAAGGTTTTATGACTACACCAATGAGACGGCATGGAGAGAAGAGTGTGGACAAAGCCATGGGAGAATGGTTTAAAGATCAAGATTTAAACTTTGTCACTTTGTATTTTGGCGAACCAGCATTCTGACTGGCCACAAGTATGGACCAGATTCACCGGAGCGACGCTGAGGCCGTCAAGAAAGTGGACTGAACTGTGGGCTACATACGGGAAACTGCTGAGAAACACATGCTCACTGACCATCTGAACATTATCATCACAGCCGACCATGGAATGAGCACCGTGTTCAAAGGAGAGGAAGTAAAAAAGATTATACTCAATGACATCCCAGGATTCTCCTTGAGCGATCTGAAATTCCACTTGGTGGATTATGGACCTTTTGGGATGCTGTTGCCCAAGGAAGGGATGCTTGAAAAGGTTTATCAAGCATTGAAAGTAGGTCATCCAAACCTTCACGTTTATAAGAAAGAAGACATGCCTGGTCGACTGCATTATTCCAACCATCCTCTGTATCCTACCCATCATTGTCTTTGCAGACCCAGGATATGTCATACATGGGGTGAGCATGAAGTAAACAACAATAATGGGCACAATAATACATGGAAAACATTCCATTTCCATTGCATGTTATCTTATGTTCTAAATTCTCTTCCAGTTCTACCCATTCCAGGACAATAATGGAGAACATGGCTATGACAACACAGTAATGGACATGAAGCCTTTCTTCAGGGCAGTGGGACCAGATTTCCATAAAAACTTGTTGGTTGGACCATTTGAGACTGTCAACGTTTACCCTTTAATGTGCCACTTACTGGGTATACAACCAGAAATCAATGATGGGTCACTGAATAACACCAGACATTTGCTGATATCCAACGGAAAGTCATGTGATTCTGGAGGTGACAAAATTAAAAAATAAATAAACTTGCTTGCAAATCTTATATAAATTCACATACTTGTCAAGCTCAGGGATATGAAATATTTGGGTTATTTTGAGAGGCTAAAAATATCAGACGGTAACACTTTACAATAAGGTTCATTAGTTAACATTAGTTAATGTATTTACTAACATGAACTAACCATGAGCATTACATTTGTTACTGCATTTGTTCATCTTTGTTAATGTTAGTTCATGAAAATACAGCTGTTCATTGTTTGTTCATGTTAGTTCACTTCACGGTGCATTAACTAATGTTAACAAGATTTTAATCAAGTATTAGTAAATGTTGAAAATAACTAACAAAGGGAAGAGTTCAGATGCAAAAGCCTCTAGTGCCATTTGAAATTTTCTTCTAAAATGATCATTTTTATCAAGCTTGTATATTCAAGTTCAGTAATTTCACTTAAATGGCAATGAAGATTACCTATTAATTGTCATTTAAGGGAAATTACTGAACTTAAATATACAAGCTTGATAAAAATGGTCATTTTAGAAGAAAATTTCAAATGGCATTAGAGGCTTTTGCATCTGAACTCTTCAAATACTGTATATGTGCTATTCATTATTAGTTCATATTACCTAATGTAGTTAACTAATGTTAACTAACGAACCTTATTGTAAAGTGTTACCTATCAGACTATGGAAAATAACTTGACATTCCTTAAAATATGCTTCTTAAATTATTGACAATATAAATAATCAACTGCATGTAATGATAATGTCAAACTTTACTATCTTGACAGTTTAAGACAACCTATCATGATAGTCATCAGGTTTGGTATCTTGATAAGGCATCTTGATAAAAATTGTATGTGTGCTTGCAACATTCAACTAAACATACCATCGATTTGTATCGCTGTCAGCAAATGGATAAAACCCTGCAAGGATTTGCCCTGTCCTTCACTATGACCTCATGAACTATTAGGACCAGCTCTATCTGCATCTTATCTCAAATTACATAACTTACAAGTCATAAATCAAACTGTTTTTTTCTTTTGTTTTTTCTTGTAGAAAACAATACTTCCAAGTCGAGTCTTCCAAACGTGTTTATTGGTCTTGCTGCAGTGGCTGGATTTTTAATGCTTGTGTTTGTCATTGTTGCATCCCAAAACGGATATAAAAGATACAAAATAAATCAGAGGTAAGGAATGGAGTATGACATTAAGTCATTGTTATTTTCAGCACATTACCTCTCCGTGATAATCTAATGTTTTACTTTCTCTCCAACAGAGCGAAAGACACAGATGATGTGTCAGAAAACAACTACCAGAAAACAACTGACTCCAAGCAAACTTCATTCTAAGAGGGACAATCACTTATTCTTCAATTGCTTGTATGTCTTTTAATATTACAGCGAGGTACAGCAAGACCACATTAAACATCTGAGGGATTTCTTTTACTTAAACACGGAAGAAGAACTTTTGTGAAATTTTTAAATAATATAGAAATATTTATACAAATAATATATAAAACATATTTAAGAATTCATGGATAAAATTTGTAATTAAACATTTTGTATTCAATTAGAAATGTTGACTTCCACTGCCTTGTGCAGCATATTTTATACAGTATATACTGAGGCCATCTAGTGGAGTATGGTGAGTTTTTTCAAACTTAGAACAATTGTGACTGTGTGTGAACAAAATGCCTTTAAATAAATATTGTTATTAATGATGACAATTACGTATTATTCACTCAATTCCTGAGACTTTAAAATTCTTCCAATACTCTTGCATGCACACACACACACCGTTTAACCACTCACAATAGGCTGCACAATGCCGGTTGGTCCTATGGAAAAACACAAAGCAGTAAAGGAGCTTTATGAGGACTAAATGACTGACAGAAGTTATCATTACACAAAGCTGCAGATTCAATGATTTATGGTGAAATCCCGACCAGTCATGTGGAATTTTCCCAAATAAGTTTAAGTACAACAGCTCATGACAAAGAGGCACTCAGAGCAGGCTGGTATGCATAAACAGTTTGAACAGTGTGCTGCAGTGTAGCCCCCACCAAACACACTCGCACATACACACACACGTACACACACTCAGTCACCCGCCAGAACAGAGCCAGTCTGGAAATGTGGAGTCTCCCCTGCACACGCGCGCCAGACTCCCATCCATCTTCCAGTGCAATAACATTTCTCTGTCTCTTCGTCTCTTGTCTATTGCTCTACTACTGTTGCAGGACACACACTCTGTCTGCAGAGATCATCCTTTATTCAGGACTTTTTTTAAAGCAACATAATCTTGAGCGCAGACGTTTAGTGCACTTCAGTCAGTGAGATGACTCTCAGTGGACAAATTCATTTGAAGCATATTACAAGTTAAAACTCAGCTGACAGCACTTGTGGCATAATGTTGATTACCACAAAAATCATGTCGACATGTCCCTCATTTTCTTTCAAAAAAGCAAAAATCTGGGTTAAAGCAAGGAGCTTGCAATGGAAGTGAAATGGGGCCAATTCGTAAGCTTTTAAATATTTTAAAAGTATAGCACCAAGGCTTAAACAACATGCATGTTAACAATTTTAGCGAGAAAGAAAAAAAATCACGTCAATAACCTTTTCTTTATAAAATGCATTTTAACAACGAAACACAAAAACGTCCATAAAAATGATGAGAACAGCTCAGTTTTGGTAATACTTAATAATGTTCCATTGGTTAACATTAGTTTACTTTATTAGTTAACGTGAACAATGAAAAATACTTTTTCTAATGAATTTATGAGTAATACATTCCTAAAATCAAAAGTTGTATCTGTTAATATTATTTTAATGCATCTGAGCTAACATAAACTAACAATGAACAGTTGTATTTTCATAACGTTAACAGAGCCAGACTCGATTTATCGGCAGGCCAATATTATTGGCCGATATTAGCCGTTTTCCAAACTATCGGTATCGGCAGTTATAATGACCGATAAATTAACATTTCAAAAATAAAATAAAAACGGACAAACACGCTTCACGCTTTAATTGAATAACAATTAAAAAACATCCCCATCAGTTCTCTTAACTCAAATAAGCATGACAAAATTTGTGACTATCATGTCCAGTTTTGCTGCTGTTAAATAAGCCGAGAGTGACAGCGGAATTAGCTAGTAATAGTTACGTTACGTTGTTACAGTGTAGTTGACTGACTGGCCTTTTAACTTTTGACAATGTGACTGAAGTATTTCTTTAATAGCGCGTGACAGTTATAGTAATGAGACGTATCATCTCTCCTTGGCTTGTATTGTTGAAAATGTATGTTTTACAATTTGCAGTATGACGTAATCCATTGCTAACTTATGGCTCATCATAGACTAGCTAATCACAAAGCTAGCTAATGCCACTATCATCAGTCTGTTCTGTTGTGACAATAAAAGAAACAAGTTTATTTTTAAAATGCTTTATATTATTTTAGTTAAAACTCATTAATAACTTCAAATAACTAATGTTAGGTAAATCCGTTAATATTTTGTTGCACGTTTTGAAAAAATAAAAATAAATATCGGCCGATATATCGGATTTTCAAAACCAACAAATATTTGTATAGGTATCAGCCTCGGGCTCTAAACGTTAACAAAGATGAATAAATACGGCTACAATTGTATTGCTCGTTGTTAGTTGATGTTAGTTTTTGCATTAACTAATGGGGCATTTTTGTAAAAAAAAAAAGAACAGAATAAATTCATTCAAGATGTTTTATCAAATTAAAAGCTTCTCAATTATCTTATTGATTGCATTTTTTAAGAAACAAGCAGAAATGACTCTTTTTCTAGTAATTAATATTGTCACAAATCGATTAAGCTCATATTGAACCCGTTCTATTCCATTCTGTCAATATAGACATGCACTGCAGTGACTCCATCCTTTTAAACGTCTACCCTAGTTTTGGATCGGTCATTTACAACAAATAGAAGGCTAGCGTAGCCTGCTATGCTTCCCTGTTGAGACTTTGTTATGACTGTCGTTTTGGCCGCTCATAGTGTAAACACTTGGGAATTTCCCTCTGAAGACCTACATAGCACTTTTATTCTATCACAACATGTCAGCTCCTAACCGGGCCGCTCTAATATTCTCTGCTCTCATCCATTATTAGCTGTGAGAGCACATGTCAAACAGCCACATTCTTCTGAGTGGATTTTCTCTTTCTCCCTCCGACTACGCACACATCTGCGATGTTCAGCGCCGAGAAGAACGGTTGAGCCGGGAAACAAGCATGTTTACATCTGAGGCTTAACAAACGTGCTGAGCTGAGGGGAATGCAGAGCGGAGTATCAAGAGGATCATGTGGACTATTTTCTCCAGGGCTATTTCAGGTTCATAGAGAATCTGGTTTTTTGAGCACCTCCTTTATTCCTCTCAACGGGCAGAGTATACCAAAAATAGTCTTGTATTAATTCGGAACAGTCATATAAACTGAAATTCAAATATAGAGCCTTTTTATTGCGGCGGGTCCAATGAAACGCTCCGCAGCTCCAGTGGATGAGGTTTGAAACCATTTAAACTATTTCACAAGGACCGGCCAAGATGCACTGGTGGTCTTGGTCAAACGCCATGTCTTCCCGCGGCCTTGTCTCGCGGGGCGGACAAGAACCGTGTCGCCTCGCACTCTGGTGAGACTCTCGTAGGGGCTTGCGACGACAGATTTACTCGGACAAGCTCTGTGGTACGGCCCGCCTGGCTCCGAACACCAGCACACCTCTCTGACATACCTGTCAATGAGGTGTCACTGCACAGAGAGCGCGCCGTGCTTTCTCTCCAGCGCCGCCATGGAAACACTGACTCAACACCTCCATATCCTCACTCGCCTGCTCCTACAATCCCGCCCAGGCAGTCCTGATGAGGCATTCCTTTGAGCTGAAACAAGGCGTTAATCCATGATAACTTCTCCCCGTGCCAGCATGTGGGTGCAGGTCTCTCCTCCAATGCTTGCCTCATGCTTTCATGCTTGCCAGGTTGAATAACTCGAATGTAGCTGCAAGATTTAGGAGGTAATATCTATGTAAAGAGGGAAATGGTCTCAACAGTAAAGCCATAAATCTGTCATTCGATGCTTTGATGGATAGGCACGCTTCAGAATCGTTTTCACAAAGCGGCCCAACACAAAAGCTGCCATTCGTCTGTGTCAGCTCTGGTCTGGTTTTATGCATTTGTGCGAGCAGTGAGGTGTGCAATATGGCACTAATACGCAAGATGCTTTTTGCAATGTAAAAACAAATGACGTCTTTCTGTGTGACATTATTACAATTGTAAGAAGGTTTTAATCAAAATCTGGTTATGGATTCTCACGTATAATCAATCGAATCAGAATATAATGAGTCATGTGCTAAATGGAGCCAAACCTGTCTGAGTCTGAATATTCCAAAGCTATCAAAGTTTGGCACAATTCTTCCTATTGTGATGTAACACTTACTTGTTCAATTTCTCATTTATGCAATCTTATGGCAGTTGCTTCAATGCATTAGGGTTGTGGTCTTAGTCAAGACAACTCCAAACTGAATGTCATAATGGGAAAGAAAGGTGATTTAAGCAATTTTGAGCGTGGCATGTTTGTTTGTGCCAGAGTATTTCACAATCTGCTCAGTTACTGGGATTTTCACACACAACTATTTCTAGGGTCTACAAAAAATGGTGTGAAAGGGAAAAACATCCAGTATGCAGCAGTCCTGTGGGCGAAAATGCCTTGTTGATGCTAGAGGTCAGAGGAGAATGGGCAGACTGATTCAAGCTGATAGAAGAGCAACTTTGACTGAAATAACCACTTGTTACAACCGAGGTATGCAGCAAAGCATTTGTGAAGCCACAACACACACAACCTTGAGGCGGATGTGCTACAACAGCAGAACCCCACCGAGTACCACTCATCTCCACAAACAAACAAAAAACAAAACAAAAAAAAACTGGAAAAAGAGGCTCCAATTTGCAAGAGTTTACCAAAATTGAACAGTTGAAGACTGGAAAATGTTACCTGGTCTGATGAGATTCGAACTAGGAAAACGTGTTTAGTGTCATTGGGGCCAGTCGTTGCGTCACATCTCGAAAAAAAAAAAGTATTAAATTTTTTATGCATCTAGCTATTCAATCTGTCTTTCCTGAGTCATTGCTTCCTCATGCATTTAAGTGGCTTAAGTTTTGGCAGCATTTTATATTGTTCTTTTATTGTCAGTTTCTCTTTCGGCTTAGCTCAGTTATGCTAAGTTTATCAGTTTGAATCTTGTCAAATTCATTATTAACAGCAGCTATGTGGAAGGCTGAATAACTGATTTGTATCTGCCTAATTCAGTGTTCCAGGTGGAATACATCGATTTTATTCGAAAAGGAGTGTCAATAAAGTAGCCTAACGTTACAAGTGCGTTTTTGTAAACAAGGCAGTAGGATAGGCTCCGTTTTTTCCTCAAAAAATCTAAATGCCATTAACATAACAGCATACATTTAATAATCACCTACTTGTGGATGTGGAAGGTGCTGAATGGCCTCTCAGTAAAATGCTTGTTCTAATTTTATAAAGTAATCTAGCGATTCACACCAGTTACCAGCTATACTTTTCCATGGATTTATTTAATTAATCAGTGTTCTTAAATGGAGCACTAGGGGCGCATCTGTGCTTGGCATACACATACAGAGGATGCTGGAAATGTCTTCATGGTTACATGGCAGTGATACGCGATGATGTGTTCTTGTGGATTAGACATAGTTTTAGCAGAAAATAAATGTTGCTAAAACAGGTTTGATATAGTTTAATGAAATGTTGCTTAAAATGTGACATGAAAGCCACAAGCAAGCAAGTGCAAGTTCTTCTTACATGCCTTAACTTAATTAATATTTGAGTAAACCTTCATGAGTCAGGCCTTCGGTGTAGATGATAGTTCAGACTGACAGATTCTACAAATAAAATAAAAAGTTAGATAGACTAAACCATTGCTACATGCTTGTTTTGTTTGGCTGTGAAACACAAGAAAAATAATAAAAGATGAATTAATTTAGAAAACTGGATTAACAAATCTCCTGCTGCCTCAATCCATCAAAAACACCACTCGTTTACTTTCGGAAAAATGCAGCACAGACATATAATGCCAGTATTCTTTACGACTATTCACATCTTCTGTTACACCGCTCTCCTGGTATTAAGAAAGGCTGTGATCCATAACTTTTAAGTCCTAAGCCCGCATTTGGAAATAAATAGTGGGACTATCATTCAAGAGGAATTATAAACTTTGGTTCCATTACATATACAGACTCAAATACATGCACTCACAGGCTGTCTCACAAACTCACCCACACACACACACACACACAGAGGGAGCAATGCTCATATGCAGAGGCACACGCAAGAGTGGCGCCACAGTCTGCTGGGTGCATTTATTATAAGATCTGCTTTGCCAATACTTTCAACACTAGTCCAGCCTCCTTCAAACAGCCACAGGCTGATACGTGATGGATCCCGCTTCTACGTAGAGGATCAATGCAGGACAAATAGTTCCTACTCCGGCTCGTGTCAGTGCCGCCATCCAAAACACCTCTCAATCCAACTCCTAAATTATCTGAGTAATTGTTCTGGGCAGGGAAGGTTGAGATTTTGGGCCTTGGTCGTTCTGTTTGCCACAGATTTCCCTGGTGGCTTAGCTGTTGAGCTCTTGATGAGCTTCCATGATGTTAATTAGCTCGAACACAAACAAAATACTGTTTCCACACGGACTGAATGTGATCTGTTCCACCTCATTACGAAAATAAACCTCCATACGTTCATCTAATCTCCTCTAAATATCTGCTGCAGCGTCAGCCGGGCATGACAACAGCACTGTGAAATTTCGAATGGAGGAACCTGATCTAGACCTGAAAATATTGAGAGTGAAGCATACGGGTGGCGACTGCGTACACAGAGATTTGTCTTCCAGATACAGGATTAAAATGTTTGTTTTAAGTGTTATGAATGCAGAGGAAGAGAGCCTGCCTGTGCTTCAGGAACAGCCATTTCTTACAATCGTAGACAGAAATGGGTGGAACAATGGCTTCAGCCCCACATTGGCCTGGTGACTGGGGGGAAGTTATAGGGCTATGCTGCCAATTTCTTAAGGAAAAAGCAAGGAGGAACAAAAGGGAGATGAAGCTGGGTTTGTATTAAACCTCAGATGAGTCGAGTATCCTTGCCATCCCTCATATTTGTGTAGTGTTTTTGGAGGGGAGTTGGAGATCCTGAGCTCAAATTGAAGGCTGGAAGGGTCTAATGCACTTCTGTCTGAACACCTTGAATTGAAATGCACAGCCAAACTTTCAGATTACAGAAGTAGATTATCAATAGAAATGATAAAAAAACATTAGAAATCGAAGATGATTGTGAACTTCCAACTGTGCAGCATTTTAATCTTTTTGAATTTAGTCAGTTTGCAGTCCAGGTGAATGTGCATTGATGTTCCCCTCTCATTAATGAGCAGACAGTTCTTCAATGCATATACTTGGTATCCAACTTCTACACTTCGAAGTCGGTTTGAATATGCACGTGCTGCAAATATAGCTCTGATCTTCCAACATCTGACATGCGATCATCCCCAGACCCCACGCTACTGATCTATTGTATGAACTTAAGATCATGCTAGACCTTTTCTCAGCGATATCACAGTGATAGCATCTGTCCGTTTTCAAAGGTGTAGAACAACAGCACTTTATTGAAGTGCATGACACAGAATGTGAACAACAAAAACCTGAATTATATTATTATTGTCAAATGTAAAAGAGAAATCAGGGATTTTTCTTGTAGCAGAGCAGGTGACAGACACCAGCCCTGGGGTTATGCTCATGCCTGTTCTCTTCCTAGACATCATTTGCATAACTGTAGATCAAGCTACAAATAAAGAGTTTACCACATGTTGTTTTTGAATGTGATCTGTCTTGCATAAAATATAGTAAATGTTGGACAAGTAAGCTGTGAAAGTGACACAATTTAATGGCAATGTTGAAAACAACATCATTCAACAGTTCTTCAGTTATGTGCTCACAGTTGGAAGCTGATTCAGGGTTTTTTTAAGATGCTCATTTGAGTCCAGCTTTGAAAGTAGAAAAGGAAATGTGTCTGATGTTGAAGACAAACCAAAAAGCTAATGGAACTCCACAGCATAGGCCACAAAACTCAAAACATATACTGTATGTATCAGACATATAAACCCCACCATTTCATATATATACATATATATATGTGTGTGTGTGTGTGATGCTATATATATATGAAATGGTGGGGTTTATATGTACCAAGATTTCAGTAACATAAGAACGTTTAAAAGTCTACTATTTTTATACGAATATAAATTCTATATTTTATACGCATATAGCAAAGCATAACATCGGGAATATGACATTTTAGCATGAAAAGCATGACGGTTTTACTTTTACTATGCTTTTACTTTACTCTAAGGTGATGCTATATGACAAAACGGCGAAATACTACGCACATGGCACACTTTATTCGTTAATATAACACACAAACCCAAGGCGTCATAAATCCTTTAACGTGAATATTGAGACTACCCTACCCTAACCCACACCTTAAACCTTCATCACAGCCGCCATGTTTTATTAACAATAACGGGTTGCTATGTGCGTAGTATTTTGCCGATTTTGTCAGTATGACGTCACCTATATGACGCTAAAGGATGAGAATGCGTTGCAAATACGTTAGTATGTATGCACTAACACATTCTCATCCTAGCGCATCATCTAACTCACGCTCTTGACCATGTAGTCTAAATCCGACAGCACATGGCACCCTTTAGTGTCAGTTAGATGACGTTTCCGTTATGGTAGGTTTAGGTGTGGGGTCAGGTCTCAGGGTTAGACCACTAGGGGCGCCTTTTGGCCCAGCTATATCTGCGTATATCTCCACGCTGAAAGGGTGTGATGTGCGTGGATGTTGACGCATGGTCAAATGTATGTGTGTATATAGGAATATCAAACATGTTTCCTGGTTATTCTCTTAAAGCTACACTGTGTGATTTTTACCATATCAGTGGTGAAAAGGTATGACCATCCAGGGAATATCAGTTTCTGTTCCTCTTAATTTCGATTTCGATTTTAACTTCCTACGGTGAACAATGTAGTCCAAGATTTACATGGCTTCCAGTTCGATATCTGTCCATGAGTGTTAACTCAAATATAGACGCGAAGACACAGCGAAACAGCAAACAACGTCGCAACATGGCGACTCGAACATTAGAACCCTTACCCATGTGTATTTTCAATTGCATATTATACACTCACAGAATACTTTATTACTTGAACCAAGTAAATATACATTAATTAAGCACAATATATTTTGAAAGAACTAAGTGTTTTCAGCTAAGAATAAACTAAAAGAGTTACAGAGTGTAGCTTTAATATTTTTATAAAACATGTTTGTTATTTAAGTCTTTTTATCATGATATATATATATATATATAGACACATGTGTGTGTGTCTAAACACACTATAATCATGGTCTTTTGTCATATTCAACATTTTGACATTTAGCCAAAACACTGCTGTTGAAGAATGGGGATAGATCTGAACATTAAACTTTGAATCATTATGTAAATATCTGTCGGTCTTATATTTGAGTGCTATTGGAGCTCTTTTTCAGTAAGGAGTTTCCAGCCCATTGGTAATGCCCACAAACCTACTCATGTCCCCATGTTCCTTTGGTTTGGGCTCCATCCATCCTCTGCTCGCCAGTCGCCAGGAAACACGCACAAGCTTTACACCAATGAGAGGCTTCCCTTTAAGGGAGTGTCTGTGCAAAAAAGCCAATCTGAACATTTAATGACTGGTGCTTTTTCCAGCTCTGTCATGGTTAGAGAGGCGCCTGGGTGGCCAAACTGGCTTTCATCACGGGAAGGGTGCAGCGTGTGAGGGGGCAACTGTTCCTCACACCTGATTGTTAGTGATACTGGATGGAGTTCCAGAACTTGGGTGGCATGTTACTGTGCGAGTTTCCAGTCATATCTCCCGGGGATGTGATGCCCTGAGAGCGATGAAATGGGACAATTCAGAGCATCCAGTGAGTGTTTAGGTCTGAAGGCTGCAGATTGAGGTATATTAAGCCAGTGTTGAAAATCACAGCTATCACTGTGTGTAGAAAGTAAGACATCAGCACACAGCATTTCTCATTAAGGAGAGTGGAGTGACGGGTTCATAATCTTACTGGGCTTATTGGAAAGCTGGAGGAACAGGCACTGTTTTTATTATTGTGTACTGAGAGAGACGTCATGTTCCTTTGTGTAAACCATGTACAATAGTACTTGTAGATCAATGTAAGAAAAGCAGGATTCACTCTTTTGGCATGAGAGCAACTTTCATTTTGGTTTTAAAGCTGTGTATTTACTGTTACGTGGTATGCATGCATTACTTTGATCCCTGTTGTCTCTGCTATGACTTTACTCTGAGCAAAATGTCACTCTTTTAAGAAATGCTGCAGTGCTATAAGGGACTATTGTTTAGTGAAACAGTCAGTGAATATTAGCAATGGCATCTATGTGTCAAACCTGAATCGATACAGAGTGGAACTTCAGTATCTTCATTCTTTTGCAAGGTCAAGTTGTTCTTTCTCAGTGCCAATAGACTTTTAGGCAGCAGACAGAGCAGAGAATGTTTTTACATGTGATCATCCATCCAGCATGTGTTTCAGGCGCCACACAGATTAAATGAAAGAATCTGAAAATGAAGGTCTTTAACTTTTAATCCTTTTACAAAGACCCTTCAGACTGTCTGAGGACGGAATGGCGTCTCGGAGGAAAAAAAAACAAAGTAACTGATCCACTCCCTCCGAGGAATACGAATCACCAATTGTCCATTACAATCCAGCCTTGACTTTATAAGTCAAATTAAAATAATATCACTTCAATTAGTGTCACATCAGCGTGGAGGGCTTTATAAATAGCAACTGGCGGAGTTATACTGCATGCAGTGCATGTTAAAGCAGACCATATAAAGTGAAATAAGCAAAAAAACAGTTCATGGACATTTTTAGTGGTTTTATTTTAAATGCATTTTGACTACATGGACATAAAGAATGAATAGTTTCTTTATTTACACTAGCAGTTATCTTCCATCCCCTTATATTTACAGCACACGAGACTGTAATCTATCTATTCCCGTTTGAGGTGTACTAACAGATTCTTTTTTCGATTTTTTATTTTTCCGAATAATGGAAAAAGCTTGGAATTCCTTCAATGAACGCACTTTGAATGCGAAATGTTCTGACATAAATATGTTATAAAGTTACATTACAACCAAAGTTACAGTAGACACTGGATATTACAGGCAAATACTGACCCTTTTTGTGTTTTTACAAATGAATCAGGCACCACTTTACATTACAGTGTCCATGTTAGACATATTACTATAAGTATTAACTATAATGACTATAATACCAAGCAGCTCCACAAAAGAATCACATGTTAAAGTTTCATCAGCATCACTCAGTACTTCTGTATGAAATTACACAGTAACATGAACACCAATGTAAAGTGTAACCTAAAATGGCACCACATATACATCAAATATACATTCCTACACTGGACAGTGCATGTGAGAAGGATGCACAGAGCGTGTTTCAGTTCGGGCAGGAGCATTTGCACTCTGATATAATGGGGTACTGAACTGGTATCCAGGCACATTTGAGCCCACCCTTCCTCTGAAGGCACCTCCATTGGCAAAACGCGTAAAATGGCTGGATTTGGCAGGCTTGCAAACCATCCCTTCTGGAACCGAACAAGACCTTTTATTGTAGCAGCTGCCCACCTTCACATAGCGGGGCCAGAATCGGTTCCCAGGTCCTGCCATGTGTGTACAACCGGACAGAAGGCATAAGTCCACAGCCACAGCTGAAGCCTTCTTCGGAGTTTCTTACTGGGCTTGTGTTTTTCCATGCTGGATCTCAAACTCCATGGCTTTGATATCTTTAGGCATGGTGCCGGTGGGACGCTGTTTCATGAGCTCCGACTCGTCCAGGTCTGTCCTGTCCTGCGTATTTGTCCTCTGGCTGGCTGATGGACATGAAGTTCTGATCGAATTTACTGCCTAGTAGGGCTTTGAGTTCGGTCTTGTTCAGATCCTGCTCCTTAGGGTCCAGTATGGGATCCGGGTCCTCCTTGAGTTCCACTATAGGTAGACTGTCACTGGGAATGGGACGGAGGAGGTAGTAATGTTGGCACATCCCTTCTTCTATCCTGAATCCGAGGGTGAACATGAGAAAGTATGTAGCCAGAAAATACGACACGTTATCCATTTTCGGCAGCGGGTGTGTCGGGACGCGCGATTAATCCTCGCGTTTGAGTGTTCGCTTGAGTTTTTGGCGAGCTGGTGAGCGCGCAGTCTCCAGCGCGCGCGGTGGCTGTCCACGAGCGATCTCCCTGAGAAAGTGTTCAGTCAGTTCAAACGGCACTTCCTCGATGCCACTTCGTGCGTAAATGTGATCGGAGATCCAAGAGCGCTGTGTCAGTTTCTACTTTGAGGTCGTGCCGCGCGTCTCGCTTCGCTTTTACGCACAGGTTCACATCAGCAGAAGGGCTCATGACAGCATCAGGCGTTTCACCCGGAGCCGGTCTCCTCTTCGAGCTCGCGCGGCTCCTTGCGTCTGAATCCTGGAGTCCTGGTGTCTGAGGGGGATCCGCATGGTTTCTGGTGATGTGCGCAGAACTGAGAATCACCTGGCTTGTCTGATTTATTCTCGCGGGTCGCGATAGAACCCAAAGACCCATCTCTCAATTGTGGGTCTGTTGCCAGAGCTCCACGACACCTCCTTCTCATTTCGGGAGGGGAGGGGGTGGGATGGATCGGGAGTGGGGTGTGGGGGTGGGTGGGTATGAGGGGTTTGGAGGGCTGTCTATCGTTGGTCGCCTCTGCCAGTTCGCGCGCACATGCGTGACATGTTCAAACGATGAATGACAGCGCGAGGACTTATGAGTCTCTCTGTGAAATTCATTAATAATGGCTAATCAGATCACATAGGCTACTTATAAACTGTCTAAAATTACATCTTTTTCATCTTTTTTCAATCTTCAATCTAAAAAACAAGCCCTTAAAGGAGTAGTTCACTTTAAAAAAAACTTTTGCTGATGATTTACTCACCCCTATGTCATCCAAGATGTCCATGTCTTTCTCTTCTTCAGTTGAAAGAAATTAAGGTTTCTGATGCAAACATATTCCAGCATTTTCTCCATATAATGGACTTCAATGGGAACCAAACGGTTCAAGGTCCAAATGAGAGTTTCAGTGCAGCTTCAAAGGGCTTTAAAACGACACCAGACGATTAATAAGGGTCTTATCAAGCGAAATGATTGGTCATTTCAAAAGAAATAAAAAAGCTTAAGTTTTATAAGAACAAATGCTCGCCTTGCTCTGTTCTGTGATGAGCGTTCGTGACTCTCCTGTTCAAACTTGTCATCAAAATGAACAAATCTTTTTCGAGTCCTCCGAAGGTTCCTAGAAACGTAACACCCTTATTCGTCGTCTGGTGTCGCTTAAAGCCCTTTGAAGCTGCACTGAAACTCTCAATTGGACCTTGAACCGTTTGGTTCCCAATTGAAGTACATTGTATGGAGAAAATCTTGGAATGTTTTCATCAAAAACCTTACTTTCTATACGACTAGAATAAAGAAAGACGTGGAAATCTTGGATGACATGGGGGTGAGTAAATTATCAGCAAACGTTTTTTTTTTTTAAATATAAACTACTCCTTTAATGTTATTTTATTATATAGGCTACATTTTGGTAAAACTTTCTTTCAACTTTCTACAAATATTTCGAATTTATTTCCAAGTCACAAAAATTGGGAAGATTATTCATTGAAGTGCAAGTATTATTTTTGTATTCAGTGCTTTGCATCAGTGCTGTATCAAAGATATTTTTGCCATGATGACTCTCTAATGGATATGGCAATGTTGATGTGTTTGGTCTTGACGGAATAGATCTGCAAAGCAGAGTGAGTAGCCAACGGGATTTGCTACTGCTAATACACACACAACACGCTCCTGTGAGCAAGACATGCTGCTGCTGTTCAATATAGCAAATCTATACAGGTGGAGCTGGGGAAGGTGGAGGGTTTCTGAAAGCACACTGCTGACAAGGACGAGCTCATTGGCTACTGATACAGAAGAAATCAATCTGCTGTGTCATTTAGAGATGATGTGATTGCAAGCAGATTGAGTCAAGGACCAGCTTTCCATTTACAGTTTCAAATAACTTTGTATTTCTCTCGGGTGGAAGAATTTCAGCTTTCAGCCTTTTCAACTCTAACAACTTCCACCTTGACATTTTTTTTATTTTAAGGCCCACCACTTCCCTTTTAACTTGAAAAACGAAAAATGTCAAGTAATTTCTGTAACTGATGCAGACAAAAGTTTATCGAAAAAAGATTTATTGAATTGTTCATTGAGTGTTTTATATAAAGCAAATGCATATGCATTGCTCTTCTGTTTAATTCCTTGTCAGTTCTATCAACTACTCTGAAATGCTTTCTAAAATCAAATCAATGGGTGCCACTGTCCGCTGGCTCTTTTGGCTTCTCTTCGAATGACAAGGTTGCATCAGATATCCCAGAAGAGTTCCCCATCTCCTATGATATTCCTGTGCTACTCTTTAACGTTTAAATTGACCTTAGAGCAATTTTCTGGATTGCTCCTGTGTCAGCGAGTGTCCGGCGCCAGTAGAATGCGAGTTCTTATTTGAAAGAAAGGAAGTAGGCTGAAATTATGTTTTTGAGATAAGCTTGCCAACCAACTAGTGACGAAGGAATCCGTGGCCCTTGAAAATGGCCTATCCTCTGGCTAGAGTTACAGAACGCAGGACCATGCACAGTCTCTCGCTGAACAAAGACATTTCTCAGAGCCAAATAAAGAGCTATGCTGTTTTCCAGAGTCCTCTATATGAACATAAAAGTGATGAATGCATTTGTGACAAACAGACACCACACTGTTTAGTATTAAATGTCACTCATAATAAGTGTCTTAACCTGTGAACTGCAGCTCAGTTGATGTATGCTGTTATACTTTCATGGATTCCTTCATTTTATCCTGTAATTTGCACCAATGACTGTTTAAATGTGTTCCAGTGGTTACCATGGAAGTGTGTGTTGGGACAAATAGAAGAGTGGATTAGAGGCCATATTTAAACAGGCTGTCAATTTTAGCTGTGAATTGAGGACATTGCGTCATTCTGGACTTAATCATCAGATCATCTCCTTGATAGCACTATTCGCACCGATTCAAGCTCGTTTCCAACATACACACGCATTCTTCTTTCTTTCCGTTAACTGACTGCGAGATCCACGTGTTTCGAATCATCTGGAGGCATATTTGTCCTTTGATTTTCCTGAAATATCTGGGCAAAGGCCAGTGCGCCTCCATGACCATCAATGTCTGGTCCGACTCTGAAGTTCACTTAATCTTAATGACGGATCAGAAGGCCTCCCAGCTCGAGGTCAAAATACTCCTGATTCTTTCATGACCCAGCTAGATAAAAATGTCATTTGTTTTTTGTTTAGTTCCCTGTGAAGACCTTTGATGATCTAACAAGAGAGCAATTTGAACGGTCGATTTGAAAGTTACGGTTTCACTGTAGCTTATGCGGTCAGTTCAGTTTTAAATACAAACACACTCTGTCTGTCTCTGTTGGCCTGGTTGTTGAAATTAACACTGTAAACAAAGCTTTATATCAATTTATAAAACTTTTTTTAAAACATCTATAACAAAAAATAACAAAAATATGAATGTTATTTAATTATACAAAATAAAAGTTGTAAAAAAAATATATATATATATAAGGCGTCCGAAGGCGTCATATACTGACGCTTTTGCCAATGCGTAGACATCCAATGCACATGGCACCCTTTAGCGTCAATATAACACGCTTTGGTTATGGGTAGGTTTAGGTGTGGAGTAGGGTTAGGGTTAGACCACTAGGAGTCGCCTTTTGCCCCATATATATCTGTGTCTCATAGTGACGCTCAAGGGTGCCATGTGCGTATGTATGTGTGTGTGTGTATATATATATATATATATATATATATATATATATATATATATATATTCAAAAATGGTATGCAATTCTGAATTCAACCATAATTTAATTAAAAAATGTATTAAAAAAATAACAAGGTTACTTGAATTAAAGTCAAATTAAAGGGTAACTTATATATAATAACTACAAAGTTACATGCAAACAGAGATACTAGAAACCTGGACTTGAGTAAAGGTACAAGTGCTCTATCAAAAAAGTGACTTGAGTAGAAGTGCTCTTTAAGCACCACACTTAAGTAGAAGTACTAAAGTATTCAACATTTTTGTACTTAAGTATTGCAAGTTAAAATTCACTACTTAAGTACTAAAAGTAAAAGTACAAGTATTGTGTCATGTAATTATTAAAGAAAGCAGTCAAACGTTTGAACTAGCAATCAAATAAGGCGCTTTGGCAGGATACAAATTTGCTTTGGTGGCCGCCTAAAAAATGTCATTACAGGACAACCCCTGCATTAGTTGTCAATGTGTGTATCAATCAATACCATTACCCTATAAAACTGGCATGTGATTTAGGCAGCATTAAAGCGAACTTGTAAATGATTCGTAAAAATTGTTATAATTGTAACGAGTAACTAGTAAAACATTCAAAAATATTGAAGTAAAAGTATTAAATTAGTAAAAAATATCTACTGAAGTAAAAGTAGAAGTATGAGAAAAAACAATACTCTAGTAGAGTACAGATACAGCATCAATATAACACGCTTCGGTTATGGGTAGGTTTAGGTGTGGAGTAGGGTTAGGGTTAGACCACTAGGAGGCGCCTTTTGCCCCATATATATCTGTGTCTCATAGTGAAGCTAAAGGGTGCCATGTGCGTTGGATGCTGTCAGAATGTTTATATATATATATATATATATATATATATATATATATATACATAATTCGAATCTTAACCTCTGTAAGACATTTCCTAATTGACACAAAACAAAAATGATCTGCAATTCTGAAATCAACCATAATTTAATTAAATGTGTGTGTCAATCAATACCATTACCCTTTAAAAGTGGCGTGTTATTTAGGCAGCATGAAAGCCAACATTTGCAACGAATGATTCGTAAAAATTGTATAATTGTAACGAGTATAACTATAGCAAAACATAAAAAAATTGAAGTAAATGTATTAAATTATTTGAAAATATCTACTGAAGTAAAAGTAGAAGTATGAGAAAAAAACAATACTCTAGTAGAGTACAGATACAGCATTTTAGTACTTAAGTACAGTACTTAAGTAATTCTACTTCGTTACTATACATCTCTGCATACAAATGACCCTAAACCAAACCTTAATCCTAAATCTACAGTAAGTATGTTAATAAAAATTACTCAGTACTTATAATTACACTGTAACACAGACACCTTAAGAAAGTTGTAACGGTCACCGTATAGCTCTACACTACATTGCCCAGAATCCTCTGTGGCACCTGCAGTCACCAAACCAGCAGTCAGCTCCATATAAACACCCAGTTCACACTCAGTCAGGGTCAAGCTTTCTCATTGTCTCCAAGGAACTCTCGGATTCATCCTGTACCAGTAAATTAACACCTAAAAATACTAACCTCTATGTCCATGTTCTGATGTTCCCAGAATCTGCTCCGTGATGCATGCTTCCTGAAATTCCTTGTTATTTTCCTGAGTCACGTATGCTGATGGATGTATCTGAAAGAGAAAAAAACAAGTATCCCTGAACTGTGTTAGATTGATGTTGGTTAAACTGAAGAAGATCTGCTCACCTGGAATCCTTCCTGCAAAGTATCCTCATCGAATTCACCTCTGAATCTTTGAATCCTCACCTTTGAACTTGAATCACTTTAATAAAAGATTTGTTTATTCACTTACTTCTGAAACGGTTCTCATTGGCCACTGATCCAGCAGGAACCAATCGGCTGTGATCTATAAAGATGATGTGATTGAGGGACCTATCAGCCTGCACCATCTAGAGTTTCAGGACAGAACTTTGTATTTGATGTTAATTTCAACATTTACTAATACAAAAATCAAAAGTTGTGCAATTGTACAACATTAATGCTAGTAAAGTTTTATTAATTTAATTTTATGTCAGTTAACACAATAACTAAAGGGACTTTATTATAGAGTGTTACCAATTAAAGAAACAGCTTTAAAAAAAAACATAAAATATTTCCACTGGAATGTTTAATTTTCATGACTTAAATACATCTGTCACAGCGTCATATTCAAGATGCATCACAAAAAGCAAACAAGTTACAACAGAAACTTCTGTCATGGGACCAACCATCAAAAATACAATACTGAAATATATTATTTGGATCAATAAATGCATAATGCAAAAATATACAGATATGATGCTTCTTAATTGTTTTGGCTTGCATTGTGCACAGTATAAAGGTATCAAGACAAATATACTATATAATTTAACAATAATACCCCAACTGGAATGCTAATTGCAAACCGTTTCAATGATTAAACTGGAACACGTAAGGTGGCATGTGGTATATAATGCCTCGACGCTGCAGCCAGGGTTGTGTTGAATGCATACTGAAAGAGCACGGCCCGAACACACCGGTGTGTCCAGAGCAGTGCATTTTACCCACAGGATCTTGAGCACCAGCTGTACATTAACCAGGAAGATAGAACATTTTTACAAATCTCCAGGAGAAAGTTTTGTGCAATACCATTTTTTCTTTCTTTTTGTTTTGTTGAAGAAAAATAAAACACTCCAAACATTAACACATTTTTTTGAAACATTGCAACAGACACATTCACAATGTTGCTTGCAAAAAGCTGCCCTTTTCATCTGAAAAATTGCTTCACTTCATTTTTAGGGCGTACATATGGATATAGTATATTCACAATGGTAAAGTATGCTTTTTCGGTTTTGTCCTTGGACCATAACTTGCATTTCAAATACCTATGGCTTTATCGACAAAATGAATGCAGTGATATTAGTAATTAAGCACTTACAAATCATCCAAATATATTTATGAATGTGTGTTTATATAAAGTGGCACAAATTTGCAGTACAAGCAAACTAGGTCCTGATTCAAAACAGTCCAGATATCAAAACTCGTATTACAGTAAAAGTGGTGGGGTTTGAATATACTCTATATATTAAAAGTGCAGTTTTTCTCATTCCTTCAACCTGTAAAACATAAGTGGTTTTCATTTCCTTCCATGAGTGGGTTACCGAGCATAAATAGGAACAGAAACAAAACAAATTACAATGAATCTTCAAATGTGAACAATCACATGCCACAAACCACCATTGTATGGTAAACATCGCACAACTCAAGGTATTTTTCAATGAAACACATTCTGTGGAACAAATGTCACGCACTCTTTCCCTGGAACTACATAATAGCTTTTTAATTTGAAAAGGGCTCTCATGTTTAGTAGCAGAGTCTGTAGTGACCGGGTCATTTTTCATTCAACAGCGAAACACAATCGATTTGAAACAGATGTATAGTGAAGGGGATTATGCCACTTCATACATCAATAGAAGGAGCAAACAATTCTAAATGGGCAGTGAAATTAGCGGATACATCGATCTTTCATCGTAAGTAAACACATAAACGTATTTTACTGACCGTCAAATCACCTAACTCCACTCTTCACCGAAAAACACCAAAATAGAGCAAAACAGCATGTTTTCAGAAGTAAAAATCCCATTCATTTTCTCCACTGAGAGCTTGATTTATATAATATAGACAATTACAATAATAATATAGCATGGGTTGGTAAGATTTGTAAATGTTTCTAAGAGTTGAGTAATGTTTTTACAAAATACAGTACAATAATAATCATGTCAAATATTATTTCAATTTAAAATAATCTTTCATTTCTAATACTAAATTTTCTGCATCATTACTCCAGTTTTCAATGTCACGTGAACCTTTAGAAATAATTCTAAAATGCGCATTTGGTGTTCAAGAAACATTTCTTCTTACTGCATCAGTTGAAAATATTTTTGTGTGAACTGTGATACTTTTTTTAGGATTCTTTAATGAATACGCATTTAAAGAACAGAATTTATTTGAAATAATACAGTTTTTTTATTAAAAACATATTTACTGTCAATATTTACTGATCAATTTAATGCATCCTTACGGAAGCCCTGAACCGCAACATAAAAAAAAAATGTAACAAACAAAATCTAGCAGTTGAACTTCTTGAAGTCGAAACGTTTTGACTTTAATTTTGAAACATTTCGACTATAATCTCGAAATGCTAGATTTTTTTTTTAACTTTTTTATTTTTATACATTTTTATAGTCGAAACGTTTCAAGATTAAAGTCAAAACATTACGATAATGCAGTCTTTCATAAAAGTGTGTGTATTCATAACAGTGTGTGTACAATGGCTCAGAGCGCGCGTGTGTTTGTGTGTGTAAAGAAATGCACTTGTGAAGTCGAACTGCCATGGATCAACACAAAATAGTAGCTTTTTACTTTTATCCCGTGATTTTCCTCAGATTTAATAACCACTAATGATGGTTGAGGAGAGAATATCTAATAAGGTTGTTGTAAAGAGCTTTGTATAGGCCTAGTAGACATATGAAAGCGCTATATAAATGCCTCATTCATTCATTCATTCATTCATTCATTCATAAAGCTGCATATCTCCATCCAGTCTGAAAAGTGTTTTCCAGGTTGGTTTTCCAATAGGCTAAAGTGTATTCTGGCGCAGTATATTTTATAACGTCTTTTAAAACGTTTCAACTTTAATCTCGAAATGCTAGAATTTATTTATTTATTTATTTTTCTTCGGTTCAGGGCCTCCTTGCAGGAAAAAAAGTACCTTTTTCAAGTTTGGAAAGTTAATAAATCATAATAATAATAATTATATTTTAAATATATATTTCTTTATATATTTTGTACTTCATAAATTCTTAAATACTCACTTCTTGTAGCTTCTATCAAAAAAGCATGTAATATTTGGAATTGTTTGGTTTTGTTCATAACTTCCAAGTGTTTCAGTCTGAAGAAGTTTTTGAAACCCCTGTGGAGAAAATGAATGGGAAAAATACTCTCAGAACAAAGGCTGCTGAAACAGTGGCCGCTAACTGTTGGACTCTATTGGCGGAAACAATTTCAAGTTCTGAGAAAAAGCAGTGCTTTGCTTCACGTTGCATTGATAATCAACATTGTAACAGTCAGAGCCATGATTTATGAGTCCCGCAGAGTTGACCAGCAACTTCATCCTCTGAGAGAGAAGAATTGATTAGGCTAAGTGTTCACTCATTACAACTGAGAGCTCTTGTAAAGTGTGCGGTTGGAGAGGAAAGGGGGACTTTTGGAGCTTTTTGAGGCGATTGAATTGTCAGAGAGGACCATACGTATATATGGTCCTAAAGAGTGCTGCTGAGGACCTCGGACACTTGTTCATTCGTTAGCTCATCTGAATCCATGTCCTGAGCTTCTGCTATAGTGCGGTATCCCGATCCGGTCTCTCCTTTGGTCGCTCCTCTCGATCCGGTCTCCTCCTCCTCCTCCTCCCAATGTGGGGCATCTCTGCAGGGTGACGTCTTGCTGCAAGACTCCACAAAGATCCTGTGAACGTTGGGCTTAGACTCCCTGTAGGTCGCCCTGTACTCATCCAAACTGTAGGAGGTAGTGGGAGAGTGCGGTAGAGAGAACGGCGTCTCCAGCGGCAGGTCAGTTTCGCTCTGTTTGGTGTAGATCCCTTCGGATAGCGAGGGAGTGTGACTCTCGCTCTGTACGCGCAGCCAACGGTGCGGCCCACCAAAATAACTCCTCTGAGGATGGCTTTTGGACAGCATCTGACGTTTCGTCGGTGGATCGGCCAGGAACTTGCAGCGGGCGGCTTGTCTGTGTCTTTCACCGAATATGAGGAAAGCGACAGGTCCTCCATATCCTTGGTGCAGGATTCGGTCTCCAGGATGGACTTGGAGCAAGCGCTGTACTTGAGATCGTGCATCTGAAGCACATCGGGTGCGCTCCCGCTGAGGATGTGCACGGCCTGATGGGAGAGATCTTGGGCTGATGAGTAAACTAAGTCCAGGTCACGAGGGCTCAGAGCGTCACTGGAGTCATAGTCACTGTCTGTGGGGAGAAAGACCTCCGAGCAGCCCTCTTCATCTGAACCTGGTTGGGACTCTGCAACAAATGTGGGTTGATAATAATTATGGAAAGTGTATGGGGAATCAGACAAGCAATAATAAACATATGCTTCTACCGAAAAGTCTGATTGGATAAACCACTTTCAAAGCCCTTTTTAAATAGTCGATATAGACTACCATTAAAAATTTGGGGGTCGGTGAGATTTTTTAATGTTTTTAAAAGAAGTATCTTGTCATTTAAGGGAAATTACTGAACTTAAATATGCAAGCTTGATAAAAATGGTCATTTTAGAAGAAAATTTCAAATGGCATTTAGAGGCTTTTGCATCTGAACTCTTCATATATATATATATATATATATATATATATATATATATATATATATATATATATATATATCACATATATCACACATTAAGTTACTATAAAGTGATATCTATGGTTTAAAGTAACGAAATATACATAGTTTTTTTCTGAAAAATCAACAAAAACAGTTTCATTTTATGTATCAGGTTGTTGAGTTCACATCCCATACACATAATGCAATAATTAAAAATCCTGAGAAATGTGGCATATAAAAGTTAGAAAATAAAAGTAAAAACACCCAGCAGACATGCAATGTGCATATTTATTGCACACATTTGACCACACAAGTAATAATATTTGAATTGCCTTATTAACATCTGCTTTTAATTGTGCAAGTTTAATTGTAAGGCATATTTTATCAGTATTAGATGTTTTCTTTTATTCACACGCTGATAGACACCGGAAAGATTGAGAAGCATTAAATCATCTATATTTGGCCTTAAATGATCATAATTCGCCAATACTTAGTTTGTTCTTACACAGACTGAAATCTAAAAGACCTTAAACTTCCAACAATCACAGGCTGACAGTCACTCCGATGAGTGCTTGCAAACTGCAATTTCATACATTTCTTGAAAATTTGTCAAAAATGCTTTTATCAAATCTTCCTTTGTGCCAACCTGTAATGTCCTTCAACTGCCAAAAGATTGTCAGCAAATGCCACAATCTCACTACTTACATATGCAAAATCATTGCAAGTACAATACATGTTTGAATGTGACACAAACATGCAGTCAAGCACGACATGTTTTTTTTTATACCTGGATGAATGGAAGCTATTGAAAAATAGCATTTACCAATTGTGGGCTTTCGCCTCCTCATTTCTGGAGAGGGCGAGGGAGTGGGCACGAATTCTGTGTTCGAGGACGTGGAGTCATTCTTCTGGACAGGAGGCTCCACGCTGACATCTACAAGCCAGGTGATAGGCACCCAACCGAGAGGCTGTTTATAGCGGGCGTACTGCAGGGCATTGGTTATCCAGCGAACGTCTCGCCACATCTCATCCAATTGCTTCAAACACACAAAGAAAAAAAACAAAGAGAGGTTGAGTGCGCTCTTATTTCATTGGCAATGCTGCCTGCAAACAAGGTTAGCTTGAAAACTAAAGGGTGCTTTTTTAAAGTTGATTCGATAAAAATGCAAATCCACAGCTTTCAGTGTGAGAAACGCGGTATTTTCCACACACAAACATCACAAGAACTTTCCAAACTCACAAAGCTTTTCAAAGCATTAAAGCGCATCACACAAAAGCTTCAAAAGGAGGCCACAGAAAACTCGCTTGAAGGGTCTTAAAGGGGCATGACCGTGACTAATGTCATAATTTATTTTGTGTCATCTTCCTCTATTCACCAATCACAGCACGTCAGAGGCGAATTGTACATATTGCTCCTATTTAGTGTGCAGAAGCGAAATGAGGTAAAATGTGTTTTCAATCAGTGCTGTTAACCTCCATGCAGTGAATCTTCACAACTACCACTTTCATATTTTCCATCCTATAGCAATTGTATTTACAAGGAGCTTATTTCAAATTGGAAGGAAAAAGGCTGAGCAAAAATGCAGCAGAGTAGACGAAGAAAAAAAATGCAATCTGAGCTCTTTCTAGCAAATGCCATGAGAGATCCAGCTTATGGGAATGAGCCTTGACACCACAGGATGACTCCTTTGGAAAATATGCTGGGCTTCTAACGACAAAGAGGGGACTCCAGTATGACAGGGGCAATAATATGAGTTTCTTTAGGTTTCGAAATAGACTACTTTAACTAATAAATGATACTGCTGGCTGGGAAATATTGAAACAAATTAGGGGAAAATAAGAATAAATAAGCAGTGTGGCTTATATCACACCCAGTGCTCTATTATACTGACTCTCGATACAAAAATGAATGGTCTGTTCTGATAGGGTAGTCGGCAGCAGGGAAAAACTGATGTTACGTGGAAATAATAAAAGGCAACTGACCATATAATCAGGCAATTTAGGGTAGCAAATTGAACAGAATAGGCCTGGCGATTAAAAGGGATGAGAAACCGATTCTCGCTTTATATGAGTCAAAGGCTGTGCAATCAAACTCAACAGTATTTTGATGCAAAATATTTGACGAAAAATTTTACAATATTATAGCCTGGATGCCAGGCCTGGCCTGAATCCATTGAGAAGTAGATTACGATCAGTAAAAAATGGTCGGGCCAATCAAATTGCCAGGGCGGGCTTTATACAATGATGGACAGATCTGCAGTTACGTAATCATCACTAAAGCTACAACAAAGATGACTGCAGCTGGAGAATTGTAATGTGTAGATTCCGCTATCGCGTCTGGTTTAGAAGAAATCGACGCGCATTAATTTTAAAAGACGAAAAGAGAACTGCAATAAAGGAATTTGTCGATCGTCAAGTTGTGTTGGCCATCTTTCCTACAAGATTCAGCAAAAGTTTAATTTATCAGCTGGCTCCAATGGTTGCTAAGAATACGGGACACAATGAAAACCCATTTGTCGTTGCTGTTTCTCCTTTGGTCGCACTCATAGAAGACCAAGTAAAAAAGCAACCGAAATGGGCATCACGGCGATGCAACTCATGTCAAAGCCATCGCTGCATCAAACAATGGTGACGCTTTAAAAATAGAGTATTTTTAAAAAATAAATTATTATATCATGCTAATCATCATTAAATAGATACATTAAAACCCGAAAAAATTGGCTCTCCGGTCTCTTTTCTTTGAAGACTCTAAATGAACACGCTTCTTCAACCTGGTGTCTATCGTCGCCTCTCCATTTATTAAAATCAGTTACGCGCTCCAACCGTGTTATAAAGTTGAGAAAGGTCAGACAAATGCGAGCAGATTTGTTGGCTTTATTGTCGAGATCTAATCCTAAACGGAGAACTTGTTTGTATATACATTCACATTTTACAAGTACTCCGTGAATCCTTAAAGGGTAATTAAACCCCTGGTCAGAGCCTGACTCCACCCACTGGCAATATTTGAAAAATGCTGAAAAAGTGGGCGGAGATAGAGGGGACAAAATAGATGCTAAAACACTCGATCCTGATCGTTTTCAATACTCAAAATTCCAACTCCTGACTCGCTACAGTGGTTTTGACGAAACAAGCTGGTTTTTATACTGCCGCTCGTACCAAGAGCGTGGTTAGCTGAAACCTGCGTACTGTACGTCACGAAGTACGGAACATCCAATAGGAAAATTCAACTGCAGTAGCCACCATTCAACCTGAAGAGGGCAGCACTAAGACGTTTTTACACCATATATTGTAGAAATAAAACACTTTATACACAAATGACAAAAAAAGTTACTTGAATCAATGACCGGTATTAATAAAGATCCATTCTTACAGATCATTAACTAAAAAAAGTTGATTTAGGGTTTAGTTACTCTTTAAATTGATTTTGCAACACCGGCAAAGGTCGTTAACACTAAATTTTCTTGTAAATACTTTTTCCAGAGTGCGTACTGTTCAGTTCTGTTGACAACTCGCTCAACATACGTCACTTACTTTGTTGCTCTGATTGGTTGTAGGTCTATCCAATTGAGTGCAGAGTTTGTTTTTTCCCTGGTTCAATTATGACACGCCTCATAATCAAAGCCCTATTGAGCAGAATCAGACTCACATTCTAATTAGAATATGAGTATGATGAAGTCAGGCTAACAATATTAGATAGATCCAACACAAACAGGTTGCTTGAAAAGCCCTTCACCCTGGTAAAATTTAAACAAAAAACACAAAGTAGAAGAACACACAAATCAAACCACATTAAATACTGATTTAGTTTCAAGCAGAGACTTCAAGGGCATTTTTTGTTCACTTGATACAACTTTGGTACCCTTCTGGTTTAACACTTAGGCTTGGTTTCATAGACAGGTAAGACACAAATTGATGTTCGTTAACTGGGATATGCATGTAGTTTTTATAAACGTGCCCTAAAAACATTACTAGTGTGCATCTCAAGACAAAACAATGGCACTTACATATTTTAAACAGCTCAAACATGCATTTTAATCTGGGACTAGGGGTACCGTCCACTGCAAAAACCAAAACAGCCAAAAGGTTGCATCAACAGAAAGTATTCTCAAATGAACTAGGGCTTATTTACTTGCATCAAAGCAGGAAATTTATAAATCTGCCGAGTTAAAGCTAAACACTTGAGCCTTCGAAGTAAATCTGAGCGCCACATCTCGCCGCACGCATCTGAAACGCGTGTTTCGCGGTCTGTCCGTTAGCTCTTTGACAGGACCTCACAGCGATATAAACCTGCTCTCTACACGAAAGCACTTTCCAGAGCCGTGCCACTTTGACAGACGTGGCCCTTTCTCGTTTGCCGCCTTCTGGAACATTAAGGTTTTCACGCTAATTGATGCCACATTGCTCAGCCACACACACAGTCATGCAGTCACACTCATTGATCAGTATTATTTTTTCCCCTCGTCGCTCTTAGGCCCTGTGTAATCTGTGGTCAGTGTGCCGTTTTTTCCAGTGCCTCTTGGACCTGACATCACACAAACACTTGTGGTTTTGTGGTCAATATCAATTAATAGTCCAGACCGGGGTGGCGGAGAGGATTATTTCAGACCGGCACACTTAACACACGCCTCCCTTTCAAGTCGGATTGTGAGAGAGTCTGCTGAACTGTTATTGAAATTTCGACACAAGAAAAACAACTTGTTTTACAGTTTATACGTCTAGTAGTTATGCTTTATGACATCAATAAACTATCCTAATTGGATTATTAGTTTAAATTGTTTTTGTAGTTTGATGTTTCCAACACTCCCAAGCGGCTGGGAATAAACATGATTCTCAGGACTGAAACATGCATGACGTATTGCTAAAAGTTGTAATTGTACAACACAAATGTGGCTAATAAAAAGGAATGAAGCAGTAAAGAATGATTTCAGGTCAGGACAAACACTAAATAGCAAAAAAACATCTTAAACACCTGTTTGTTGCTATATGCTGCAAAATTGTTCTGGCCCATTGAGTCATTGCGTGGCCTGACGAAAGGCGTAATCTGAATCCTTGAAATTACCACATACAACACCATTCAAAAGTTTGTGTCCAGTAAAATCCTTAAAAATAATAAGCAGCACAGCTGTTTTTTAAAATTGACAATAATAAGAAATGTTACTTGTGCACCAAATCATCATATTAGAATGATTTCTGAAGGATCGTGAGACACTAAAGACTGGAGTAATAATGCTGAAAATTTTGCTTTGATGCACAAATAAATTCAATTTTAAAATATATTAAAACAGGGCAGTTAAGTTTAAATTTGAATCATTTTCCAATTTGACTGTTTTACTGCATTTTCTGCATTTTTTTCCAGCAAACACTGTTGGCTTGGCAATGGATGAAGATGCAAAATGCTTTCAGAGAAACACATTATTTAAATGGATTTCTTGTAATGGATGTGCAAATGGAGATTCACAATGGAGATTCACTTGCAAATAAGTCCTGTACTAACATTAACTAGCTCCAATATGTACATCAGACTGTACTAAACACAAAATAATACAGATAATATAAAATAGCTTTTTGAGATGCAGCTTATACAAATCTTAAAGTGAAAAAATAAGCAGAAAATGCATGCATAAGTATATACTTATATAAAGATTGCTATATCAAAAGAATTTGCATATGGTGAAAATATTGTTTTTAGCCCATGCCTTTATACACTACTACAAAAAAACAAAACAAAAAAAAAACAAAAAAACTGTATTTTTGTAATAATAAAAAAAGAAACAATACAATAAGTTTGTTTGAAAATTGTGTTGCTCCATCAATATTTAATATAACACTGAATAATGTAAAAATATAATATCATTTATAAAGCTGACTCTTTTTTCATATACCTTTTGGGACAAGCAAAAAAAAAAAAACCTAAAAGAGCAAGTATATTCTTCAATGTCATCCAAAAAGTCATCAAAAAAATTTTCAGATGGTGAAAAATTATTTTATTTTTTTATATTATATTTTGATTTATTATTATATATTTTATTATGTTATTATTATTATATTACATTATTTTATTGTATTATTATATCATGTACTTTATAATTTATCATTTCTGTAAAAATAAAAAAACTGTTGTTCCATCAATATTAAATTCAATGCTGTTTAAAAATATATTTTATAAAAAGTACCAGAACAAGTATTTACTTAAACGTAAATCAAAACTATTCTGCTATATCAAAAGCATTTGCACAAGGTGAACAATTACTTTATTGTTTAAATTATATTTATGTGTCCAGGCCTTTAAAATGGACTTTATAATTGTTGTAAAAATAAATAAATAAAATAAAAGGAAACTTGTTTAAAATTCAATATAATACTAAATTAAGTAAAAATATACTTATTTCTTTTTTAACAAAATCACAGAGGGGCACCCTCTACCCCGTACCTGAATGTAGTCCAATATGTGCTGTTGTCTATGTTTGGCTGTGGACACCTCTGAGTCAGTGATGGCCTCTCTAAAAGCCTGCTGGGTAATTAGAGCGTCCAGATCCAGCACAGAGGACAGCCGGCAATAAAGACTGATAAATTTCTCCTTATATGAGTAGAAGTGAACTGCACAGGGAGACAATAAAAACAAGAATACTGTAGTTAGTAATTGACACTGTCTTATAAGGGAAACAGTAGTGAGATGTTATTGCATTTCTGAAATTGACTTCCCAGGGTGGCGTGTGTGCTGTATGAAATTGAGACCCTAGCAAGGTTATCATTAATGTCCCAAAAACACTGACAAATCTTTTTAAAGACGCTTTTGTAATGGAAATCTGTGGGAGGTTTACAAGTGTATGGTGTTTGGGCTGAAACTACCTCACAGTATAACGTTTTAAAAAGTTGTTTGAAACTCTCCCCACAACAGCAGCTGAATAAGCTACTAAGTGTTCTAACTGGCACCGCTGCTAAGAATACAAGCACACGGTTTGCCTTCGCGACTGAAAACAAACCCTGCTATTTAAATGAAAATGATCTGCCATTCTTTAAAACACATTTTATTGGATTATAATATTGATTACTTGTTTAACCTTTCCTTATTTTACACAGTCTGGGCTCAGCGAGGGGGTGGGTGGCTGTTTGGCTAGCCGTGGTGCGCACCGCCACCCCGCTGGTGTCTGCATGCGAGTGTGTGTGTGTGTCTGCTTGATTTACTAGAGGTCCTAAGGGAGTGTGACTGGGGGCAGAGGGGGGAGGAATCTGTGGATTTTTATAAGGCCAACTGAGCTAATATTGTAGGGGTTGAAACAGAAGCCAGTGTACCGAGCTCAAACATTTGAAGAGGGAGGTTGAGGAACCCCGAGTGTGGTGTGTAGGGGTTGGTCTGTCCCGGGGCAGAGCAAACGTCGTCTGAGGCGGGCAGCAGCAGAAGAAAGGACACATTGTGACCCAGCTCCAGCACCTCGTGTGTGTAGAGACGGAAGTGCTTGGCCTGTGTGCGACACACAGACGTTAACCCATGGCAAAGTAACAGTGTAACAAAGGGTAACAATGTTGTGCCGCGAAACTATATGGTATAACTGTAAAGTAATACAGACAAAAAAATAAAGTTATTCTGATTAATATTGGGAGAGAGTATCTATATGTCTATTAGACCATCTATCCATCTATCCACACATCCATCCATCTACTTATATTTGGTCCATCTATCTATTTAGATTTTTAATTAGGGCTGTCAAACGATTAATTGCAGCCAAAATAAAAGTTTATGTTTACATAATAAATGTGGGTGCACAGTGTATAATTATTATACATATATATGTATATAGTAGTGCTGTCAAACGATTAAAATATTTAATCGCGATTAATCACATTAATGTCATAGTTAACTCCTCAATTAATTCGCACATTTTTATCTATTCTTAATGTCTTTTGATTTCTTTTTGTTACATTTTTTCTCATTTTAATGCTCTTATCAACATGGAAAAGTGGATTGGCTTGTTTAGTGCAAATGTTTTTTTTTTAATTATTATTATTGAAAATAACATTGGAATAGTGTTCAATTTCACTCTAACATATATAGCCTAAATAATCTCTCACACAATGTAACACTGTCCATCAATAAAAGGGTGAAAGAAATACTGACGAGGTCCTGATAGTGACGAGGGGGTGGAGAATTTGCATCATCTGGTGTTTGTGTGTGTGTGTGTGTGCTTGGCCATTATCAAGTGGTGTTTCAGGCTGGGACGTGCCTGCGATGATGATAGCTCAGTTCATAATGACAAAACATACAGATCGCTTTGGTCTTGTCAATGGGACAATTTGGGAACTTTTTAAAAGTAAACTTTACATTCAGAATCTCATTGGCATCCATTTCTGCGCTCTCGCTCGTCATCCACTCAAAACATAACGTTACTATTTGGCCGGCTCGCAAGCTGAAACGAGTGTGTGCGGCACAAAACGGCCTCGCGCTGCGCTCTGAAACCCATTCATGTCAATGGCTTGTGCCGCGCGAGGACGTTTCGTTGCTTCTTCGACCTAAAGCGCAAGCGGATCTAGCTAGACCGGAAACAAAACAACAGGCACGCCGCACACACTCGTTTCGGCTTGCGAGCCGGCTTTGAGTGGCATAACGAGCGCGAGACGCTGAAATGGATCAGGACGCATGCCGCGTCCTGTTGCAAAAGTATGTGAAAAAACAACAAAGTTTGCTAGGACAAAAAGACCGTTAATCGCGCGATAAAAAACTCTACGCCGTTAAGATGAGAGTTTGCTGCTAACGCGTCAATAACGCTGTTAACTGACAGCCCTGACACATACACACACACACACACACACACATACAGCTATGGAAAAATTAAGAGACCACTGCCAAATCAGCAGTTGCTCTGGATTTATTATTTATAATATAAATAATAAATCCAGAGCAACTGCTCATTTGGCAGTGGTCTCTTAATTTTTTCCATAGCTGTATATTAGGGCTGTGCAGAAATTAATTGCGACTTAATCGCATCCAAAACAAAAGTCTGTATTTACATAATATATTTGTGTGTGCTGTATATAAATATTTTGTATATATAAATACACACACATGCATGTATATATTTAAGAAAATGTGTTATTCATATATAAATTATTTATATTTATATAATATATATATATATATATATGTATATATATATATATATATATATATATATATATATATATATATATATATATATATATATACACACAACGCACACACATAGAATTTAAGCGCAAATAATTCTTAAATATATACATGCATGCATAGGTATTTATATATACAAAATAATTATATACAGCACACACAAATATGTTATGTAAGCAAAGACTTTTTTTGGATGCGATTAATCGTAATTAGCTTTTGCAATTAATATATATATATATATATATATATATATATATATATATATATATATATATATATATATATATATATATATATATAAATACACACACATGCTTGTTTGACAGCTCTAATTTTTATCAATCAAATTTAATACATTTTTATATACAACTTTTTTAAATCTATATTTGGTCCATCCATCCATTCATTCATCCATCCATGATAAATGCTGCTGAGAGATCTCAAAGTATTCAACCTATCCAAGGTTTACATAAGCTTAAAATGTAATGCTCTCCATGTTTTCAAATTAAATGCCCAAAAAAACGATTTAAGCTATTTTAATCATTTGAAAATGAAAGTATATTAACAAACTTTACTTTTTTTTAATTAGTGTGGAGCTTAACACCAAGTTACCACAGAGTTGTCCTGTAGACTGCAGTACCTGGTGGAGAGGTAGATTGATATGGTGCAGCAGACTCTTAATGGCCGTCTGGAGCTCAGAGAAGAGGAGGCAGTCTGTAGCCTGATCTGCTCTTTCCACTTCCACAGGGCCAGACAGTGACTGCAGCCATTCCCACTCATCCCTGGGTGGGAAGAGACAGCGTTCAGTCAACATACACAGCTCTTTACGGTTTCCAGAAGTGCCATCGACAGAGAGGTTTCCAAAGGCTAGAGGGATGGCATGTTAGGGCTAACCATTACCACTAAAAACTATTCCTTTTAATCTGAACATTTTACACTAAGAAATGCTAAGTTGTTACTGGTTAAATCATAATAGTAAAGTAACAACTCTTGTGTATTTAAAAATTATATTAGAGAGCATCAGTTTATGGTTACACGGGTTAGATGACGGTGCAAAATAGAGTAATTTGGTTTTAGTCTCAAGGACACCCTCAAGGCCTAGAGTCTAGGGGGTAGTGGGATGGTGGAAAAAAGGAGAATTTCTTTGCTCCAGAGGTTTTCCTTGAGCCGTGAGTAGGCATCATCCTGTGTGAACCTCCCACTGACATCCACAGTCCGGCCCCGTAGTAAATTTAGTTTTACTACCACACAGAGCTGCAGGATAATACTCTCCCTGTCTCTAGCTACCTACCAAGGTCAACACCATGACCCGAGATGAAAATAAATAAATAGCTCCTTTACCGAACAAAAACAAATAGCAGTTTTGTTTTGACTGTAAAAAATGGTGGTGTCAAGAAACTATGTAAGCCTGTGGTGAGGGGGAGCCCAACACGGAGTTCAGGCATATTTCAATCTTCTCAGGTACACACTCAATCTGGAGAGCTCGTATTTGCTTCACCAGTGCGAAATCCTATTTTAAAAAGGCATGTCTATATCAATGACTTTCATTAGATTGCATGAAAGGTATTCATAATGAGTCCAAAAAATCGATAGATTAATAAAAAAGAAGAAAATCATTATATGCTTTTATTATAGGCTTTGAATACATGGTTTAATAATGCCGTCTCTGCTCAATGCTTTCAAGGCCTAGGGTCTTTTTTTCTTCAACATTTTTGAGATTATTTTTTTTAACGATTTTTAAAAAGAAACAAAGGCTCCAGAGACCTGCTGTGTGAACTGCAAAAGGCAGGACTATTTGGGGAAAAATATGCTAAAACATTCACATTCATTCACTATATTAGTAAAATATTCAGATTTCCCTAAAGCAGGACCAAACTCTCTCATTTGTGTTGCATATCATGCAGAGTCTTTCTTTTAAATTGCTTAAATTTGCATTAACTAAACAACCCAAATCATTCCCACAAAACTTTGTGGGAGTAGCTCATGACAATAGGCTTTATGTTGAAGGTCACATTAAGAAAAAAATGACTTACTACATCAGCTGAATCTGTGCTCCTTGAATTGAAACAGGTAACTGAGGTAACTTTTCCAGGATTATTATGACAGTACCGTATTATTATTCCTCACAGCGCAGCAAGACGAGGTAAAGGTTTTGCTGGTTTTATATAAATGACTTCATTTAACATAAGAGAATTTCAGCTTCATAAAGAGAAATCTTTCGTGTCTTTGTGACAAGTATTTAATGAGTTACAGTTCATTTTTCGGACGCGTTTCAGAAAGATTTTTGCGGAGACAGAGTGAGCTGAAAACGCACCCTGTTTAGCTTATTTATTTTACAAAAACACAAGGTTTTGATGTTAATAAGAGTGTACACAAAAAAGAAGGCCCTCTATAGTTTATAATCATGTATTGATTTTATTTATATGACCATTAATGATGGAGTATTTTAAGTCTATGTTGCAGCTATGTGAAAAAAAAAAAAAAAAAAAAAACAGTATAACGCGGTGGCGCGTTACTCGACCTCAGGGGGTTAACAAACAAGAAAAGAGGTCTCATCACACCCACTTGTCGGAGAAAGTGTTAACAGCAGTGTGAACTGAAGGTAAAGTAGAGGTAATCAGCTAAACTAGTAAGTTATTTTTATTGTTGGCGGGTTACTCAATTTTAATATCCAAATGTTAGTGTAAACAAACATTTAAATAAAAAAAAAAACTTTTAGATATCAATCTGAATATGCAATGGACATCGGTAATGCTTCATCTTTGGTAGCTCCACTGAAGACATTTTGAGTAAAACAGCTCTTTATTTAACAAAACATGTACAAAAGACCTGAACCGGAAGCAATGGAACCTGTTTTACAGAATAGTTTGTTGTGTATAACCCCTGTAACAACAACATGAGCAATGTAGATGCACTCTGAATGAGTACACTAAAGTACCAAAAAAGTGACATTGCATTCCATTTAATCTGGTCCATGGGCAAAAATAAGTCTGAAACCTCTGATTTACAGAGAAAAAAAGCAAATAATAGGAAATAATTTAATGACTAACCTTGACACATTCCAGTTGTCTCGTATCTTGGTGTGACAGAGCATGTTGGGCATACGTTGAGGAACCAGAACTTTGATTTGATCCACAGAGCTGCTGAGCTTTAGGTAACCAAGATAAAGTCCAGACGACAGCCGGTGCTGACTCCGTCTCTGATAGGCCAGAATGTCCTATAATCAAAATAACAGTTTAAATGAGCTTCTTTTTCTGAAGAAAAAAAATCAATAGTGCTTGATTTGAGATAGGCTATCAATAATGTCTGTAGGTGTCTACCTGTATGGTTATGAGTAGGATGTCTAGAGCATATGGTTCCTCAGGGGTAGACAGAGACTTCCTCTGACTCTGAAGTTTGGATACCTGCATCCATTTCCCATTAAAAAAGGAATAGAAGCTGTCCATCTCTCTTACTGTCACAAGCAGCACATTCCCATGACGATCTTTAATGGGCTCATAGTGGACTCGGCCCAAGTTGTGAGTGCCCAGAAGATTCTGTTTGGAGAAGAATAGATGTGAAAATGATGTTTGTTCTCCAGAATTCTTATTTAGAAAGTACAAGTTGTGCACTACAAAACAAATGTTAAAACATATTTTTAATAATTTAGGGTGTGATGTTACATCAAAACCACCATGGACTCATAGTTTACTCATAATGATATGTCTGTCCTTTTTATGTCATTACACTTTTGATTTATGTCAACAGAAATTTAAAATGCCTGACAAAAAGGACAAATCACCAAGTACTTATGAAAGTATCACTGGACCACTATACACTCTCAGAAAAAAAGGGTCAAAAAGCTGTCACTGGGGCTGTACCTTTTCAAAAGGTAAGTTTTTGTACCTAAAGGGTGCATAATGGTACCTTAATGGTACATATTAGCACCTAAAATTTACATATTAGCACCTAAATGTCCATATTGGCACCTAAAATGTACATATTAGCATCTAAAATGTATATTAGCACCTCCAATGTACATATTGACACCTAAATGTACATATTAGCACCCTAAAATGTACATTTTATAACTTAAATGTACATATTAGCATATAAAATGTACATATTGGCACCTAAATGTACATATTAGCAGCACCTAAAATGTACATATTAGAACCTAAATATACATATTAGCACATAAAATGTACATATTAGCACCTAAATGTACATATTAGCACCTAAATGTACATATTAGCAGCACCTAAAATGTACATATTAGAACCTAAATATACATATTAGCACATAAAATGTACATATTAGCACCTAAATGTACATATTAGCACCTGAAAATGTACATTTTAGCACCTAAAATGTACATATTATAACCTAAATGTACATATTAGCATATAAATGTACATATTTTAACCTAAATGTACATATTAGCATATAAAATGTACATATTAGAACCTAAATATACATATTAGCACATAAAATGTACATATTAGCACCCAAATGTACATATGAGCACCTAAATGTACATATTAGCAGCACCTAAAATGTACATATTAGAACCTAAATATACATATTAGCACATAAAATGTACATATTAGCACCCAAATGTACATATTAGCACCTAAATGTACATATTAGCAGCACCTAAAATGTACATATTAGAACCTAAATATACATATTAGCACATAAAATGTACATATTAGCACCTACTGTAAATGTACCTATTAGCACCTAAAATGTACATATTAGCAACTAAATATCCATATTAGCACCTAAATGTACATATTGGCACCTAAAATGTACATATTAGCACCTGAAATGCACATATTGGCACCTGAAATGTACATATTGGCACCTAAAATGTACATATTAGCACCTAAAATGAACATATTGGCACCTGAAATGTACATATTGGCACCTAAAATGTACATATTAGCACCTGAAATGGACAAAAGTTTACTTTTTGAAAAAGGTACAGCCCCAGTGACAGATTTTGTACCTTTTTTTTCTGAGAGTGTACTGTATGTATGGACAACAATGTATCATCTTGTTATGCAATATAAAAAATATGCTCAAACAGAAACACAGACACATACTCTGCTCAGAATCCTTCATAAGGGATTATCCCGCTCAATTTCAATTTCAATCCCATTATACTAATATATTATTAGCAAGGCTCATCACGAGCTGGCAAACCTGCAGTTGGCCCGCGGCCGTCAGCATCTTCTGTCTGGACTGCAGAGTGGAAGAGGAAGAGGTGGAGACTGCCAGGCTCTGTCTCAGCCACCGGACGTCCTCCAGCACATACAGGACAGCTGCAAAATAAACACACGCACACTTGTGAAGTTGGAGGAAGCAATTTACTTAATTCCTCGACATCATTCAAAGTCTGTGCATCAATGCCAGAGTGCTTTGTTTTCAGTGATGAAACAATCCCTGGTGGGCTAGTAATAGGCGTCTCAGTTGACTACTTACTTGACCATATGCAAATGAAACAACTTATTACGGAGTGCATATTGTCTAAACAGAAAAGTCTAGAAGGAACCATCTATGTGCCTGCCTGTTTATGTGACTGTTAAACCTTCAAACTATTTTAAACTTTGAGACAAGGTTTATCAAGCCACCATCAAAATGTTCCTTGACAAACCTTCATTTTCTACTTGCATATTAGGAGACAAGTTGTAAAATAAACATTTGGATGTGGACATGAGCGCTTAAAAAGCTGCGAGGCTCGTTTCATGAGTATAACTTTACCTCCAATCTCACCATAAAATCTAGAAGTATTTGGCCATCAAACAAAGAGCTATATTCTGCTAAGACGGTCTCTGCTTCTTGCATCACACCACTTTAGCCTTGTAATGATGGGCTAATTACAAACGCGCGGTCTAACGTCAAAAGTGTGGTGACTGTTCACTTTGACAGAATATATTTAGGACGCTAAGCTGACCGCAGGCTGCATTTGGAAGAAACCAACAAAAATATTGGCGCTTGTCAAAGAGATGTGTTACGAAAACATAGAAAATGTATGTTTCAGTTCAGCGTTAATAAAACGCACGTTACTTTCAGTGCGGTATCTACGTGCTGACCTCTCCACTGCTTAATGTCGCGGTTGACTGTGTGTTTTTGCATACCTTGGTGAACCACAGAAAGTCCTGCATGAGGGAGCTGCTGTATGAGTCGTCCACCTCCACTATGGGGATCTGATCCTCATTAGTCACTAGCAGACTGTCCTTATGGTAAAATACGGATGCTATATAAACTCCCCTGCAAAAGAAAAAACAGCCAAGAGAACCTATTCAGAACAAGACCAATTCAGCATATTCAGCTATAATGGGAGTTCTATGAATCCTGGCACTTTCCAAGAATAGAGTACAAAAAACTAAAAGTGAATACTTTATTTATTTAAGTGAATAGTCAGTGACCCTTAACGTCAGTGAGATGCTTAACGTTTAGATAATATTGATCATCAACCTCGTCGAGGGCAAACAAAACATTAAACTCATATTTTAAATGTATTAATTTCGCAGACACTTTAATCCAAAGCCACATACAAATAAAGCAATATTATAGTACAATATTATTATTATAAGTTTGCTTAAGTTCCGAATTGAATTATAATTATAAATGCATCATTAACATATAATTAAACATTCAAAATACTATTAGTAAAATTAGATACGCGTAAAACTACTCTACAGTAACAACACAATGATAAAACAGTAACCATTATGTCTCTAATGCTGTAATAAAACGAATGAGATACCAATGTGTAACCTATTTGTGGAAAGTGCCACCTATTTTCTGCAATACACTCATACCACCTTTGAGACTCTTGACAAATTTATTAGAGGAGTGAAAAAGGTGTTTCAGACTCCGGGACACTGACTGCTTTCGACTTGGATTCGGCAACTTTGATGTGTCTGGGGGGATAAAAAAAAACATACGAGATAAACATACAGATGAAAACAACAAAATATCCAGACTTGGTAAATTAAAGGGATACTCCACTGTTTTTTGGTTTTATTTTCATTTTAAACTATGTTATTTCCTTAAAGCTACACTGTGTGACTCTTTTAGTTTATTCTTAGCTAAAAACACTTAGTTCTTTCAAAAATATATGTGCTCATTAATGAACATCTACTTTGTTCAAGTAATAAAGTATTCTCGTAAGTGTATAACATGCCATTAAAAATACATACGGGTAAGAGGTTCTAATGTTGGTCGCATGTTGCCCCTCCCATCTTGAAAGTACATTAGCCAAAGAGGGACATATACCGTTAATTCAAGTTTTGCCTTTCGTGTTTACGTTTCAGTTAACACTCATGGACAAGGTCGAACTGGAAGCCATGTTAATCTTGGACTACATTGGCCACCATAAGAGTTAAAAGCGAAATTGGAATTGAGAGGAACAGAAACTAATATTCACTGAATGAATAATATACCTTTTCACCACTAGATGAGGGTAAAAATCACACAGTGTAGCTTTAACTAAGACGAGTTGATACAGTACCTCTGTCGTCTAGTGCGTGATCAGCCTCTGACTCAGCACTTATGCACTGAGCGCCAGTTCGTTCAATATGGGCCAAGCAGAGAAGCGACCAAACACCTCCACGTTTTCCCTATTTAAATACAGTTACTCGAGTACGTGTAACTCGACCTAGGACGGTGACACAAAATAAAATATTGTGCTATATTATATGGATAACAAGTCCAGAGCTCGAAGTGCTGTGGTATTCGCCATACAGCATAGTTATCCACTTTACACACTTGGAAAAGCGCAACGTTTTATTTTGTGTCACCGTCCTAGGTCAAGTTACACACTCTGCGTAACTGTATGTAAATAGGGAAAACGTGGAGGTGTTTGGTCACTTCTCTGCTTGGCCCATATTGAATGAACTGGGCTAGTTAAGTGCGATGCAAAGTGTCTGCACGCCAGAACGATTCGAGTGCACAGCACTGAGACGACAAGAGCAGAGGTATGTATCAACTCGTCTTAGTTAAGAAATAACATAGTTTAATATGAAAAGAAAACGGTATTCCTTTAACATGGGAGTTATAAAGATAGTTTGAGAGACAAACAGATCCTGTTTATGTGCAAGTTACCCTAATGAAACACTGTGGGTTCTTGGATTTATTCTGGTTTCAGACTAGTCGTTTAGAAAATCAAATGATTAATTGAGTATGAACTATGTAGTTTTGGTCATCCTTATGGAGATTTACATTTCAGATTGGCTGAAAACACTTCAAGCCTTAGGGTTTTCAACAAGACACAAAAATATCAAACACTTGAAAAGAGCAAAATGAAAACCATGATGGAACAAACTTAGGAAACTTGCGTGAAGACAGACAGCGTGAAAGAGCCTCAGGGGTGTAAGATACGGGATTGGGGAGTCAGGCCACCGACAAACCGGTTATCTGGAACATTTCAGCTGCGTATCTCCCGCTTCAAGAGCAGCCATATCAGCCCACATTTCAGCGATGCCAATCTTCAGACGTCCCTGTTTTCATGAAATTAAGCGTCACGTAATTGGCCCCCGTGTAAACAGCAGGGCAGACGGAACAATCCATTTGGCTGAGAAGCTGTTTACAACGTGAAAGTGGCCGTCAAAGCGAGTCGAGTCACCGTGAGAGCACTCACGCTAGCCCTAGTCTCTGTGTCTCCATCGGAGGGGCATGAAGGGAGGTAGGAAGGCAGATTTTCCATTTGAAAATCACTATCAAACCCCTCAAGGAATAATGTGTCTTACAAGTCCCATAAGGAGATTAACCCTTGGCCCCTTTGACCCTACTGTGGCGACTGTTAACAGTACGTGATTAAATGCGCACACTGATTGTTTCCTGCTTGGCAAGATATCTACATAAGCGTAACCTCACAACCGCAATGCGTCTAACTGGAATCTCGGGACAATTACCTTCCAACCTGAAAAAGAGTCAAATTTGATTACATTCACTGGAATATCTCCACCAGACTCCAAGGTTTGGATGTCAACCACAATTTTTGTATCACAACAAGTTGGAGTGAGAACAAAACGATCCACTTTTGGAAACACATTCAATCCGTTTTAACATGTGATGCTCAGCGGCAGTTTCCAGTCTCCGCATATAGAGTCAGCACTTGTTGATAAGTCTGAGCGCAGAATTCGTATTTATTTCTCCCTCAGAAGGTTAACTGGCTTTGACAAGCAGATTATAAGACATGAGTGCATTGGCCTCCTGTGCCGCCAAACTGTCACACTAAATAAATAAAGAAATGCCTTTACATTTATGAAAGCAAAAAAAAAAAGGATCACCTTTGATTAATGACTTGGCAATAAATCTGACTACCGCACAGTGAGTGCAACCACGAAATGAGGTGAGTGAGAGTTGGAGAGACGGCGAGCACTAGTAGCATTCTTCATTTTCTAACTAATTTAGCGGGGGTCAACAGACCCTTTTCAACATACGAGAGCGAGCGGGATCATCCATAACGTTTGTGGCCAGACTTTCCAGGCCCTCGCTGACAGAAAGCGCTTACATAGCCGCGACGGAGTGCGGAGGTTTGCGTGTGAGCGATCGCGTTGTGCGTGTGGGTGTTGCTGTGTCTCATGCAGGAACACTGGGAGCTGTGTGCACGACACGCACACACATACACACACACACCCCTCGGCTTGAGAGCAACCTCTCAGCTCCACATATACACATCATAAATTAAGATAACCTCTGCTTAAACGAGCTGCATTTTTTTTTCAGAGCGGTTTTTATAGTAGTGTCATTGTACCAGTGCTGATTAATTTCATAGATTTATTTTCGAACACGTCGCTCCAAAAATAACCTGGGTAAATACGTTGCCCCACCAGCATCTGTGCTTATCGGGACATATAATGCACACACATAAATGATTATAATCAGTATTTTTGTCTTGTTTTCCAGTAATTATCTATAAATGTTATTAGATTAATTCTCTTATTATCTCTTGGCTCTTAAGATACATATTTTAATTCCTCTTTTAAAGCTAGGGTATAGGCAATGTTTTTCATAAACACTTTTTGTTATCAGGATTTCTGCAGGTTTCAGTAAGTCAAATTTAAGACCTTTTTAAGACATTTTAAGACCATAAACATTGAAATTTAAGACCTACACAACGCATTACCAAAAATTTAAATAAGAAAATATTCTGAAAAATGATTTTATATGTGTGTAGGTGAAATTTGTTCTTTGCATTTTATTCTGTAAAAACACAATTATAGTTGATTTTAGTTGATCATACCCAGAGATGAAATGGCATGAACATTTCATTTCATGATTACTATGAAATCAATTTGCCAAATGTCTAAACAATAAAATTAGCATGAATATGCACTATTTATTTACATAAACATTAAAATACCATTAAAAATGATGGCCAGATTTTAAAGGAGTGTCTTGCAACAGGTTAAGTCTAGTTAAAATAAAGTCTTCACAAAAATTGTTTTATAAACAGATAAACCTCACGTATTTCAGCCTTTAAATTATCTTTTATAAAAAATATTGAGTCAAAAAATGATAAATTACTGACATTCACATCCCCTTATCTTTTATTATTAATACGAAAATTTGGGCCGATTTCCTGTTGCGTCTGTCGTTGCTATGCAACCATGCACTGCACTCTCCATAACGACAAAGACATTTTAGTAGCCAATGGATTTCCACCGCCAAGAAAAGCTTGCTGTTACGTTAGGTCTGCTACAAGAAGTATTCACGAAGAAGAAAAAACACCGGTAGTGTTTGGATGCACCGCGATCTTCATGTTGACTGAGCTTTCAATGTTGTTACGGAAGGGGCTGATTGGTTTGTTCTTCAGTTCGTTTGCGGCATTCTGAATCTAAAATGGTGAGATTTTTTCAATCTCACTGTGGATGTGACGTGCCTATATTTGAATGAACTTGAGCGCACAAACCTGGTATAGGAACGGCCTCTTGGCGAGCTACCTCGTATCAAGCCACGAGCTAATGCTAGCCGTGCGAGCGGCATGTTTGAACCGGTTTGAACCCCTGAACTAGAGCTCCGCTTTGTAGGCTACGACTCAATACTTTTATGCTACTTTGTAATTACTTTCTGCGGCCAGAGTTTTGGCAAATGAACGAGGGTAAAATCTTTTTAAGACCTGACTAAATCAAATTAACCGTTTTTAAGACTTTTTAAGGCCTTAAATTTAAAGTTCAGAATTTTAGACTTTTTAAGACCCCGTGGAAACCCTGGTTATACTGGTTGAAACTCTCTTGACATCCTGATAGCAATCAATAATAGAAGTGGTCTAAATATTAAAATATATATTTATATTTAGGTTAAGTCTCAGGACCAAAATATTTTTGTCCAATTACTGCATTCGGTCAGTTCATGCCATATTGTAATTACCGTCGAGAAGGCGATCTGTGACATTCTACGGAGCTGTTCACATCCTCAGAATCATGCGTTTCTATGTCAACACAATCAATGCTGAAATTAATCTGCAGCAGACATTGTTTAAATTCATTATTATCGTAATGGTATGTGTTTTGAGACATGAGGTAATTTGACGTAGTCCCTCATGAAGCTTTGCAGACTTTGCTATGGCTTTGTGTTTCATGTGTTTTGGAGGGGGCGTGGCTTTAGAGATGCTCTAGAGGTCTTATGATATCAAAGCTAGCTCGCTAGCCTCTACCGAAATTGCCTACCCTACCTTTAAATGAGTGGCTTTGAATAAAAGTGTCTGCCAAAAAGTGTCTAGCAATACGGCATCAACTTTAAAGACATGTTTTCAAAATAAGTTAACCTTTCTTATAAAAATATAAAGGCATTTATGCTTAAAATAACTTGCCAATTGGAATATTTTAACTAGAGTTTTTCAAAATATACTCGAATTATCTAATCCCACATAGAAAACTCAGGATCAAAATCCCACTCTGCAGGCATTTACATATCAAACATGGGCATATTAAAAGGGATTATTTGTGGAATTTGAGAAACGGTGGATATTGTATGATCAATCCCAAAATACACTAATAAATAAAGATTTAAATTTGCATTTATTTATAAAATTTAGGATTTTTTTTAAATATTGAGTAATATTTTTAATGAAATGTTAAACATTTAAGATTTTTTTTTATTATTAGCTTACACATTTAAATAAAGTAAATGTATGGGACTTGTAGGATTTTTGGAGATTTCTACAGAAAAAAAACAAGGCAAACATTACGATAAAGAAAATGTTTGTTTTTTTTGCAATGCACACACCCACATTCTCTCAGAGACCAATTTTTGCGTGCAGACGGTTCTTCTGTTTCCTTTGTTTTTCTGCTTTCCACATCAATTAAAAACTCTCATACAGTGTTTTTCTAATATAATCAATTCCCCTGTGTAAATTCATTTGCAACGATGGCAGCCATCGCTCTGACATCATTAGTGTTGACTTCTAAACAGATGAGGGATGCTGTTTTTTTTGCTCACCCCCCTCTCGCTTGTGGCCGACTGCATAGCTGCCTAATGAAGTTGCTGTTTGTGAGCAGCGCAATACTGTCAGCACCAGGAACAGCGTTCTTCTATACCTCAGTAGCCGGCCTCTGGGATAGAGAGTGGGCCTGAGGCCAAAGCAGACTCTCTACTCTTTGCGCTACGTCCAGCCTGCCTCGTTTTAAAGGTGTCTGGGCTCGAGCCCTGTGATTTACAGTGCTGCGCTATACGAACGACATGTTTGACACATAGATGTTAAAATCCAAAATGGATAAATGTATTAAAACATAACTTATTTATTTACACATACTCCACGCCTGCCTTGCTCCTCATGTGAAGAGCGTAGGAGGGCAGGCAGCAGGAATGCTGAGAGAGAGCGTATTCATACTGCTCTGGATGGCCATACTTGAGTCAAAACACTTTGACCATGCTTCATTTCGTCACTTTAATACAGAGTTAATCTACTGGAAGAAGTGCGGACTTAAGAAGACGAGAGGATGATGGGAAGGGGGGATTTCTGGTGGTGGGCAGATGGGTGGAAGGGAGACAGAAATATGCAGATGAGAATAATTGAGGGCATTATGAGAGACTGACATCGGAAAGACAAAAGACAATAAAGACAGCAAATAAAAGAGCACCAGCAGAGCAAAAAACAGAGATGAAGTCATCTGGTTCCATTGGAACATCCTGTTCTGATTCAGGGGACATACAGACCACTTTTAGCTAGGTTTATGGATATTTTAATGTAAGTGCAAACTGTCAAAAGCAAACTAATTAAAAAAAAAATTAATAAATAAAACTGAAAGTTACATTAAAAAAGTGAAAAATCTAGAAAATGCATACTATATATATATATATATATATATGCTCTTATCAACATGGGAAAGTGGATTGGCTTGTTTAGTGCAAATGTTTTTTTTTTATTATTATTATTGAAAATAACATTGGAATAGTGTTCAATTTCACACTAACATACCAATAATCTCTCACACAATGTAACACTGTCTATCAATAAAAGGGTGAAAGAAATACTGACGAGGTCCTGATATTGGTGAGGGGTGGAGAATTCGTATCATCTGTGTGTGTGTGTGTGTGTGTTTGCTTGGTCCATCATCAAGTGGTGTTTCAGACTGGACGTGCTGCGATGATGATAGCTCAGTTCACAACGACAAAACACACAGTATCCGGCGGTCTCTGCGCTCGTCATCCACTCAAAACGTAACGTCACCATTTGGCCGGCTCGCAAGCCGAAACGAGGTGTGCGGCACAAAACGTCCTTCGTGCCTGCGATCTGAAACCCATTCATTTCAATTGCTTGCGCCGCGCGAGGACGTTTTGTTGCTTCTTCGAACCAAAGCGCAAGCGGATCTAACTAGACCGTATAACAAAACAACAGGCACGACGCACACACTCGTTTGGGCTTACGAGCCGGCTTTGATTGGATGACGAGCGCGAGACGCCGAAATGGATCAGGATTCAGGACGCATGCCGTCCTGTTGCAAAAGCATGTGAAAAAAGTACAAAGTTTGCTAGGACAAGACCGTTAAAAAAGAACGTTAATCGCACCGATAAAAAAATTAACGCCTTAAATGGGTTTGCGTAACGCTGAGAATAACGCGTTAAACTGACAGCTCTAATATATATATATATATATATATATATATATATTTATTGCAGTTCTTAGCATAAGTGAATACACCCATGCTAAAGTTGACTAAAAGAGGAATAAAAAAAATCATTCGTTTGGAAATTGATAGCCTTAATTTAAAAAAAAATAAGGAAAAATCCAACCTTTAAGGACACCAATTTTCTTTGTGAATGAATAATGTATCGTAAATAAATAAATGTTCTTCATTAAAATACAGGGAGCATAAATCTGGACACCCCTATATTAAATTCCCATAGAGGCAGGCAGATTTTCATTTTTAAAGGCCAGTTATTTCATGGATCAAGAATAATATGCATCCTGATAGAAGTTCCCTTGGCATTTGGAATAAAAAGCCCCACATCTTCACCATACCTCAGAGATTGGCATGGGGTACTTTCCAAAAGATCATATCTCAATGAAAATCAAACCAGCAAATTATGCAAACTGAAATAAAACCATGCCAATCTCCAGGTATGGTGAAGGGTATGTAATATTTTAATTCCAAAAGCCAATTAAGGCTATGTTTACACGGAAACGATTCTGAAGAGAAAACGCAAAAGTGAGCGTTGCGTCATCACTTTTTATTCTGCGTCAGACGAGCGTTTTGTGTGGGAAATTCGCGTGCAAATGGTGACGCAAAAGTCTGTGAAATTCAATGTAGTATGCACTTCAGGCGGCTAGGAGTGCATACTATAACAACACCAAGTCCACGCGCCTGCATACAACCTTCACTGTCAAGTAGACTTTTGCGTTTTTACCCTTTACACGGTAACACGACGGTGGAGCGTTTTTAAGATTTCCACTCTGGAGGGTGGTTTCACTTTTTGCGTTTTAAGCCTCAAAAACTCTGTCGCCGTGTAAACGAAAGGCACATCCGATAAAATATTTTTACGTTTTCACCTGCGAGCGTTCTCGTGTAAACAGGGCCTAAGGGAACTTTACCATGAACATCTACAGTCGAAACATACTGGTATGTCTGGTGCAAAAAATATATATAAAGCTTAAAGCTGCAGTCTGCATTTTTTCCTCTTTGTCCGCATCTTGTTCAGAAATCTGCAATTGCAGTCATTCACGGATTTATCAACTTTGTGTAAGTCTGAAATTGGACACAGCCTACTAGTCAAGACTCCTTCTTTATGTGTACAGATGTGACATAATGATGCAAAGACATGTTGAATTTGAAGAAAGCAGTGGTAACTGAAAAAAACAAAGATTATCAGTGATCTGGAAGCTTTTTCAAGAGAAGAAGGGGCCAGTATTACAGTAGAGAGATGTGACAGAAGCTTCTAAGCTCTTACAGGCAGCGTTTAATTAAAAAAAGTAGTAAAGAATAAAATAATTTGCACAAAATTAGACTTTTGGGGGTTGAATAATTTTTTTATCCGAAATCCTTGAGGAATTTATTTTTTTGGTCTCCCTCTGCTTATAAATCATTCTAAGTCTGTTTTTGAAAATGCAGAATGTTTTCTGTAGGTTTAGGGGTAGGTGGAGTAGGATATACAGTTTGTTCAGTATTAAAATCATAATGTCAATGGAATGTTCCCATAAAACATAAAACCCAACATGTGTGTGTGTGTTTGTGTTTACCTCCACAGCAGTAGTGCTGGTGTGTGGCTCGAACCTGCTGTAACAGTCTCTCCATAGCCTCGATGTGACCCCTCCTCCTGCTCTCTCTCCCATCACAGTCCTTCCAGTCTAACATTGAGAGATATCACACAAAACTCAAGAGATATCACACAAAACACACATGTTCTAGATTTTAAACAATGTCATCTAATTTGATTCATTCAGATTTGATTAAAAAAGAGCAAAAGTTTATCTGATAATGCTAGTCTAGCAACTAAATTTGACTAAAATCATCCACAACTATGGTGGAATGTTGTTGTCAGGCGACTTGCAGAAAAGAGACATCAACGAGAAAGGGTGCATTGTATTAAAAGGTTATTAAAAAAAAAGTTCAAAATAGAGAGGACAGACTGAATAAACAAAATAGGCTATTATTTTAAATAAAATAACACCCTAACAATTTTTTGCGTCTATATTGGAAATAATGCTGGATTTGTTACTGATGCAAAACTTACTGATGAACTTGTGATGACAGGGATAGTTTTCTTTGCAGCGCTCATATGAAAGAGGAAACTCAAGGCCAGATTCAGAATGTATCAAAGGCGGTGAAAAAAGGTGAGTGGAAATCGTGATGGTTAAAAAATAGCGCAGTCCAACCTCCATGAATGTTTTCTCTCCTTTTAACAATACTACACTGTATGTGAATCAAAAGCAATGCTAAAGTTTGTTTGGAAATTATAATTTTTTTGTGCAAATTGACAACTGTGGCTGCTTTGCAGAACTTACTAGAAGGAACAGCAGAGGGAGGTTGAGAGAGCTGTGTTTGGACCCAGCCCTTCATATTGCAGGCGGACACTGAACATAGTACTGTCTACCCTGTAACAAACAAGAAAAACATCTTAAAAATGCAGTGTCCCCAGGACAAGTTTCTACACAATATCAACAAGCTGTACTACCAATGGATATCTGTGGGCATAACTCATAATTCATAGCAGACATGTTCACAAGTCTTGGATGCATAGTCGAAAGTCAAGTATAAAGTTTAAAGTTGTGTCACAATAATGATGTACTACACACATGCACTATGTACTCTACTGCACAGCGTCATAAGGAAGCAGTTTGTCATCCTGTATCAAAGTCTAATAGCCTTCCATTACATAAGGAAAGCTCATTGACTGCTTTAAGTGTCCCACATTCTTCGCAAGTGAAATTTCATTACCAAAACAATATTTATTTACTATTTATACAGTAAAACTATTTATACTATAAAATGGCACATAACAGTACAAATTAAGACCACAAACAGTGATGTATGGAGCGGATATTTGTTTTCAATGACACTGCGTTCAATTAAACTCATCAAAATATGTGAAAGAAATGTTTTATATATATATTTTTAAATATTTTAAATATGAGGGAAGAACAAAACACTAAACTTATTTAAGGTACTTATCTGACAATTACTTGTCAAAAAAAAAATGCATAGAAATGGAAAAAGTTAAGGAAAAAGCATACACTGGCTACAACATAATTCGGTTATTTCTATTCTCTCTGTTTTTGCTCATACATCATTTCCTTGTGTGACAGCCTAGTTAAAAATTATGTCCGCACAATTTAGCATCTTTCATTGCTTTAATAAAACAACTTGACTCAAGCACAAGTACGCAATATGCTTACAGAATCTTAAACACATTAATAATAATTGAATAAAGGGTGATGTTGTTAATTTTTCATGGCTGGATATCCCTTTTGGCCACTTCCCTAAGTTACAATGTATATACATTATTGTGTTTTATTTAAAAAAAAAAATTGCTAAATGTATCTAAAAAAAGAATATGAGGCTTATATAAAAATATATAAAGAATATTAAAATGATCATTTCTGAATTTATCCTTAATACTTTTAAAACATGTTTATATAGTATATGACTAGTGTATTCATTATTTACTAATACAAGGTGCTTATCTATCTGAAATAAAATATTTAGTCAAGTGTTTCTTGCTGTACAGCAATGAACAAAGAAGCAACGTTATAGAGCGCATGATAATAACGACAATGTGATATCCTGAGAAAACGTTCTTTCCTTGTAGACTCTGAATGTGAATCAAAGTGTCTGATCTCAGTTCACAGGCTGCACAGTGATTTCAGCTTATCCGTGGTGAGAGTCGGTAATTGTGTATTTTAGGGACTGGAGATTCTCAAGGATCAGCTCTCCAGCTAATAAAGAGAAGTCCTTCAGACAGCTCCATTCAACTGCAATGCACGTCATTCACACATTATAGAGAATAAAAGAGCAGAGAATATCAATAACAGTGGATTCAAAAAGAAACCAAATGGGACAGACAGAAATAGGACTACGATGATGTTACAGAAAAACTAAATATAATCATGTTGAAATTTATTGTGTTATTGCTTATAAAAATAATAAAAACAATGCTTCTCTTTAATTTAATTTAATCTAATTTAATTCATTGATTTAATTTAACTAATTATTTGGTCTGGAAAATTTGTAGAATTGTGGTGTATTTTGTGTTGCAAAATTACAAAATGTAATAAATAAAAATCTTTAAAATAAAACACCTTTCTAATGTGTATGTAATACAGACAAATGCACATCAAGTTCTGCACTGACCTTTATATTTGAGTCACCACAGCAGAGTTCATGCTGGCAGGTTCCTGAAAGCTAACAGTGAGAGACGTGCTGCCGGTCACACTCAGACACACTGTCAACGGGAGCCTGCCGTGGTCCTGAAAGAGCCATGTCAAAGGTCACATAGCAAATTAAAAAAGTGTAAACTGTGCTAACATCAAAACATGTTCTGCTTTGAGCATCTCACCTCTAGCACGACTCAGCAACACCAGCTCAATCAATGGCATGTATTTGGGGCGGACTTTCTGAAACTATCTGAAAGTGACTTCTGTGTGAGCTGTGCTTTGTACATCCCTACACTATTGATAATAGACAACAGACTTTTTTGCTATCTAAATATTGTGTCGAAATGTAATGTAACGTCACATTCACTCAGTATTTGTGTCTTGTTTTCCAGGACAGATATCTAAACATTCATGAATCAAAGATATACACTGACCAGTCAAAAGTTTAAGATCGGTAAGATTTTTATGTTTTTAAAAGAAGGCTCTTTTGCTTTCCAAGGCTGCAATTTTTTTATCAAAAATACACAGAAAAACACAGTAATATTGTGAAATATTATGACGATTTAAAATGACTTTTTTATGTTAATATATATTAAAATGGAATTTATTCCTCTGAAAAAAGCTGAATTTTCAGCATCATTAACTCCAGTCTTCAGTGTCACATGATCCTTCACAAATCACTCTAATATGATGATTTTATGCTCCAAAAACATGTATGATTATTATCCATGTTGAAAACAGTTTTTTACATTTTTATTTCAGGATTCTTTGATTTATAGAAAGTTCAAACATGTTTTCAACATGGATAATAATCATACATGTTTTTGGAGCATAAATTCATCATATAGAGTGATTTTTTAAGGATCATGTGACACTGAAGACTGGAATAATGATGCTGAAAATTCAGCTTTTTTTCAGAGGAATAAGTTACATTTTAATATATATTAACAGAAAAAAAGTCATTTTAAATTGTCATAATATTTCACAATATTACTGTGTTTTTTGTGTATTTTATAAAACAAAATTGCAGCCTTGGTGAGCAGAAGAGACTTCTTTTAAAAACCTAAAAATTGATATCCGATCTGTAAACTTTTTGACCTGGTAGTGTATTTACTTAAGAAGCAAAATGGCATAAGATATTAAGTATTGTTTCCTGTAAAATTTGTCACAATTTTTGCCTAAGAACAAATATCTGCTAATGGAGTAAGAAAACTTCATTTTGACGTAATATCATCATTTTGTTTCTTTTTAATTAAATTAATATTAATATTTATTAGAATGTCTAGATATTTGTACTGGATAACAAGACAATCAAGGTCTTGGGATGTATATATTGTAACATGTTGTATATATATTTACAAAAAATCTATAGCTGTCATTTGGCAGATTTTTTACTTCCATTTATGTACTTGCAGGTTTTATGTGCCTTGATTCTTGTTAGCACCTTCATTTTGTACTGTAACTCAAGCACACAGCACAGCTCATGTGTCCTTGTGTTTCCTGAAATCTTTTCATGGATACCTGTGAGAGTTTCTCTGCAATCCAGTAAGAGCGTCTGCGGCCAAACATCGTTGATTTTATATATTGGCTGCCTTCACTCTGAGGTTGTTTACAAAGAGAAGCCATCTTAATTCACCTGATATAACAAGTAATCAATATGACAGGAGGGTGAGAGGGACACTATTGTGTGCATTTGCAGTCATTTCAGGACAGTCAACCTGAGATTAAGATCTGTGGACCAAATAATCATAGTGCCTTGCTTGCAGAGTCTTATCATTCTAATAAAGTGAACAGGCTGGGCCGAGATGGGAATCGATTACCTTTTCGGTTGAGATGCTGATGGATTAGACAGGACAGTTTGAAAATAAAGGCCAGTTTGATGAGTATTTCATTGTAGCATAGCATATGAATGACCTTTTTTTGAAAATGTTAGACACTGGAAGAAACTTACCGTGCATGCTCGAATCCTGTGCGCATGCGCTTGTAGAGTTTGCATCTCCACTCCCAAGCTTTGAGCTGTTTTTCCTTGTCAGATGTTTCCAGGCTGAGACTCTCTCTATCACCTGGGTGGACAGTTCGCTGGCTCTCCTTTGGGCTTCCTGCACCAGTGCCTGAGAGATGGGCATCTCTGCCTTCCAAACTGACAACTGAAGACAACACAGAGAGGGCTGTTAATTGACACATTTATTCTGATCAGTGTGATTTTCTTTTCTTTTTTTAAGATAGTAGATAACCTTGCATTTCAGTTTAAAGGTGAGGTGTAAAGTCAAAATGTCTTATTTCAAACTGGTCTAATGAAGAAAATTAAAAAGGCTCTTGGTTGTGAAATGAAAATTATCTGACACATTCAAGATCCACGATACACATCTGAACAATGGTCGTCCCACTTTTACAGCACTCTTAGTTCTGGAAGGATTTTTTTTGTTCATTTCCACGATATAAGTAGAAACATTCTTCTAAAAAGAGTTGCCTTGAACCAAACCCAAAAGTTCAGAGACGAATCACAACATTACAAAGCTTCAATTGAAAGCAAAATGTTTGAAAAAGGTATTCATTTATAAAGCCTCCATTAATTGGACATTTATTAATTTCATCAATGCTGAAAGCAGTTTTTTGTGGAAACTGTGATACATGTTTATCAGGATTCTTAGATGAAAAGAAAGTTCAAAAGAACAGCATTTCTTTAAAGAAGACTTAGTGTATTCAACAACCTCTTGAATTTATGGTAGCTTTGTCCTGAAGATTTCATATTTTATTGCTAAGTATCATTTTAAGATTGAAATCTAAGACATTGAATGGGGTTTTTAATTCTGGAAATGTAATACTGCTCTCTATAACTGAAAAATAAAAGCATATATCAGTTAACCCTCTGAGGTTGTTCTGACCCCAAATGGACCCAAGAATTTAAATAAACAATTTATTTAATACAGCTTCCTTCATCTAATAGGCCAGCTAAGATCTTAAAAAAAGCACACAACAGTGAAGGGGTGAATCTATAAAACATCAAGAGTGCAAAACAGACACACACAACACACTTTTATACACAAACACACCAAAAAATTCAGATTATACATGTGTTTTGTATTTTTAAAATGCTCTGTTTGTCCACCAGATGGCATCCATCTCATTTCAAAAATTGCTTTTATGAGGCCTAGGCTTGACTCTAAAATGAAATACAGCTTAACATTTTATTTTTTAAATATATATTTTTTTAAATATTTTTTTCTATTATGTTCAATGGGGGAAATTTTGTCATAATTATTGCATTAATACTAATTCTTATCTTTATTTTTGGAATTTTCTCAAAACACCAAAAAATAAAAGAAAATATATTGTAAAAATCGAGAAAAAAAATCGATGATTTTTTTAAAATATGAATCCCACCCATTTAAATATGAGCTGGTTCCATTTGAATCTGAACACTCTAAGTGTGACTCTGAATGAACAACCCCAGAGGGTTAATACTGTATGAAAATCTGTTACAAGTAGTACAGTGCGCAACAGCCTACTTTTGATGGCCTCAAGTACATTCATCTACAAAACTGTCTACGATCTAAACTGCCCTGTGAAAAAAGACAGCAGTAACAGACTGATCAAATGTATCTCAAACTTACATAAACCAAAAATAAAAGTCATGATTGAAATGACAGGAAGCCCATTACACTACCATTAAATCTCCAGGCTCACACTGCTTGTGTCAGAATAGCGGCAAATGAAGTCAGCCGTGTGGGGTGGAGGCGAGAGGTGTGGATGTATGTACTCGACGGCTCGCTCTGGACACACAGGACTGTGTTTGGCCGTAGTAGATTTGTCATGGTAAAATGAATACTGCCTGACCAGTCCTGCTCGTAGGCCGTGAATACAGCTGCATTTTCTTTCAGAGCCTTAGTCATAGACCATGACAGCAAAATAAACAAATAAATATATGGCTGAAGAAACCCTCTTTCACTGGCCAGCCCGAGCCTCTGCGAGACGGAGCTCTCCGGGGAGATGATAAAGTGTGTGTTGTCAACTCCGGAAAAAAGGGGGCCTAACTTAGACGCTCTTACACGGGGTCCACGGCGCAGTGGAAAAGGTAGCCATATTAGCAGTCTTGAGGTGCAATTTCCTGCGCTCTGAAGATTGACATCTGGCTACTATGTGTGGTTAATTGAACAGACTATAAATTAATGGCGAGCCGGCCGATATTGCGCTGTCACACACAGTTGCCATTGTCGGGGCTCTGGGACGGCCCTGAAATTTAGGCATTACGGGCCCAGCCCTGCCCATAAACATGCTTTAACTTAAGCCTTCGCTCGGACCTCCAAACTGTCAGGCGTCTGGCTGATTGATTTACTTGGCACTTCTGGCCTGACATAAATATAATGCCTAAAGCCCAGGAGGGGAAAATATGGCAATGTTTATTTTCTGTTTGTTTACAAGGATTGGATTGTGCCACGATGAAATGTTTTGAAAGTTTACTGCAGCCTGGGTACAATAAATCACTTAAGTATAATTGCCCCCCGTTACATGCATCATTGGAAAAGTTAAACTATTAAATGACAAACCTTGTTAAGATTTTTCTGAGGGATGCCGTGTGCTGTCCAGCCCACCCCGGCCCCGCTCTCGACTGCAGTACAGTGCTCCCTGTTTGGTCTCAGTGCAATCATGAAAAAGCCAAATGTTGTCTGAGTACTCTGGACTGGAGGGACTTTTTTCTCTCTTATGGTGTTCAAGGTAAGAAACACCTGTTCTACTGTTGCCAAAGACTTGGGAACTGAATATGCTATTCATTAATCCAAGGGCAATGGGTGCAGACATTGCCTTAAAACCTGATAACCACATTCAGCTTGTCCCCAAAAATAAGTTTGGTATGCTTAAAACCCCACATTGTTATTTCCAAAATATCACACAATGACCGTAGTGGTTACGACAGATGTCATTAGATGTTTAAAGCAGAATCATGAGTGCTTATGGCAGCTTTCATGGAAAAGTTTATTCTAGTATTTGTACCTAAAGGCGATTATTACTTGAGCCCCTAAAGCAAAGTGTCAAACACTCACACTGGCTCCCGTCTGTTTATCGTCAGCTTCATTCTAAACAGCTTGTCCAATTACAGAGCATCTGCTTTTGGTTGCCAGAGCTAAACAGAAGGGAGTGACGCAAGAAAACCTTTTGATGGTGAAGTAACCACATTGAATGCACTTTTATTCCTTAGGGATGAAGATGTGAGGATAAGCAAAGCATAAGCAACCCAAGTCAAAAGTAGCAGCAATCAACAAAGTCAAGTATTCCACTTATACTATGGTTACCACAACTCATTGTTCAGGTGTTGTATTTCAAAAAATGTATCTGCTTTTTGTCCTTAAACCTGTTTTTGTGTCTGACTAATTTCTTATCACTTAACCCACGCCACGTTGCTAATTCCAAAACGTAAATTTAGAGCTAACAAAGGGGTGAGCCATTCATAGCAGACTAATGTAGAGAGAGAGAGAGAGAGAGAGAGAGAGAGCAGACACAATCTGTCAGTTCAAATCTAGACTAAACACATCTCTTTGGCCTAGCATACACATAACACACTATAGACTTCTTAAATTCAAATTAGGCTGCATAGTTTAGATCAGCCGGAACTGGGAACATGTCCCTAAATCCTGATGTCGCTAATATCAGTTTCTCTGTTTATCCCTGAGGGACCCTCTATGGTGGACCTGCGCCTGGAACCATCCCCACTCATCCTTAAGTGCCGGCCTCATCGACACGACAGCCATCGGCATTGATTCCCAACATCTCGTCTCCAAACCGTATGATTACTTCGACTTCCAAACAGATGGAAATGGACAATTCTCTTATGTTTCAAACCAATTTGTTTTGTAATCACTGTTCTTTTGTTGGCCAGAGGAGAACTGGTCCCCAACTGAGCCTGGGTTCTCCCAAGGTTTTTTTCTCCATTCAATCACCTGATGGAGTTTTGGTTCCTTGCCATTGTTGCCTTGCTTTTGGCTTGCTTAGTTGGGGACATTTAATATTCAACAATATTATTGATCTGTGTTGTATTACTTTCATGTTATCACTGTGAAGCTGCTATGATAGAATCTGTATTGAAAAGCGCTATATAATTTGTAGTTTTTTATCCTAATGTTGACTATATTTATTTGCTTGGTCACTGTCTTAGTTGGTTTTGATTCTTGTGCTGTTGTAGGCTTTAAAGACCTTTGAAATAACTGAAATCATTTGGCGAAGTGATATGGACATGCAGTAATGCAGTCAAAACCTGCCTGGAAGTACTTTAGCTGTCCGTTTCCATGAAAATAATTCTACACCTTAGAGCGTTCGTCAACCAATCAGATTCAAGCATTCAATAGCCACGTAGATATTAAATGATATTAACTGAACTGTGCATTATTAATGTTGTTTGGGGCTCTGAAGGAGGGCGAGGGACTGAAGAAAACAAGGACATCCTGAGTCCAGGATAAACAACTTAGCTCCAAGGAGGAGTGTGATGGTGTGAGGAGAAATGGGGAAACCAGGAGCAGGATGAGCCAGATGTTTAGCCAGGCACCAGCAGGAGAAGCAATGGTGGAGATGACTTGATGGAATGCATCCTGGGGATGACTGACGGAGATATAGCCACCAATGGAGACCCAGGTGAAGATAAGCCGACGAGCTCACACAAAACCGGTTGCACTTGGAGGTGGAAATGCGGCAATCGAGCACTTGAAGGTAGAACCGGTGAACCAGGCCGCGGTGGAGCGGTGGGCAAAGAGGCAGGAGGCGGAGCCTGGGGATGATTTGGCAGGCATTAAGAATAAACAGGGGGTGCTGGAGATAAAGGGAACGTTGCAGATTCAGGGACATTTGGTTTTACCTCCACATTTCAGTACATTAAATCCTTCCTTAAATGAAATTGTCTATTTGTTCCTTCAAATAGCCACTGAGAGATTCTAACCATAGCATCCACTGCAGTGGGGTTGTGGACGGGGCTTCTCTCCAAGCCATCAATCTCTACTAATGCTCCCTCTGCTATGCACGATGTTGCTGGTTCATGCACCTGGTCAGACACTATTTGTGGTACGGGCTCTGGGGTGATGACCCCTTCCGACCTCTTCTCTGGTTCAGGGCTAGTCCATCGCGGCAGGCCAGTCAGACCCCAAAGTCTGCGGTGCACATGAATGTCTCCGTGCAGTCGCTCGCTGGTGGTGGATGGCTGAACTCTGGCCGTGTGTTCGGAGTGGAGCTGGTTGTCATCCTCAGTGGGGCCAATGGTGTAGGCTGAACTGCAGTTCACAGGGTTCAGTCCATTTTTCTGTTACGTAACGTGATATAAAACTCTCACGAGACGAGGAATAACTCCAGGAGACAGATTTTAATCACAAATACTCAGGAAACAGGATAAACGCAGGAGAAAACCACACTACTACAAAACGAGAACTAATGAGTCTAAAGGAGAACTGAGAGCTTATAAGAATGGACCAAACAAAGGGAACTAAGTGAGTTAGTTAATTTGACAACAGGTGAACTGAATAAAGCTAACAAGGGAACAAACTAGAAACTAGGACAGAGGACAAGACAGACAGGCAAAACAAAGCATAATCGTAACAACTAATCTAGCATGTATAGATTAGAATGTGAATGTTAGAACATTCCTAGAACATTTAGAACTAAAGTTTTATAGCTTAATTGGAACGTTATGAAAACGTTCTTATAACCTAAAATTGTTATCTGGGGAAGAGGAGAGATACGCAATTGCACTGAACACGTTTTATGTGCAGGATTCTCTGAGCGAATCTGAGAGCGCAGCGTGGCACATTATATTCTGCGCGAGCAGAGAGATTCGCACTCCGCATTATATTAATGTACTTTCCCGTTACAATTGTGCGCTCTCTACATTTGACAGGTAGATAACGCCATAGTTCCAAAATGCAAATACAAAACATTTTCATTATCAGTGTCATTTTATATTTACATAATGTAGACATACTGTATAATGTTGGGACAAAACCTAAAGTATAATATATATACATAAGAATAATGTACATTATGTATATATAAAAATAATAAATTCTATATGAATTTTAAATTAATTAAATGCTAGCATTTTCAGATGTTTTGTTTTTATCAAAATGTGTGATGATGACAATACCAATATTACAGTTTTGGCATTTACCGTGTCACATTTAATAGATAAGGTTATTTAACAGATTTACTCCAATCCAACTTAAAACTTAAAGAATGGTTTAGAGGATTACTTCACCTCAAAATTAAAATTTCCTGATAATTTATTCATTCCAAATTCCATCCAAGATGTCTTTCTTTCTTTCAGTAGAAAAGAAATTAAGTTTTTTGAGGAAAACATTTCAGGATTTTTCACCACACAATGGAGATATTCTTTTTAACCACAAACTTCATTTTGTGAAGAAAAATCCAGAAATGTTTTCCTTCAAAAACGTAATTTCTTTTCCACTGAAGAAAGAAAGACATGAACATTGGGCATTGGGGTGAGTAAATTATCAAGAGCCCCTTTCACACAGAGATTCTGGAAAATACATGGATAAATTGACCCAGGTTTGTTTGATTTTGAGTTCATTCCTACTGCCAGTGATTTTCCGAAATCAGAGAGTGCGTTCACACACAACCCGTTAAAATCCTGTGAAGACAAGTGACATCGATGTACTGTCTCAGCAGCGTCTTAAGTTTGCTCATGAGCTTGTGCATTTTCTCTGATTCGATCATAAACGCTGGAGAACGATCCCAGCTTCAGCAGCATCATCACGACACGGCATTGATTACGGCTTTTGTTCACACAGTGTGCATCCCGGGACTGAACACAGCAATGTTACTAGATCCCAAACCCAGCATAGATCCCGGCATCAATCCCGGGTCTTGTTTGCATTCACACAGAAGACGTTCTGACAATTTCACTATCAACATGCTGTGTGAAGGGGGAACTAATCATTTAATGCCTCCTTAATAAGGAAACACTTCAGACACAAGAAGCTACTTAGACACATGGAGGAAATTGACTGTTTAAAGCTTGTCATTGGTAAATATGCATACTCACAGTGAGGGCTCTCCTTCCCTCCAGCTTTGAGCAACAGCTTGGCAATGGGAACGTTGTTGGTCATGATGGAGATGTCAAGAGGTGTCAGGCCTTCACTGTTAGGGGTGTTAAGGTCCAGTTCATCAGCTGTGTACTGAAACAGCAAGATCTGCACAGCATCCAGGTCCTGCTGTTCAACAGCCTCAATAGAGCCTCACTGCTCTGAATGTTCTGCGAGGAGAAATTAATCAGTTAATCCCACAAGGTCAAAAGTGACAGCGAATAGTTTTACATTGTTACACAAAAATTCCATTTCACATAAATGATGTTCTTTATAATGTAACTTTCTATTAGTCAAAGAATCCTGAAAAAAAGTTTCATGGTTTCATTATGTAAGACCTACTAAATCAATCCAATCAATTTGGACACAGAAATTTCTAGTTCCTTAAAGAATGTAGTAGAGGTCATAAATGAAATGGGGACTGTTTAAGCAAATATTAGGCAAATACAACACATTATAATTATAAGAGCTTCTCCTCGTCAGTTGTGAGTTTGATCCATGTGTGAAAACATACAGGATGAGGGATGTTTTCGGGCACTTGAGTCAACAAGATGATTGCTAGATCTAGTTGTATATAATCAGTGACATTTGTGGAAGATCTGAGAGCACAGCACGGCTGCTGGCGGTCTCATGAGCACCTAAAATGTCATTCCAGCTCAAACATGTCATGCGTAAGGTCAAGTGAATGTTAACATCAAAAGATTCTACATAGAAATGTATCTGTCAGCTAATGTTAGCCTTTTACTACAAGACAAATTAGAATTATTGATAATATGCATTAGGGTTCTTTAAGCTGAATTAACTTAGCGAAATACAAAATTGAAATACAAAATTGAGGCGAAAGATGCCTCAATTGTCAGACTATTCTAATATGTTTAAAAATATAAATATTAAATTTGATGGAGTTAGACTTTTTTATGTTTTTTAAAACTTAACGTTTGATCTTGATTGACACCTAAATATTTGGTCTCTGTCACAATGGTAATTTTTTGTCCATTAAAATAGATGTTAGGACTAAAATAGACTTTGTTTGACATAGCGAAATACATTCCCACAGTTTTTTGAGTATTTAGTGTTAAGCAAGAAGATTTTAGCCAATTACTTAAATTGTCCCCAGCAATGGACGAATTTCGCTGTCAAACAAAGTCTATTTTAGTCCTAACATCTATTTTAATGGACAAAAAATGACCATTGTGACAGAGACTAAATATTTAGGTGTCAATCTAGATCAAACATTAAGTTTTAAAAAAACATAAAAAAATGTCTAACTCAATCAAATTTAATATTTCTGTTTTTAAACATATTAGAAACAGTCTGACAATTAAAGCATCTTTCATGTATTTTAAAGCCATGATTTCTTCTCACATCACTTATTGATTATCCTGTTGGTCTCAGGCCAATCAGACCACACTTAAACCACTCAGATAAGTCTTTAAACAGGCGTTAAAGGTGCTTGACATAAAAGCCCCTTGCTATCATCATCATTGCAATATTGTACATAAAAACAAAGTATTACGTTTTGACTCCCTGAATTCGATTTACAAATTTGAGAACTGTTTCTCAATGAAAAAAAAATCATAAAACTTTATTCGGAAAAAATCAAATCTAACATCCTGATCTACTGTTAACAGAAAATTTGCTATTCAAAAAAAGGTAATCCTTCGCCTTTGCACAGACAGCTTATTTAAAATCATGAAATAATGGAATGAACTCACAGTTTAAAGCTGTCTATAGATCTAAACCATTTTTCTCAAAACTTAAAGAAATATATCCTTGATAACCAGCTGTGTCAGCATCAGCACTTGTATAATGTATATATTATGGGATGGTCCTTTGATTAGTTCTCCCATCTTGAACATCTGATTGTTTTTATATATCCATTGTTGGACTAATATTATATGTACACTGTAAAAAAAATATATTTTCAAGATTTGTTATCACAATATTTTTTCTTTTGTCAAATCAACTTAAATAATTTATTTATTTCAGATAACTTATTTTGAGTTTCTGATGATTAAATCAATCTCCTTTATTGTATTAACTCAATTTTTCCAGTTCAATCAACTTCAAATTTTAAGGCAACTAGGTTACTTATTTTTTTAAGTTAAACCAACAATACTTGCCATTACTATTACTATTGACAGTTGTTTTGTAATGTAATGTTGTAAAAATTGTGTGCACCTGCCAAAGGATTTCGGATGAAAATTAGCTTCGGCTAACTCTGGTACAAAACATATTTTCGCAAGATTAATTTATTTTGTGCATTGTCCCTGATAAATATATATATATATATATATATATATATATATATATATATATATATATATATATATATATACATATATATACATGTTCAAAAGTTTAAGGTCTTGTAAGATTTTTTATGTTTTTAGAAGAAGTTCTTCTGCTCACTAAGGCTGCAATTTTTGATAAAAAATACACAAAAAAACACAGTAATATTGTAAAATATTATGACAATTTAAAATGACTTTTTTTATGTTGAAAAAAACATAAGCTGTTCTTTTGAACTTTCTGTTCATCAAAGAATCCTGAAATAAAAATGTAAAAAACTGTTTTCAACATGGATAATAATCATACATGTTTTTGGAGCATAAAATCATCATATTAGAGTGATTTGTGAAGGATCATGTGACACTGAAGACTGGAGTAATGATGCTAAAAATTCAGCTTTTTTAGAAGAATAAATTACATTTTAATATATATTAACATAAAAAAGTTGTTTTAAATTGTCATAATATTTCACAATATTACTGTGTTTTTTGTGTATTTTTTATCAAAAAATTGCAGCCTTGGTGAGCAAAAGAGACTTCTTTTAAAAACATAAAAAATCTTAAACTTTTGACCGGTATTGTATATATGTATATGTATGTATATATATATATATATATATATATATATATATATATATATACACATATGCACATATGAGAATAGCCAGAGATACAGATTATAAAATAATCTAAATTAATTTTTTTAAATACTCACAGATACTTTCCGTATACGGTCGGATTCGGCCAAAAAGTAGGCATCTTCGAAGGAGGAGTGGCTGCCTTTGAACTTCTCCAAGAGGTTGCGGTAGAGACGCTTGGCAGCGCTGGGGAGGCTGGACCAGCCCCCTTCTTATTCTGCGTCAGCTGCAGGTTCTGCATCTGTTGTGTCATAGTAATGGAGAAGTTCCTGTGGAGTCGAGAAGGGAAAGAGAACAGACAAAACACATTTAGGTGTGATGCCTGTTGCATCAGTGTTGTTAAGAGTCTGCAATCGAAATAAATTCTTAGCATGTGTTTCGGTATGTAATTTGTGACTAATATCTGAGTCAGTAGTGGCTAGGGACAGATGGCCACTGGATAGTCATTAATGCTTCAGCTCAAGCAAAAGCTACCTGGAAAATAACTGCATACTGATAAACAGGTATTTTATTTTTAAAAGAAAAATGTAACATCTAAATGAACCCTAAATGAAAAGTTTTGAGTCAGACTCAGTACATATTTAAAAAAAATCATTCAGAAAGGATGCATTAAATTGATTAAAAGTGACATTTATGTTATAAAATAATTTCTAATTCTGTTCTTTTGAACTTTCTATTAATCAAAGATTACCAAAAAAAATTATCAGTTTCTACAAAATATATCAACAGTTATCAACATTGAAATATAAGAAATGTTTCTGAGCAGCAAATCAGCATATTAGAATGATTTACTGAAGTTTTGTGTGAAACTGAAGATATTAAAACAGATTATTTGAAATTGTAATAATATTACAGTATTAATTTCAAGCCATTAATAGTCAACATCAAAAGGGATTTCGCTTCAACAATAACAGACAATTTTATTGAAAATGATAGCAGACTGTCTCTCACTTCACATTAACATAGTCTAGTTGTCAAGGATATCCTCAATGTTCTTATAGTACAATGAAATCCTGCAGTAAATCAATTAATTCTGAGCTAAGAATAGAAGTAAACCCAGACAATGAATTTATAGTAGCTGTTGAGTTTCCTAATAAAAAGAAAAACACATCTCAAAAGAGCAAAGCACAGGTAATAGTTGTTTTGATGCATCAAAAAAGGACGCAATAGACGAGTAGCACCTTTATCACTCATCAATCTCTCCATGACGTGCAAAAACAATTCATATAAATTCCTAAAAAATATCTCTTACATTTGTCAAAGCATCTAGTCTGAACATGCAGAACAAGGACATTAGTGCACAATTTTTTTTTTTGATATGTGAAAACAAATGAGAACTCTGCCCTTTCAATGCCTTTATTCTTCCAAACAAGCAAACATCAAAATCGTCCTTAATTGACATTCTCCTTAAAAGCTGTGGAACCGGAGGGCATCTATGTGGTAGTTTTCATCACAGTGGTCTATAATCCTGTCAGACATGACATTAAGGCAGTGTCCTGTTTTTTTTTCTCCTTGTGCACTGTTTGGAGCGTGCAAACACCCACTCATAGCACTAATAATAATGCACTCTGCGGTGCTAAAGTGAAGCCTCTGACACCAGTGAGTAATTGAGCAAGCAAAGTGAGTGGTCGAATCGGAGCGGTGCGCTGAAGGCTATGCCTTGAATCCAATTAAGCCATTAAAAAAAGGGAAAAGGCTGCTGCCACTATGACTGAGGGAACACCTGTGGGAAACAGCAGGGGGTGATGGAGTAATTTTAGCAACACTGGAGTGAGGAATCGTACTGTGAGTACAGTTGGAGAGAGATAGGCGAGAGTACAGTGAGAGATGCTGAACTCACCTGTCCAGACTCTGGGAGCTCCCCGGAGAGCTTGAGAGCAGAAAGAGGGGTCTGATATCCTTAATCAACGCAGCATCGCTTTGCCTCTGGTTGAGTCTCTGAGCCAGTCGGGAGATCCTACTCTCAGATCTGATGAGAGAAAGTCCGGTAAGATGTGGGAAAGAGTCGCTTTCAGGGCACGGGAAGAGGGAAAAGATCAAAACAGACACCCATGCTCTGGAGTTGCCCGGAGTACCAGGTGTTCACCGGAGCTCTCCTCTTCACGCGCATCTCGCCCGGTGTTGGCAGGCTAATGTGCGGTGAGAGGAAAGAGGAGATGGAGGGGGGAGGGAGAAAGAGAGAAAGGGAGGTGGAGAGAGGGCATTCTGCAGGCACTAGGATGAGCGACACAGACAACAAAAGCACACAGGCGTTTAAAGCGAGATTCCACTGAGCATGCCCAAAGCACACTGTGCGAGCCGATGTTGGGGGGGGGACCTGTTGTTATTTTCTCATAATCACTCCAGTTGTTTCATTCTCCCTCTTATCAGCAGAAACAGGCATCTAATCCCTCAACACAACAACACTATGCCGTTCTGACTGTCAGGAGTGGACATGAGCGGGATCCACAGGTGATTCGACACCCATTTGTTATTTCAAGCCCCGGTTAGTTGTCTACCTACACAGTATTTTTTCCAAAAGGTAGGAAGCATAATTATAAAGATTATGTTTCTTTCCCTCTGGGTGCATTTGTTATTGAGCTCAACTAGCCACCACTGAGTTTTTCATCAGATTCTTGGAAACAAAAGATGGATCCACAGGTCATAGACCCCATATGCAAAGCGAGCCGACTACTAAAGCCCTATTCACACAGGATTAGTATTATCTGGTGACCTGTAGTAATTTGTAATAGAGGGAATGCGCGTGACGTCACCGTCCGGTCACGTGCCTGCAGTTTCTCACAGTGAGTGGCAAAAAGACTGAGCGGCTGTATGTGTTTTCAGCGTGAATGCCGCAAAAAACAAACACAACACATATAAAGTGGGAAAGAGCTTTGCGATTGACAACTAGATATTGACAAAAAAATCGGAGGTATATTTTTACAGACTGCTATAGAAAGAGGAGCAAATGGATCGCTGCAATTCACAGAAACAACTGGACTCCAGTCAGCGAAAGGTGGATTATCATTTTGTGTCAATATGCTGAATTTAGCTGTAAAACCATACCCATATATTTTGTATTGTTATAAATATTAACAACTCATCAATTAAATATTTATCATTGCATATTCTGCATTATTGGATGTTTCTTAATAAACACTGACCAAAAAAAACTATAAAGTTTTATGGCTGGACGATATGATGATATATAGGCTATATATATATTACACTGATATAAGTGATTACCCGATTTAGACCTACCTATATTGTATTTATATAAAGCGTTCACAGGCAAAATTTGCTTTTGTTTACCGTCTATATTGCTGTTATTTCCGCGTGTCGAAATCAGGCAAACATAAATGTCAGGCAACACGATTCCTGGCTGCATGTCAATATCCATGGATCACTGGATCTTTAGTAAGTTGTAAGGAACACTATATTGAGTCCAACATTTAGTTTAAATGGATAAAATTGTTCGTTTTAGTCGCATTTTCGCAGTTTCCCCTATTAAATTCAGTCACGCAGCAGATCTTTTGCCACTCGGTTAGGCTGAGGGGGGTTGTTGTGAAAGTGACGTCAATGCATTCCCTCTATAATTGCGGAGTTTGTCTGTGATCTTAATCCCCTGTGAATCGGCCATGTCTGTTATTTGTAAAGTAAAAGTTCTCCCGCAAACTACTATTTTTCGCTGAACACCGAGGTCCTGTGATAATATTAGTCCCGTGCGAATCGACATCTCTGTGATTTGGCCGGATTGTATATCATTTTTTCAAGGTTTTTGTTTCATCTGCGCCTTTTATCCATCTTCACGGAGAATAGAGGCTGATTTGGAGTGTTTTGATAGTATTTTGGGTGCGGGGTCATATCGCTAGTACAACTATTCAATTTGCAGAAAGAGAAAGCTATACCATCAGAAGAGCAAAACAAAAAGAATGATTAGATGGAGATGAATGACATGTTTAGCAGGATACGGTAAGGACAATTCTTCCGTTTATTATATACAGCTAGACATAATAACGACAAGACATTTCAAAGCTATAGCCTAATGATATCATATCTGGGAGATAAGTCAGTAAATTCGAGTAAAATCACAGGCTTCGCTTATCCCGTGCAAATGAGCCACACGAAATTCAGACGAGTAAAAAGGCAAGTTAAAAATGGCTGAAACATGATGGTAACAGTATTTAGCTTGGAGATTTAGTGTTGTGTTCTTAATTAAAGCCACTTAATATGCCAACATTAAACACAGCTTCAATTAAATAAATTTTACTTATATAAATTATAAATACTTTAGTATTTAATTTCATATTGTTTATTTTACCCCCATCTTGCGGAGAAAAGGTATATGACCAGCATCAAGTGAATATTAGTTTCTGTTCCTCTCAGTTTCAATTTCATTTTAACTCCTAACGGTGGCCAATGTAGTCCAAGATTAACATGGCTTCCAGTTTGACCTTGTCCCACTCACGAGAATACTTTATTACTTGAAGTAAATATACATTAATGAGCACATGTATGTTTGAAAGAACTAAGTGTTTTTAGCTAAGAATAAACTAAATAGTTCTAGATCTCCAATGTCAATTTTTTTTATAATATGTGTAATGTTTGTCGCTGTTATTGGAGTTGTCATAAGAATAGAGCGTCTTGTAGTACTGCAGTGCTTTATCAATATGTTAATGCGTTATGCTAATAAACAATAACTGACTGGGTCATCTGACCAATCACCGCAGATTAGCGTCACGCAAAGGAGTGGTTTGTAAAAATTGTCGTTGTATCGAATCATTTGGGAGTCGGTGAGCAAATCAGGTAAAAATAAATGCATATTATAAGACAACAAAAGTGTTTTTTGTCATTGCATTCATGTAAAACTGTTGTTGGGGACTCCCAGAAGGATATTAGGAACATTTTAAATGCCATAATATAGGTGCCCTTTAACTATGAAACCTTATTGTAAAGTGTTGCCATTTTATTTACCTCTCTTATAACTATAAAAAGCCTTCAGGTAGAATGTTCCAAATCAGCCACTTATGAGGTATGAGGTGAAATGCTCCTTTAAGTTCCCATGTAGGCAGCAATGAGGCAGTTCAATGGGTTTTGGAACAGAGCCAATAAACATGAATCACAAATCTGATAAAAACTTAGTTGTGGCTATAGTCTTCAATTTAAGATGTGCCGAGTCCTAGAGGGAAAAATACATGATGATCAACTTAACTGGAGCATATTCAAATTAGAAGATGTCCTGATTTCCCCTTGTTGTCGATGTTGTTATAATAATAATCAGAACAGGAAAAAAAATGTGTTTGGCTATGTATAAAGACCCTTAGGTTTTAAAGCAATATTGAGAATGAGTGCTCAATCACAGCATGTAATGCTTTTAACCCATTAATACTGACTTAATAGCTGGAATGCTTGACTGTGTGTTTAGTGCCCTAGTGCACAAAAGCATGTCCTGATTTTTATTGTCTACTATGGCCAATGGAAAATTACAGTTCCATTAACTGGCTGAGGTTTTTTTTTCGAAGTGTTTTAGAAGTAATATTAGCTTTTGACATTTGAATAAAACTACAAAAAAAAAACAAGTTTTACTGTGAGGGGATGTGTTCAGATTCATTGTAATACCACTCTACGTCTACAGTCGTGACAGGGTGTGAATTGGGCCCCTTGGGAACAATGAAATATTATACTAATACGCCTTATTATCTCTCCACCTACTTGCATATTAGTGAATGCTTTAATTTATCCGAAATAGCTCAGACCATTTGTTTTTTTGATGCAAAATGTTCACTGAACACAAAAGTGCTAATGGCTGTAGAACTGCTGCTGATAAATCCCCTTGTTGAGGATGTTGTTACCCAACCATTCCAGCTGGAGATTAAATACAAGTTTAAAGAAAGAAGAGAAGATGATTCATGACCACATGGACTAAAAGCTGAGTGAAAAAACAGTGTAACCACATAAATGCAGTCCAGTGTTAATTCTAAGAAGAGAAAGAGACCTCAAAGGAGACAGAAAATGATAGAAAAAGGAGAATGGCTGTGTTCTCTAAAGCCAATAAATATATGAGTGATTCTATGAATATGAGATACATGAGATACATTTTGCATGGCATAAAGTTAAAGAAAACAGAACTAACAAAAAAATCTTTCCAGTATCTTATTGAAACCACATTAAATTTTAATAATTCAGTGCTTGCCAAACACATTACTTCCTTTTTTACTTTTAACAAAACAACTTCATATCTTTTGTAGTATTGTTTGTCAGCTATGTTACTGTCAATTACTACTATATACATATATATATATATATATATATATATATCCAATATTGAACTGAATGTCAGAATGGGAAAGAAAGGTGGAGTATTTCACAATCTGCTCAGTTACTGGGATTTTCACGCACAAACATTTCTAGGGTTTACAAAGAATGGTGTGAAAAAGGAAAAACCATCCAGTATGCGGCAGTCCTGTGGGCGAAAATGCCTTGTTGATGCTAGAGGTCAGAGGAGAATGGGCCAACTGATTCAAGCTGATGGAAGAGCAACTTTGACTGAAATAACCCTCATTACAACCGAGGTATGCAGCAAAGCATTTGTGAAGCCACAACATGCACAACCTACTCATTACAACCCAGGTATGCAGCAACGCCACAACACGCACAACCTTGAGGCGGATTGGCTACAACACCAGAAGACCCCACCGGGTACCACTCATCTCCACTACAAATAGGAAAAAGAGGCTACAATTTGCAAGAGCTCACCAAAATTGGACAGTTGAAGACTGGACAAATGTTGCCTGGTCTGATGAGTCTCTGAGAATTTCTGTTGAGACATTCAGATGGTAGAGTCAGAATTTGGCGTAAACAGAATGAGAACATGGATCCATCATGCCTTGTTAACACTATGCAGGCTGGTGGTGGTGGTGGTGTAATGGTGTGGGGGATGTTTCTTGGCACACTTTAAGCCCCCTTAGTGCCAATTGGCATTGTTTAAATGCCACAGCCTACCTGAGGATTATTTCTGACCATGTCCATCCCTTTATGGCCACCATGTACCCATCCCTTGATGGCTACTTCCAGCAGGATAATGCACCATATCACAAAGCTCGAATCATTTCAAATTGGTTTCTTGACATGACAATGAGTTCACTGTACTAAAATGGCCCCCACCTTCTCCAGATCTCAACCCAATAGAGCATCTTTAGGATGTGGTGGAAAGGGAGCTTTGTGCCCTAGATGTGTATTTCACAAATCTCCATCAACTGTAAGATGCTATCCTATCAATATGGGCCAACATTTCTAAAGAATGCTTTCAGCACCTTGTTGAATCAATGCCACGTGGAATTAAGGCAGTTCTGAAGGCGAAAGGGGTCAAACACAGCATGAGTATGGTGTTCCTAATAATCATTTAGGTGAGTGTATACATGTTTCCATAGCTGCAGCTTAAAAGCAAAGCTCTCATCGTCTTGCATGTGAGCAATCAGGGGGCCACAGCCTTAATGAAGAACTGACACTAATGGTACAGCAAGACGTCCATGCCATCGATTCCTATCAGTAAAAATCATTGAAAGGGTATTAGGAAAATAACAACAATACAGCATCATTGTGGACCAACTCAGCCCATGGCAAAGTAAATAAATGAATTAATTAGTATTTCTTGAACGTTTACTGCTACAGTACTTTTGTGCAGTGCTATTGCAGAAGTTCCTCCTTGCAACATTATACTTTATAAACTCAATGTATCATGTTTGGCAGCATTGGGAAAAGAAACAAATTTACAAAAGCAAGACAAATAACTCTGTCAACATGTAGTGGCTGCATTAAAAAAGGCTTAGTTTATTTCTAAAGTCAAGAGGAAGTGAAACGTGATACTAGAAAGAAACAAAGAGGAAACCAGGACAGCTAGTAATTGTATATAAGCACAGGTGTAGGATGACTAAAAATACAAAAGGAGGGTGTGAAAACAGGTAGAACCAGTGATATAGAAAATCAAAAGGAGATGAAAAAGACACCTTTTCTCTGTTTCTATTGCTTGAAGCAGAAACATCTTGATGAGTAATCATGGTATTTCACGTGAGGTAGTAGTTATCACAAAACCACTTCTAAACTCATGTCATCTCCAACCTGATCTTCATTCTCACATTACAGCTGCTTCCAGATATTTCTTGACTCACGGAAAAACGAGAAGAAACCTACAGTACTGAAAGGGGGCTGTGAGATGGTGCAGCACACAGCCAATCAGAAGACAGTAAACCAAGTCAAACGACGGTGTGAAAGAGCAAGCATTCTCTTCTCAGCAGGCTTTTGTGCGCAGCTCCTCTCTCCAGCTCAAGGCTAAGTGTTCCATTTGTATGGCAGGCAAAACAAAGGCCACTACAACAGCTCTGAGACACACATCTCATCAGGGGCATGGGCTTGAAGGCTTGGTTTCTATTAGCATTTTGTTCAAAAACTAAAAAAAAAACCTCTGTTTACTGCCAGTCAAATCCACGATCACATTCGCCGATTCCTCAGGCCAAGAGCATACCATATGTAGGATGGTGATTAGTTTTGAAACAGCTACTAGCACCAATGAACAGAAAAGTGGGAAGTGTATACTAGACAGAGCCAAAATCATGCTCCAGGAACTTGGAGAGTGAAGAATCGGAACTGATTGTGAGATTTTATAAACAAATGATGTTCAATTGCAACGTAATATGAAAGAAATGTTTAGCTTGAATGCTTGAGTACTTTAAAGCTACACTGTGTAACTCTTTTAGTTTATTCTTAGCTAAAAACACTTCGTTTTTTTAAAAATATATGTGCACATTAATGTATATTTACTTTGTTCAAGTAATAAAGTATTCTCGTGAGTGTATAATATGCCATTGAAAATACATATGGGTAAGGGGTTCTAAAGTCGGTCGCCATGTTGCCCTCCATCTTGAAAGTACATTAGCCAAAGAGGGACATACCCATTAATTCAAGCTTCGCCTTTCGCGTTTACGTTAACACTCATGGACGAGGTCGAACTGGAAGCCATGTTAATCTTGGACTACATTGGCCACCGTAGGAGTTAAAACAAAATTGGAATTGAGAGGAACAGAAATAATATTCACTGGATGATCATATACCTTTTCACCACTAGATGGGGGGTAAAAATCACACAGTGTAGCTTTAAATGAATAGTCAACCCGAAATTCACTCACCATTTCTCATAATTCCTTCACCCTCATGTTGTTCCAAATCTGTTTGTATTTCTTTCTTTTGCTGCACATGAAATTTAAGGAAACCAAATAATCAGTTCTGGAACGACATGAGACGAGAGTAATGACGACGTGACAGAATCATTTTGAACTATCCCTTTAAGTAATTTCAAATTAAAGCCACGCACTAATTGGGCACTAGTGGACAAGCAACACAATTTGCTAAAACTTAAGTTTATCAAACTGCAACAGTGATTTTTTTTTTCAACTAAACTTGTTAAGCTAAACTATTGGCAAACGATTAAGGACTCAGAATAAAGTCAAGTGTCATATAAAGCTTATATAAACATTAAAGAGATCTTTACATAACCCTCCTCAAACTCAAGTGTTACCTGTATGTGTGGGCAACATGGATTTCTGTGTCCCAGAATAGTGTGAATCAACCTCATTCAGCACACTATAAAAGATACTGGGTTGTTTCAACCCAAATTTGGGTCAAGTTGGGTTAAAATTTTAAATGACATTTTTTAACCCAACATTTGAATTTGTCCATATTTTACTCAAATTTTGGTTAAAACAACCCAGCATTGTTTAGAAAGGATATATACTGAAACTATTCTAATCCAGAGAATTCAGTTGAAAGTACAACTTAGCCTGAGAAAAACCTGGACTCTTTTTTGTGCCACAAAATTCAGACATCAAAAGCAATATAGTGTCACTTTACAGTCTCCTGTGTCACGAACCGGGTCCATCAATCAGTGAGAACTGAGCCAGAAAATGTCTCGACTGACCGTGCACAAATCAATGACCTGATGGTCCTGATGTTATCATTGTTTATAGGAAACCCAACTTTTTTTTAAGTTATACTTTTGGCCTTTTATGCCATTATTGGATTAGATAGTTCAGAACGGAAAGCAAGGGCAGAGAGAGGGAAAACGGGATCAGCAAATGACGTCGAGACAGAAATCGAACTCAGCTCAACCGAGGCGCAGCTGCGCTATATGTTGGATATCTGCCTATGCATAAGCATTCTAAACATTGTGTTGATTTTTTTTCATGTTTGGTCAAAATAAAGTTCAAATTAATGACAGACTTAAGGCTCAGTTCGAGATTGGTATTAAAGTTGGCAAAACGTAAAAGTTGCGATAGTCTTTTCTTTCCAATTGTGTTGTATACTGTATGCAGGTGAAACGATTTCTCAAACAAGAAAAAAAATAAGGCAGGACTTGATTTTGTAAATCGTAAATGATTTGCTATTTCTGCGATCTGAGAAGAGATGTTGTTGCAAGAGGGAGGAGAATTTGACGAGTGAATTTTTAAAGAAAAAAATTATGATGCGCATGGTTAATCATTTATGGTAAATTCTGCAATATTCATGTTGACTTTAAATATTGTCAGTATTTACTCGCTCTGATGTCTTTTTTGAAAAACCAGTATGACTTTCTTTTCTCCATGGAACACAAGAAGATTTCAAGCTGCCTTGTCCATGCAATGTAAGTGCATGGTGACCACAGCTGTCAAGCTAGATTTCCACTGAATAATGACTTTTCAGTCTGTGGCTTCAGAAGTCTAGAAATAAATTGCATAAGTTGCGTGGACTACTTTATAAGGCTTTTATGGTGCTTTTTGGAGCTTGGCAGTCTGTAGTCCCTATTCACATTCATTTTTATGGAAGAGAGTAGCTCAAACATTCTGTTAAACTACTACTTTTGCGATCCATAAGTGGGTGTGTGACTTGGTCCAAAACTACTTGACCAAGTCTAATGGTTTTGGATTCAGAAAGGCACGAGGATGAGTAGATGCTAACAGATTTTTCCTTTTTTTATGTCAACTATCACATAAATATCATAACTTGCACCCTTTTCTGTATTTTTACACTACTACAACTGCTGCCATGCATAATGCACATGATGGAATACTGCAACATTCAATAAACTAAAACTATCTTTATAATAAAGTTTAAATCATTTAAATTATTAAATTGGAAAAACAACATATCACCACCACCACACTGTTGCAGTGCGTATCTCTGGAATGAAAGACAAAGCACTCGATTATGTCTTCCTGGGGCTTAAACGCAGCTTCAATTGAGTTGATCTCCATGGCAACACAACTAGTGCCATATTTCTTAATGGATAGCATGGGCTCCACTGATTCAGACTGCAGGCAGCACGGTTTCTCACCAAGAGGGAAGCATTTAGAGGGAAAGCATTCAGTTTCCCTCTGCACCTATTAGAAGTGTGCATGAAAACACACATTTACCCAAACAAACTAACAGGTAAGTGGCTCAAAAACCTTTAGAGGCTCTTCTGGTTGTAGAAATATGTTGTTGTGTCGAGACGTTGGTATCACAATATGGTCCCATTCACTTCGTTAACCTACGAAGTCAACAAATTTGTGCTGTTTTTGCTCATAAATGAACTTAGCAGATAAATGAATGAATAAATACATTTTCAAACATTAAATGTTGCAGATAGTTAAGTCAAGTTGAGATGTCACAAAGCAAACCTTCATAAAAGTATCTAAGCCCTTGACCAAAAGAGCAAATTGTATGTATGTTGTATGTTATCTAAAAATAGAGCATACAATCGGATATTGGCTGCTTCTGAGTGATGGTGTCTATCTCTTAACAAACCCCCCATGGATTGATATAATGATTGAATAACCTATAGCCTAGAAACTAGCTCATCTGTTTTATTGGATGAAAATGTTGAATCACCAAGGATATCAGATTGATAAAAAACCACAAAGCATAACAATTATAAACTGGACAGATAACAAGACCTTCTGATATCTTCTGAAATGGGAACCCACACAAACCAGAAAACAGAGTTTTTATTGCCTAGAAAAAATTATAATAATAATACTATTTAATAATAATTAATGATGCATCTGTAGTTACACTATACACTGAAACACCACCATATTTCTGGGTTTGTTAACAATATAACATTTGATAGCACCATAATTAGTTCAACATCTGTTCATTGTCTTCATCTTTTCCCTTTTAATTTCTGGCAATTGCATGGAGTTTTAGAAGGTAGAGTATTTAAAATAAACCACTTACTTTTTATGGGTTTCGGATCTGCCAGTGGCTCCAAGACTCTGCAAAATTAAATAAACAAAAAAGTAGAATTTTGAACATTATTTATATTAACATTAATCTTGATAATAAGATTAATTATCCATTATAAAGCATTCTATTTGAAAAGTCAAACATTTCAAACCAAAAAATTGGCTTTTGCTTAGAAAATCAATCAGATGTTACTAAGTATTAAGTATTGTATGAACCGTAAGTCAAATTAATGCAACACGACAAAAATGCATGAAAATAAAGTGCCTGAATTACTGATCTTGAATTCCACAGAAGACAAACCAATGCGTAAAACAGATGTAAAATTTTGTGGCCCCTCGTTGCTTACGTAAGGCGAGTTAATGATATTAACACTCTCTACTAACACAATGGCAAATAGAAATATTCAATTTTATAATTACAGTGTAATCAATGCAGACACCAAAGCATTTCTGTTACCAGAAACTGTCCTCACGGTTGGGAATGGCAGCCTCACTGTTGTCATAGCAACTTTCAAAAATTTGTTTTGAAAATGACCTATTCTGTAGATATGCATATTCTTTCATCTGACATCAAACGCCATGCATTGTCCACACAAGCTACCAATACATGAAACTCAGCCGAAGCAAAGTGTATCATAAGTATTATAACAGGTGAAGAAAGCATTGTATTTGTACAATCGTGTTTGACCTATTGCAGCGTACAGCACTTTATGTTCTTCATAAGCCTTTGGTATTTTATGTAATAATAAACACAGCAGGGGTGTTTCTTCAGAGGAGACAAGGGAGGCAAACATTTTTGATGTACAAATAATCATCAATACAACACTAAAAACAAACCAAAACATATTACGAAATATGAGAACTACAATAGATTATTGGAGTAATGTATAAACCGTTTATTTCACTAACCAAGTCCAACTGCAGATAAAAGCTGTTTACGATTCTTATGTTGCAGGGTTTTTATAAAGAGCTTATAATATAAAGACAGATGAGAACATTATGAAATTCATGTTGTCAGGTAAAAATCCACAAATCTGCATAAATTCATAAAACAGATGGGAATTAATGGACTAATTACAAAGAAAACAACCCAGCACCTCATTTAGTCACCTCTGAATCTCAAAATTGCTGAAATATGCAATGTTTGTGAGAGAGCCGTTTCAGGCAGGATTAAAACTGAAACCATCACGACACCTGTAGATTTGTTGACATTTCTGAGGAATTAATACTCGCATCAAATATGTCAAGTTTTAAAATTAAATAGTAGGCTATTGGGTGCTGGGGGAAAGTGTGAGGTAAATGGTGTTCTATACCCAGAAATTGTAAAAAAAAAACAACATCTAATTGAAGATACTCTCAAGCACAGAGGGGAGACATTGCTTCTTCATTTCAGGTTTACATGCATAATTTGTTCTTAAAAAGTTAATTCAAAGTTAATTCTCAAAAAAAGGAGTCCTTAATTAGCGGAAACAGGAGTGCAAGGCAATCAGCCTTTAAATAGCTAAACAAAAGAAATTAGCAATAATGAAATCATTATCTGTAGACCTGGAGAGGCTGAGAACGAATTCCTGAAATGATGTGCTTTTGCCACTAATTGTTAAAAATACTCAATATCTGCAAAACAAATAACACGATTATATCATATTGATTAAAAAAGAAAAGAGAAAATACACTTGCTACACTGTCCAGACAGCTCTCCAGTTTAAAAGCGACAAAATGTTAAAGGACAACTCAGACGCAAAATGAAGCTTTGGTCTAATAACACTGGTAACATTGGTACTTAGTCAACCGTTCTCTGAGATTTGTTTTCATGATAATCAAATATAAAGTTTTATCTCTAAAAACGCTAATATATAGGGCATGGAGTAATGAAAAATAAAAATAGCTAGTTAATACCACTAACACGGCTTGAAATATCCCCACACTGACACAGTAGAATAACGAGGGTCCCTGCATGCAAACCAAAACATTGAGAATATTGTAAGTGTACAGACAGTTTATTAATACGATATTTTATAAAGACAGTCCACTTCGCGTATCCAGGCAGGAGCCATCTTTGAAAAAGAGTCTTGACCAGTCAGACCAAATCTAATTACATGGAAATGCATGGATTATATTTGTTTAAGTCTGCACTGTCTGTGGAAAGGGAAGGCAAGAGGTTTTTCGGTCATTCATGCAAATCACTGAGCAAGACTCACAGTTGGCGAATGCAAACTAAAATCACGCAATAGTTGCTCTCTATATCAGAAATAATTGCACCGATTTAAAACATAACTTGCCTAGTGTACTTACGTGTCTAGGGTTAACTGTCCATCTGGTCTGGTCAACCCAGTTAAGCCTCCAATTTATTTTCGGCACATGGAAAAACAGTACAACCTTGTTTATCAGAGCGGGGAAATCTTCAGACTGTACAAAACAATGATATAAACATTGTTTTTAGAGATAAAACTCTGTATTATTTTAACAACGGACCATTTGAGATTACCATTTGAGTCAGAGTTCAGCTCACTTGGCACAGCATTCGTGGTTCGACTGGTCGAGACTGTTTTTCAAAGATAGCTCCTGCCTGTACACGCAAAGGACTGTTTTTATAAAATACACTGACCTAAAGGATTACTAGGAACACCATACTAATACTGTGTTGACTACCTTTCGCCTTCAGAACTGCTTTCATTCTGAGAGGCATTGACTCAACAAGGTGCTGAAAGAAACATTTAGAAATGTTGGCCCATATTGATAGGATAGCATCTTGCAGGTGATGGAGATTTGTGGGATGCACATCCAGGGCACAAAGCTCCCGTTCCACCACATCCCAAAGATGCTCTATTGGGTTGAAATCTGGTGACTGTGGGGGCCATTTAGTACAGTGAACTCATTGTCATGTTCAAGAAACCAATCTGAAATGATCTGAGCTTTGTGACATGGTGCATTATCCTGCTGGAAGCAGCCATCAGAGGATGGGTACATTGGGCCATAAAGGGATGGACATGGTCAGGCTGTGGCATTTAAACGATGCTCAATTGGCAAAAAGGGCCTAAAGTGTGCCAAGAAACATCCCCCACACCATTACACCACCACCACCAGCCTGCACAGTGGTAACAAGGCATGATGGATCCATGTTCTCATTCTGTTTACGCCAAATTCTGACTCTACCATCTGAATGTCTCAACAGAAATCAAAACTCATCAGACCAGGCAACATTTTCCAGTCTATTCCAGTCTAACGGTCCAATGTTGGTAAGCTCTTAGAAATTGTAGCCTCTTTTACCTATTTGTAGTGGAGATGAGTGGTACCCGGTGGGGTCGTCTGCTGTTGTAGCCCATCCGCCCCAAGATTGTGCATGTTGTGGCTTCACAAATGCTTTGCTGCATACCTCGGTTGTAACGAGTGTTTGTTTCAGACAAAGTTGCTCTTCTATCAGCCTGAATCAGTCGGCCCATTCTCCTCTGACCTCTAGCATCAACAAGGCATTTTCGCCCACAGGACTGCTGCATACTGAATGTTTTTCCTTTTCACACCATTCTTTGTAAACCCTAGAAATGGTTGTGAGTGAAAATCCCATTCAGTCAGGAGATTGTCTTGAGCTTTGTCATTGGTTGATTAGATAATCGCATTAATGAGAAATTGAACAGGTGTTCTAAATAATCCTTTCGGTTAATTTTGAGTTGAATTTTGAGCCAGAACAGAGTAAAGAAAAACATATTGTCACAAAATGAAAGAACATGTCTTCGAGTATATGATGTGACTCACGTAGCTGTGATGTTTAAACAAGCTGAATCAATTTTGAGGATGACACATTTGCCACAGTGTGTGGTACATGGTGTTCTATTCCAAACCCAGCAGCATCTGTGACTGAAGTCATATTTCCTAACAAAGCTCATAGCGCGAAGAGTCGTGAAAATACCCAAGAGGGTCTGTGTGTCCCACATGAATGTGTCTTTTCTGCTTGCATAGAGTCATGATGAGATCTGCTGGAGATAAATGACTATGATCATTAAGAGTGTAATTGTGTGAAACAAACTGACATCCAATTCCCTGACAATTCCATAACAAACTACCCATTCTGACAGGTAGATGTTTAACCTTTTCCTCTTAAACAACACATGAAAATCTAGATGGCGCAGGCTGATGGGTCCTTAACTCAATATGCTCGCAATCACATCATCTCTAAAGGGCACAGCTGATTGGTTCCTGCTGTATCAGGTCAGCATTTGCATAGCAGTTGCATCGTGCTTTCAGAAACCCTCCGCCTTCCCCAGTTCCACATGCATAGATCTGCTTCGGGTAATTCATGTACACTATATTGAACAGCAGCAGCATGTCTTTCTTGCTCACGGCAACATGTCGTGTGTGTATTATCAGGAGCAGTGTAGCAGATCTATTCTTCCAAGGCCAAAAATATCAACATTGACAAATGCATTACCTTGCCAAACACTCAGATTTACAGATTTATTAACATTTTCAATGAAACAACACAGACCTAAAGTCAAATTTTGACAATGTATTTTTTTTTTCAAATTTTGACAATCAAAATTGCGAGAAATACTCAATTAGAACTGTGAAATATAAAATGTGAGATCTAAATTTACGATTATTACAGAAGTGCAATATTTTAATTTGTTAAACGAGTTGAGCAGACTTGTATGGGGCCCGTAAAAGGATATGATGATGAAAAAAATCAGAGAAATGATTTATGCAATGCTTTTTGCAAATGTTTTGCGTTATCCAGTAGAATTTGAAGTGTTCTTGGGGGAATGCAAAAGTTGGTAACACTTTAGTTTAGCCAATTCTCACTATTAACTAGTTTAGCATAATCACATAATAATGCCTTATTCAGCATGACCATATTCTACATTCTTTAATCCTATCCAATACTTAAACTTAACAGCTACCTAACTATTAATGCTACACTGTGTAACTCTTTTAGTTCATTCTTAGCTAAAACACTTAGTTCTTTCAAAATATATGTGCTCATTAATATATATTTACTTTGTTCGAGTAATAAAGTATTCTCGTGAGTGTATAATATGCCATTGAAAATACATAAGGGTAAGGGGTTCTAATGTCGCCATGTTGCCTCTCCATCTTGAAAGTACATTAGCCAAAGAGGGACATACCCGTTTCGCGTTTACATTTGAGTTAACACTCATGGACGAGGTCGAACTGGAAGCCATGTTAATCTTGGACTACATTGGCCACCGTAGGAGTTAAAACGAAATCGGAATTGAGAGGAGCAGAAACTAATATTCAACATAACATTAACATTATTATATTCATAACAACAATAACATTATTATGAAGTGTGACCCAAAGGTTTTTACGAGGTAACAGCAAAGGATTTGCGAGCGAATGCAAGGTTCCCTCAAAGGTTTTTTAGCGTAAGAATGCAAAAGCATTGAAATATATTTTCCCTCTCATCTCATATTTTTTCCTATGGACTTGCCTTTAATCATACTCAGCAAGGCCATGTTTTTGACTTGAACAACCAGATCAAACAAAACCCAGTAAAAATGACAGAGCAATCTTGAACTGTGTGAAAATGTCCGAGAGCAGCAAATGCCAACAGGACCTGCGCTTTGAGATTTCTAATCGAGAAAATTGCTATCGACAGCTTGTTGATTTTGGTGAAATGTCACACTCAAGCAGCTCGATCGGGAACGCGACACAGGGCTGCTCCTGTCTGCGCCTGTTTTTTTAATGTCAGTAGACCTTCTGGGCTAATACAACAGTTCAGGGCCGACAGCTGTCAATCTGGGGGAGTAAAATGAGCCTGGAAAGGCTTTAATTGCTTTAAAACATGAACAGAGACCAAGACAATACACTGCTGCTGTCTTTCTGTCTGATGAAGAATAGACATTGAAGGTGCACTGCTCTAATAAATGTTTAATTGTTACAAAACGCATCCACATCACATGATAAAAGGTATCTTTCCCATGTTAATCAGACTTTTTGTCCTAACCAGCCACGTTCAGTGAAACGTGATGATAGACAGGGACATTATTTTAGAAACGGTTTCTATTTCAAGGCTGGTACTGATTATGTGCATTTTTCAATGTTAAAAGAATTTAATGTGGGTTTTCTGAATGCCATTATGTGACCTTTATACTGAAATCGACAATCGATAATTCACCTCTAAAGAAAACAAGACATTCAAATGTAAACAACCAAGTGTCAAGTGTCAACAAAAAAGTGACAAGTCTGAAACTTACAATCACTAACAGCATCAAATCAGCCCAAACTGAGTTCATTCATTCATATAATGTGTAAAAGTTCAAATTACACCTCTACACATTTATTCAGGAGGCATCAGCTATAAACCAAAAAAAGCTCTAAAAGTCTAAAAGCTCGTACTAAAACTGACACCTCCACTATCCTGGCACACAGCAGAAAAACAGGTCGCAGCTGTGCATACGGTAGACAGATAAATGCTGGGAGCAAACACTCTAACATTAGAATTCACACACTGACAGACAGGAAACGGAAGCATTCACCAGCCTGAAATATCTGCTCGGATGGACACACATCTGGTCGTGTGAGCTTACAAGTGAAGATTCCGAGATAGATGGCTTTGACCATTTCCCTTCATAAATATGTCAAATAAAAAGCACAGAAATTCTCCTTTCCACAATTTCAAACAAGCATAGTAAATCTCTCCATTGGTGCATCGTGGTTGATTTTCACATGAGCATTGAGAACAAAATATGATGGAAACTGTTGCTTCTCCAGCTAAGATACTTAAGCTACAGTAAAAGCTGAAATAATTTGCTACACTACAAGCTAATATTGAATATGTATAATTTTTTTTAAATATGAACATAATATGTAATATATACATTACCGGCCACTCTGTTAGGTACACCTGTCCAACCTGCCGTTAACACTAAAATTTTTAAGCAGCCAATCACATGGCGGCAACTCAGTGCATTTAGGCATGTAGACATGGTCAAGACAATCTCCTGCAGTTCAAACCGAGCATCAGTATGGGGAAGAAAGGTGATTTGAGTGACTTTGAACGTGGCATGATTGTTGGTGCCAGAAGGGCTGGTCTGAGTATTTCAGAAACTGCTAATCTACTGGGATTTTCACGCACAACCATCTCTAGGGTTTACAGAGAATGGTCCGAAAAAGAAAAAACATCCAGTGAGCGGCAGTTCTGTGGGCGGAAATGCCTTGTTGATGCCAGAGGTCAGAGGAGAATGGCCAGACTGGTTCGAGCTGATAGAAGGGCAACAGTGACTCAAATAACCACCCGTTACAACCAAGGTGGGCAGAAGAGCATCTCTGAACGCACAGTACGTCGAACTTTGAGGCAGATGGGCTACAGCAGCAGAAGACCACACCGGGTGCCACTCCTTTCAGCTAAGAACAGGAAACTGAGGCTACAATTTGCACAAGCTCATCGAAATTGGACAATAGAAGATTGGAAAAACGTTGCCTGGTCTGATGAGTCTCGATTTCTGCTGCGACATTCCGGATGGTAGGGTCAGAATTTGGCGTCTACAACATGAAAGCATGGATCCATCCTGCCTTGTATCAACGGTTCAGGCTGGTGGTGGTGGTGTCATGGTGTGGGGAATATTTTCTTGGCACTCTTTGGGCCCCTTGGTACCAATTGAGCATCGTTGCAACGCCACAGCCTACCTGAGTATTGTTGCTGACCATGTCCATCCCTTTATGACCACAATGTACCCAACTTCTGATGGCTACTTTCAGCAGGATAATGCGCCATGTCATAAAGCTGGAATCATCTCAGACTGGTTTCTTGAACATGACAATGAGTTCGCTGTACTCAAATGGCCTCCACAGTCACCAGATCTCAATCCAATAGAGCATCTTTGGGATGTGGTGGAACGGGAGATTCGCATCATGGATGTGCAGCCGACGAATCTGCGGCAACTGTGTGATGCCATCATGTCAATATGGACCAAACTCCCTGAGGAATGCTTCCAGCACCTTGTTGAATCTATGCCACATAAGAATCGAGCAGCTTCCCTGAAGGCAAAGGTGTTGAACCCTGTGGTCATGAGCACTGGGGTACCTAGAGTGGCCGGTGAGTGTAGACATTCACCACTGTTCGCAAGTTTGGGGTCAGTAAGATTATATGATGTTGTTTTCCACTGAAGAAAACATCAAATTGATCAAAAGTGAAGACAATTGAAGACAAAGGTGAACACATTGTCAAGGAACGCGTCTGAGGTACGCGAGCAAATCTCTGCAACCTTTATTCATTGGATTATTCCTTGTTGCTGACTGTTGCAGCATCTAACACAATCTTAAAGCATGCTACCATCAAACCACACTTCAGCAAACTGCAATGAAGTGAAGATGGCATTACTAAATGTAAGATCGATCTCAAACAAGACATTCACAATTAATGAACATATCTCTTGGGCTTGACTTTTTGTTTATGACTGAGATGTGGCAAAATACCCGTGAACTTGGTCCACTCTCTGACGTTTGTCCTAAAGACTATACTTTTTTTTAATACAATATGGTCAGCTGGTCGTGGTGGGGGCTTAGCTACTACTTACAGAGATAAATTAGCTGTGCCTCAAAACTGAAAAACAGTTCTGTGGCAGATAGACGACATTTAGTCTGCCTGCCACAGAACTGTTTTCCAGTTTTAAAGGGAAAAGCTATTTAAGAAAGATTGGCTGTAATTTATTTTTATGTACTGTATATTAGTTTACAGACCTCCAAAGTATAATAAGGATTTTATATGTGAATTTTCCGATTTTTTTATCTTCTGTTGTGCCAAATGCAGATAGGATTTTGTTGTTTGTTGTCCTTCTAAACCTATGGTCAAAGAATTCTTACAAAATTGACTGTTTTAATCTTACACAGGCTGTTTTTGGTTCTACTCATAAACAAGGGAACACACTTATTGATTTGATCATATGGCTTTTCAGTCAGCAACGTAGTTATAAAGATTTTTTTTCTGTCTAAACATAAGATTATTTCTTTTAATAAAGATGTTCCTAGCCCGGAATCACTACAGTAAATGTGCCCGTAGCCCGGTTTGCTCGTTCTTTTAATTCATCTACATCTGAAAAAATCCAGGATGCCTATATTAGTTCTCCAAAAACTCATAAATTTGAGTCAAACTGTCTTGGAGCAAAGCCAGATGAGTTAGTAAATATGATCAATATGTTATGTTCAAATATACAGGACATCATTGCCCGTTTAAATTGAACATGAACTATAAGTTGTGCACACCCTTGGTTTAATGATGATACTAGGGTTATTAGAGAGGAATTGAGAAAACAGAAAGGAAGTGGAAGACAAACTACAAATATCTTATGAATGCGATAGAGTTTGCGTTCAGAGACTGTATGATCCAATATTAAGAAGTTAAGTTTGGAAAAGCAAAATACTTTTCAGACCTCCTCGCTAAAAATGTACACAGCCCAAAAATACTATTTAATAATATAAATAATGAGCTGAATCCGATTTCCAATTTATATCCCGATCCTCTCCTATGGCCTGTGAAAACTTCCTTGAGTTCTTCTGCGAAAAATTATGTTATAAGATCATGTTTTTTCGAACGTGTTTTGAATTGGTTTGCTTCATATTTAAAAGATTGAACCTTCTCAGTAGAGACAGGCAACTATTTATCAACTCGGTGCACCAGTTTCATATGGGGTTCCACAGGGCTCGATCCTGGGTCCTCTTTTATTTTGCTTATACATGCTTCCGTTGTGTACTATTATACTATTTTTCCCAAATATAATGTATCATACGACTGCTACACAGATGATACTCAGTGTTATGTTCCTTTACATCCAAAGGATGATTCTAGCTTGCAGTATTCGATTGTTTGAGGGACGTTAAACAGTGGATGTCGGCCAACTTTCTTCAGTAAAATGATTCGAAACCGGAAATCTAAAATTTTTGGCTCATCTAAGTTTACAGAGGTTGTCGCCAGTAATTTGGGACCTTTATCTGGCAATCTCCATACACATGTTCAAAATCTGGGTGTCATTTTTTGACACTGCTTTGACTTTTGATAAACAGATCAATGGTGTGGTTAGAAGTTGCCTTTATCAGTTAAAGAATATTGCGAAAATTAAGGCTTTTTTTTAACCAGAGACCTGTGATAGATGCTTTTATTTTATCAAGATTAGACTACTTTAATGTACTATACTTGGGTGTCTCAGAGACCGTATACTGTCACGTCTTCAACTGGTCCAAAATGCTGCTGCTTGATTAAACATATTTCGCCAGTGTTGTTCTCTCTTCATTGGCTTACAATTAAACATTGTATTGAGATCAAAACTCTGTTGTTTGTTAATAAGCATTGCATGGACTGGGTCCTCCATACATCTCTGATCTCCTTTCAACCCACCATAATGTTTTTAGAAATCTCAGGTTAACCAGTAGTCTACAGCTGACTGTACCAAGGACACGTCTAAAATTAAAAGGAGATCGTGCCTTTTCTGAGGCCGCTCCACAGCTTTGGAACAATCTGCCCTTTTATATAAAGACTGCACCTACATACACTGGTTTTAAATCATTGTTTAAAACCCACTTATTTACTGCTGCTTATGGTCATAAGTGTCTGTAGTGGTATTGCATTGTTTTGTACATTGTCTATTTGTGGTTTTATGTTTTATGGATACTTGTTTACACTTTGTACAGCACTTTGGTCAACAGCAGTTGTGTTTAAATGTGCTATATAAATAAACATGACTGACTAACAGACATTTATAATGTTACAAAAGATTTGTATTTCAAATAAATGCTGTTCTTTTCAAACATTCTGTTCATCGAAGAATCCTAAAGAATGCTCGTTTTCACAAAATATTAGGCAGCATTGATAATAATACATTTTTCACCAAATCAGCATATTATAAAGATTTGAGAAGGATCATGTGTCAGAGAAGACTGGAAAAAATGCTTTTACTGTAAAAGTAAAAAGACCACTCACTTATATAATGATCAGTACAATTACTTGAATAGTTCTAAAGCACTGATTCATTCGAATAAATCTGACTTTCCATTATGAGCGAGAAACATTTAGCATTGCACATTTGATTGCATACCTCAGTTCACAGTGTGATAAACAACTATCACTATTTGTAATATTTGTGTGTTACTGTAAAGTTAACTATCAGTAATGTCACTGTACTGTCAAAGATATTTGTCCCCAAACAAATCATATATTCTAAACTATTCCTCATTTGCAAGTCAATTTGGGTAAAAACATCTGCATGAATAAATATGTTTTTCGTGACATGTTTAGAAAATAATATCTCAGTACAGATCAAGGAACCTGCATGGTGTTTGGTAGCACGCTAATTGGACAAATTAGTTCGTGTGAGCGTGGCTTTAATTGCAGCCCAGGAGGAAGCTGAAGGTGTGTGACCTCAAATTACTGTAATCAATAATTCACTTTGACTGATTTATATACAGCTCAGTCCAGATGCATAGTGAATTGGAAGGCGTTTAAATGCTAATTGCTTTGCAGCCAGAGCATCATTATGGACGGCTGGTTTATCTGGAGTCTTCCGCTTCTTGACCCTGCTCATGCGAGCTTAAAGGATCGTACTCGGCTGAAGCCGAAGTCTGTTTTCACCTCTGGACGTAATGAATGAAGCGAATAGCTTGAACTGAACTCAAATAACCTCTTTCTGTAGATTAAGCTAGGCAAGCACGGAGCTGACAGCCAAGACAGTCAAGGGCTTCTAGAACTTCTCACTTCACTGTGCTAATTTGAACAAGGCCTTTATTTTTCTATTTGTCAGTAGAGTAAACTGTAGCATGGTTGTTAAACCTCTCCCAGGCCCAATTAGGGGAGCAATGCTAGCATTCATAACCCAGATCTCGCTTCTGGTCTGGGGGAGAGGGGGCTGTGGTGATGCCCCTGGCAGCCCAGTCCTGGCAGCTCGCAGCCCTTGTGGCAGCAATATTAAGTGACTGCTGAAATTCATGGCCTGCGCAGCCATTTTATATGTCTAGGTGTCAACCGGCTTTCATATGGTGCAGGCGTTCAGCAACACATTAGCAAATTGTGCCGTTTCATTATTCATTAGGGTGCTGTGGTGCGGGAACACACCAGACTGGTCTGAAAAACATGTGCGTTCCCTTTATGGCGATTACTGGCAATTATTGTTAGTTTGAAGCTTCAATAACCGAAGCTTGCTTTGCAAAACAACCTGTTATGCAAGTGTGAAATTCCTTTTAAAGTGATGATAAATGCTAGAAAATGATTGGTAACCACATAATGGCCGACGTATTAATTTATCAATTAACTTTTTGTTCCATATGCAAATGGGTAGTTGTCTAGAATGCTAAATTCTAAAACTGTTCTACAAAAAATTATTTAATAAAAATTACATTTTTGAGCTTATATTAATTGGGAGACTGCAATGTTTATGCTTTTAATTCACGTGTCAAAAATACATATTTATATACATTTTAACATTAAAAAGTTGTATCAAGAACCCAAATGCAAGAATGAAATCTGAAAAAGAGTTTGTATTATTTTACATTAACGCACCTTTAATGTAGCCCCCAAAATACGGCCCATCAGTAGGGTCCAAAACTCTGAGATTACATTGAATTTTTACTTATATTTGTCATGTAAATTAAAAAATCAAATTTTTCTCATACGAAAAGTAATAATGGTAACACTTTACAATAAGGTTCATTTATTAAACATTAGTTCATGCATTAACTAACATGAACTAACCATTTGTTACTGTATTTGTTATTTCTTTGTTAACATTAGTTCATACAAATCTAACTGTTCATAGTTTGTTCATGTTAGTTCACAGTGCATTAACTAATGTTAACAAGATTTTAATAAAGTATTAGTAAATGTTGGAATTTACATTACCAAAGATTAACCAATGCTGAAGAAGTGTTGTTCATTCTTTGTTAATGTTAACTAATGTAGTAACTAATGAACCTTATTGTAAAGTGTTACTGTAATATAATAATTAAGATGTAAAATAAAATTATAGATTCTGCACTATTCTTAGACCACTTATAATGTGACCAGATGTTATTTCCTTTATTAAAAACACTTCAATTCTCAAATTATGCTGGATTAACATTATCATCAGATTTTACTTGTGGAGTTTGTGCAGCTCAAGTGCAATTTTGAGTGCATAAAATGTATCAGTACACTATAAATTGTAATAAATTACGCATAATAAAATACTTTTCACAGCTAATTTAGGACCCCTGTACCTTTTGCCATATAGTTCAAACACTGATGGACTATATCAATCATTTATGGAAAAACAATGAAATTCTGGCCATCAAATGCACAGCTTCTATTTCTCCTCTCCATAACTGGCATTTTCTTTTCCCTCTTAATGTGTTTCTAAATTGATTCAACCCACACAAAAAGATATTCATAAACATGAAAAATCAGAGATTCAAACTAGGTTACTGCACATTATTATGGCGGTTGGGTACAACGCTGCTTTGAAATTGTTCTGCAACGTCTTCTGCCCACGCTCATCACCTTGGGCTAGACAGCGGCTCTGGCGTGGCAGAGAGAGAGGCAAAGTTTGCCCCCTTATGGTCTCTTAATGAAGTAAACTTTCATATAGAACTCTCTTAAAACCTGTAGAAAGCAAGTCTGTCGAACTAGACTGCTGCACCACATCCAAATGAAAAGAAAATAGCCCTCCCCTGTTAGACAGCAGGAAAGTTCTCTTTTTGGCGATGCTTGACTAAGTGGACTCTGTAATGAGTCTGGCCGCCTGATTAGAGTGATAGACATGCAGGAATCCAGCAGGCGCTGCCAGAGACCGCCACAACCAGGAGGAGGGGAGTGGAGGGGGAGAGAAGACAGAACGTCTGAGAGAAGTCTGGAGGTAAACATCCCAGCTAAGTCCTAGCAGGAATGTAGACCTTAACTAGAGGCATTAGAATGAAGGGTTGGAAGGTGGTGAGTTATAGCGTACAATACATTAACCTTGAAGAGGGTGAAAATTTACAAAAAAAGGAGACGCTACATACCATCAATGAAATTTGGCGATTGCATGTTCCAAGGAGATGAATGTTTCCCAGGATCAGGCTATGATTTTATCAATCAGCACGATTGATATCCATCAAATCAAGTGTAGATGTTTATGGAGATGCTATCAGTGTTGTGCAAGTTACTTCCAAACTGTATTATATTATATTACAATATATTACTTGTTACTGTTATTTAAAAGTAATTCATTACCTTACAATATTACTGTCTCGGAATTGTGATGCGTTACATTACTCCTGTATTACTTTTGAGTTACTTTCACCAAAATTACTATACAGAAGTAGAACTTAACGTTCTAAAATGACTAGGGCTGTAACGATATGTGATATGAAACCTGAAATCGCAATACTCAGATCGCACGAACCTGCAGAATCGAGACGCGCCCCTTCCAACTCTCAGCGTTATCCTTCCCGTCCAGATCCAATGCTACCACATCTCAGGCCCGGTTTTCAGAACGCAAATCACTGAGGGTGCTTTTGAAAATAGTGAGGTGCTCAAATGTTAAACAATAGGCTATGCAATAAGCCATGAGCCATATCATTTAATATAGCCTAGTTAAGAAATGTTACACACAGAGTGCTTTTGCCCAAATAACAGCAGTATTGCAAATGTGTGAAGTATCTGAAACCTATTTTATTATGTAGTCAATAATACTAAGTTAATATAATTATGACATTTTAGACATTTAGTTTCTGATCGACACATGAATTGGTCTTGGAAACAGCTGATTTAAAGATTAAATGCTGGTCACGCGCGGGCGTCGGCACTTGCTGGAATTATTGCCGGTGTTTGAATGGGAACTCAGTAATTTTGTACCCACTACACCACCACTTTTGGAAACATTAGGCACGTATCTACCTACTACAAATAAAACATCTCTGTTAACTAGCAGAGCATTCATTAAGTTCGCTCTTAATTAAGAGATCTGATATTAAGGCAGCCCGCCTCTACCCAATTTCGTCAGCGGCGTCAGCAACATTGCAAAACAAAGTGGCAATCAAAAGACAGCTTTACCTGCGTATTGCGTTGCGAAAGGGACACAACCAATCCAATGCATTAAACATGAAATACTGAAGTAAATTCTGATGTGAAAAATCGCCTTAATGGATTTAGTTTGTGTAACCTAATATTTGTATGAGTGCTGAAATCCGTTGTGTCTTTCTTGTTGGCAAAATCTCGTGTGCTAATAAAAAAAATAATCTGAGGGTGTTTTCACTTTTGTTTTAGGGTGCTTAGCACCTCAAGCACCCGTAGAACTTGGGCCTGCCACATCTTTAACTTGCTATTAATATTATTTGAAGTTAACATTATAAAATATGTAGACCTACACAACATAACTAGTTGAGGATTAATTATTTAAAATTGGGGAATTCCAGCGTATTACTAAAAATGTATTAGTAATGCATTACAGCAAAAAGTAATTTGTTACTATAATGCATTACTTTTGTAATGTGTTACTCCCAACACTGGGTGCTATATAGGATGAATGAAGGTTCAAGCGGTCTGTTCAGTAACTACCATAGGAGTTCCATTAATCAAAGATGTTCTTTTGTCTAAAGAATTTGAATAAATTAACCAGTGATGCCAAAAGGGTGAACACATGAGATTTATCTCTGAAGAAACAGTTCCTGGCAGCCAGTTGCTGGAATGATTGCTTTTATAAGCTTCTGGACCTTCTATCACATTACATTGTACGCTCTGAGCACCTTGAGCTAAAAGACTTTAACCTCAGACCAGCACTAACCAAGCACCATGGTAACATGTTTAACCAAGGGCAATAAATTGCTGCATCGGTCTGTAGCATCCAACGTATCTTTTGTCAGATTTTTCTCTTTCAATATGTAGCAGGGTTCAAAGTCAGAAAGTGCATTGGGAATCAGAAGATCAAAATATTATTTAAACCTGCTAAACAGATTTTTATTTTTATTATATTTTTATTGAGGGGGATTTATGAAACGCTCATGAAAAAAATATTGGAAATATTTATGATTCATTCTGTATTATTATAAGGTCAATAATAAAATAAGCAAATTTATGACAGAGACGTTGAAGTTTTAAAGTGGTTTATAAATAAATTCATTACAATAGATAGACAGACAGACAGACAGAACAGATAGATAGATACATAGACCGACAAATAGATAGCTAAAGCTATCTACATATGATGATGATGATGATGATGATGGATGGATGGATGGATGGATGGATGGATGGATAGGATAGATAGATACGATAGATAGATAGAATGATAGAACGATAGATAGATAGAACGATAGATAGATAGAACGATAGATAGATGAGACGATAGATAGAACGATAGATAGAACGATAGAACGATAGATAGACAGACAGACAGACAGACAAGAAACAGACAGATACAGACAGACAGAACGATAGATAAGAATCGATAGAACGATAGAAGCATAGAAACAGAGATCAGAGAGCGATAGAGCAATAGAATCAGATAATAAGAGCAATAGAGCGATACAGATAGATGAGAACGATAAATAGATAGAACGATAGATGAGAACGGATAGAACGATAGATAGATAGATAGATAGATACGATAGAATAGATAGATAGATAGATAGATAGATAGATAGATAGATAGATAGATAGATAGATAGATAGATAGATAGATACAATAGATAGATAGATAGATAGATAGATAGATAGATAGATAGATAATAGATAGATAAATAGATAGATAGATAGATAGATAGATAGATAGATAGATAGATCTCTGTATGTGTGTGTGTATCTGTATATAATAGACAATTGACAAAATGCCAAATAAAAACATTTTCATTAACGGTTAACCCACTGAAAATACTTTACCCACTGAAAAAATCATAGTGAAACATAAAATAATATGACTATTATTGCAGGCATGTGTAAATTGGTTTCAGTTTGCTGGAATATCTAATATTCTCATTAACTGAATTGTAATGGATTCAGATCACCATCTATCCGTTGATTCATGCTTTCTTCAGAACTATCAAGCCTTGCACAATAACACAGCCACAGGCATCGAAGCAAATCTTCTAGCATAGTGACTGACATAATCTGGCAACATAATTGCACAAAAAGTGCTGCAGACGGCCTTCCAGACTCGCTTTCAGGTACATTTCGATTTTAAAGGCTTTGCTATTCAGTATTCACCATAACAAAAGAGCTCTCCACTGACATTTTCCATGCAGTCATGCCTGAGCTGTGAGTAGGGAAAAAATCTGGAATATCTGTGTAACTGTGTTTTCTACTGCCATACGACTATAAAGTTTGACAACTCATCCAGAGGCATTCTGGGAATGAAAAAACTTATGTTGTGGACTGGACACACTTTCTTTTCTTTCTTTTTTTTTACATACACATCACTTCTCAGAAATCCTTCTCTTTGGAAATGGCCTATGAATTAAAATGCACTGCTTTATCATGCCATGTGAGGTGTAAAAAACACCTGGGTGACATAAAAAGTCGGCCCATGGTTTGAAAACAAAAAAAGCACAACTATAACTCTCTCATATTTTTGGTCACAGAGCAATTTCGTGGAACAATTGTTAAGAAATCATAGGAGAGCTAGGAATGTGTGAATAATAAAATGTATGCTAAACTAGTAGGAAATTATCTCCAGCTGGACTGTAAATTCTCAAACTTCATAACATATGCAGATTATCAATGGGCCTTGAGCCCTATTATTAGTTAGCCAGGGTGGAGGGAAGAGTGCACACAAAACTAAAATTGCTGTCATTATTTACTCAGCCTCATGTCGTTCCAAACCCACAAAGACAAACGCAGAAATTTTTGTAAAAAAAAAAAAAACTTTACATAGCTCTTGCCTTAAAGGTGCATTACGCAACATTTCATGTTAAAAATAGCCATTTTTCTAACCCATAGATGCTTAAACAATTGCCTGATGGGCTGAATGAGCCCTTCTCTGATCACTGCAATTGCCTCTGTAATCCTGTACAGTAAAATAAATAAGAGGGATTCGGGCTCGAATTTGAGATTGGGCATGATGTCATGCGCGTTCACGCTCGCCTGGCTATGTCTGGCAGGTTTGTGTATTCGCCGCCATTCTCCGTATCAGAGAAGACAACTCGAGCGACAAAACTTAGGTCAACTTTTGACAAAAGTAGAAGATGGATTCAAAGAGAACGGCTTGTAGTTAATTCCAAACCCCAACGCAAACTCCACGTAAGACAAAGAAAATAAAACTTCTGTCTAGTGCCAGGCGTCGGAATAAGACGAGAGTCAACATCGGAAAGGCTTTCAACAAATGGTCTGCTCTAGGCAGGGCTCCAGACTAACTTTTTGCCTTGGTTGCACTGGTGCGCCTAACTTTTTTATTTAGGTGCACCAGCACAAAATTTAGGTGCACTCAAATTTTTCTCGTCTCGCGTCACCTTTAATGCCACAATTTCAGAGTCACCTTTTTATCACGCTCCATATATTATGTAAATGCTTTTAAAAAAGAATAAGAATAATATTTTTAAGCACAATTATACTATATATAAAAATATAAATGTTTAAAAAAATAAATTACAGAAATAAAATTACACTTATATTACATATTACATATTTATCAAACACAGGTCCCACCGTCTCTAGCACTTTTTCCCAAATGCTTTGAATTTTTAATGTGTTCTCCTCACAAAGACCATTGTGAACACCACGCTCAAATATATAAAGGCCATCTTGAAACAAATGATATAAACAGCTGAGCGCACAAGATGATAAAAGTGGTAGGCCATTCAGTATTTCGCCAACATCTCCTGAGATCTAAATTAACTCGTTAAAGAAATGCAAGCCAAACTAACCACGCTAGAAAACAATTACAATCAATTACAATCAAGTACTGGATGCCTGTTTTCCACTGAAACACAAAAAAGCAAGATATCTGCATGTTATGCAAATCAAAAGATTCTCCAAGTTATCAAGGTGTCTACACAACTGTGGCTTACGACACTTTTAAAATGTTACTTAATCAGACTTTGAAACAAGAATCCAACTTCATTCATTCATTGCTATGGAAACATTGGTGACTGTAGCAGAATGAAACCTGAACTGATGGGTGACGGTGTGTGTCACATATCCAACTAGAATCATATCAAGTTCCTTCAACTGGTCCCTAACAACAGATTCCATGTGGTGTTCTGGCTACCACAGCTAGACATTATTTTCACATCATGAGCTCGCATCTTCTCATACCATCTGCTTTGATGCATTCATAGAATTTCCAAAAATCATATTGATATTCAACACTGCTGAAATGAAAAGAGATTGGATAAATAACAATACTTATATAGCGTATACTGTTCAATTGCATTATGAAATCTATTTAATTATTTTCCACTGATATTTCCTTCCTGACATCAGCATACAAATTTCTGGATAATTTGTGTTTGATATTTTTGACTGAACAATGTCGGGGAGTGAACAACTATGTCGCTACAAACGAATCTTATTTACTAGCACGCCAGCAGATTACGAGCAGAGCAGCTACTTTTTACAAAAAAAGTATTGATCATTTGCGACAAAGCACTGCATCGTTGGTTTTTATATTCCATCACGACGTGTTTTGTGGGCGGAGCCTAAATCTATGGAAGCTATGGATAAAAATAATTAAAATGGTAATTTCAAGTTTGTTTCTCACAATTCTGACTTTTTGAAGTTTATATATCCCAATTTTAGAAGAGAAAATCTGAATTTCAAGATTAAACTTTTTTTTTCCTCAGAATTGATATAAACCCACAATTGCAAGTTGTAAAATCCAAAATGGGAAATAAACATTTTTTTTGTTTTATAGGTTTAAATGTTATGTATGTAAAATGTTAGATGCTTAAATAATTTTTCATGCTCAAAAGCGCCCGTATAACAGATCGGGTTCTGGAAGTAAAATTGACTTTGAAAGATAATTTATACATTTTTTAAAGAAGACCTACTCTGTGCTACTACGAGGTTGTTAATCCATAGTTCTCAGGTATGATATTCCATCAGCCTGAATTATTTCAGCTTATTTTTAAAATAATTGTGTTTAACAGCTGAAAAACTACATTACCCATGATGCTGTACAGAATACACCAATCAGAGTTGAAAAAAAGCAACAAGCACCAAAATTGCCACTCCCATGATGCAATCTGAATGATGTAGCTCTAAACACTCTCAAAATCATTAAATCTTTGTGTATATATTTATGTATAACGTGAAAATATATATATATATATATATATATATATATATATATATATATATATGCATATTTTGCGGTAAACTTAAGGTGTGTTACTTTGTGTGTATATATATGTATATATATACATATATATATATATGTATGTATATATATATATATATGTATATATATATATATATATATATATATATATATATATATACAACATTTGTAAATGAGTAGTATTTTTAATTAGAATTATACGTAGTGCTCTCTCAATGCTTCATGGGATTGTAGTTCTTTCCATCACTAAAGCACACAGTCTTTTAATAATTTTGTCTTATTTTCAAATGTTTGTAGTGTTGTGATCTGAGGTTACCTTATAGCTGCTTGGTTTGTGGCTTATAACTCTTTAACAAAGACTTTTTTATAATCCCTATGGGAAAAATGAATGGAAAAACTAGAGGGGGAGGGTTGTTGAACTCTATGGCATCTAAAAGCAGCGTTGATAAGTCAGATTATTTTTAGTGATTCAGTTTGTTCAAAGGATTTGGGTATATGAGCTGGTTAAAAATTATATATTTTTCAAATTTAAAGGCTTACAAATATGGTACATTATGATAAAAACAAATTTGGATAAAAAAACATAAGAAAAATTCAATACACCATTAAAATGTTAACATTAAAAATCAGTTCAAAAATGATTCACCTTTACAAGTGATACATTTTCCATTTTATTTGTAAAGAAAAATATTGAAAGTACTCCTGTGGTTTATTGTTTTGTTCACCTAGATTTTGATGCATCTAATTTTATTAGAATAAATTTAAATTTATATTTTAGTGTTTACATATCCTCTGAGGGATCCTACTTTTGATAGATGCATCCAGATCAAAATGACTTTCCATTTTATAGAAGGTACGTTCTCGGTAAACGACTCAAACTTAAAATCCTTGATGCTGCATTTTCAACATGCTAAGTAGGTTAAACAAGGTAAGATCTGGTTAAAACCATTCATTGGAAGAAGTTTGAAATGCACAGATCTCATAGTGTTATTCATGGTCATGATCATTTGAGGCCAGCACATACTGTAAGAGCATTTGCACATTATGAACGCTTCTTTATCTACCCCCTCCTAACATACACATTTACATAGTATACATAAAAGTTTTCAGGAGCTGCCCAGCTTTTTAACAACGGCAAATGTATGCAGATCGAATTCATGTTCTGCAAAAGTCCCTAATGCAAGGTTACAAGGCAATGCGTCCTCAAAGCACTGACTCACTGGTGTAGGATGACAGATGAGTGTTCACTGAATAGAAAGCCATGATCAAACTCCAGGATGATTTCTAGGCAAGCAAGCAAGCCTTTTTTTGAACGGTTACACAACTGAACATCTATGAAGAACCTCACAGAAATAACACAGCAGCTGTGAAACTGTCAAAACACGGTATGTGCTGCATCAATATCCACCTACAAAGGTGGACAAAACTAAGAGCCATGTGCAAGTAAACAAAAAGACGAAAAGCAACGAAGGGCGCATTTGTAACTTTGACCAATGTGGAATTCCCTATAGAGTCTGTATCTAACCTATTTGACAGCGATATGAGACATCTTAACCACTCACATTGATGTTCCTGAGTTTCTTCTTGCCCCTCTCTAGTCGACTGAGGAGTCTGTGATGTTCACTGGGCGTTTGCTGGAGAAGGCGGTCATTCGACGGATATGGTTTTCCTAAGAGCCACTCTATCCCTCCAAAGCTCTGGGACACGGCTCTCTGAATTCCGAGGGAAGCGCTTCACTTCCGACAGTGGCGACGTCTCTCCTCGGTCATGGTCACGCAGCACTGACCCTGAAAGAGAGAAACAGACACCTCAGGTGATAACTGACACCCAGAGAGAAAGAAAACACAAGAGAATGAGAACAGGATCAAAACCTCTTTTCACAAAAACACACATCTTGAAGAGATTGTTGTTTTTACATATAGGATTCATGCACTCCAAAAAAATTTACGCCTCAATTTAAGATTTATGTATTTTAAATGCATATAACATTTCAATCAGTTTGGATTATGCATATAAACAAACTAATGAATAATGCACATTCGTCAGTCATCATACATATGGTAGATGAAACATGAATGAAACAGGATTTCTGTAATACTACTAGTACTAATAATAAAAATAATGTGTTTTACAATAACCAGGTTTACATATACAATACCGGTCAAAAGTTTAAGATCGGTATATTTTTTGTTTTTAAAAGAAGTCTCTTCTGTCACCAAGGCTGCAATTTTTTTATAAAAAATAGACAAAAAACACAGTAAAATTGTGAAATATTATGACAATTTAAAATGACTTTTTTATGTTAATATATATTAAAATGTAATTTATTCCTGAATTTTTTCAGCATCATTACTCCAGTCTTCAGTGTCACATGATCCTTCACAAATCACTCTAATATGATGATTTTATGCTCCAAAAACATGTATGATTATTATCCATGTTGAAAACAGTTTTTTACATTTTTATTTCAGGATTCTTTGATGAATAGAAAGTTTAAAAGAACAGCTTTTATCTGAAATGGAAAGCTTTTGTTACATTAAACACTACCCTTAAAAAGTTTGGGGTCAGTAAGAATTTGTATTTTATTTTTGGGGGAAATAAATAAGAAATCAATACTTCTATTCATCAAGGATGAGTTACATTGGTCAAAAGTTACAGTAAAGACATTTATAATGTTAGAAAAGATTCTAATTAAATAAATGTTGAACTTTGAACTTTCTATTCATCAAAGAATCCTGAAATAAAAAATGTATCCATGTTTTCAACATGGATAATAATCATACATGTTTTTGGAGCATAAAATCATCATATTAGAGTGATTTGTGAAGGATCATGTGACACTGAAGACTGGAGTAATGATGCCGAAAATTCAGCTTTTTTTCAGAGGAAAAAATTACATTTTAATATAAATTAACATAAAAAAGTCATTTTAAATTGTCACAATATTTCACAATATTACTGTGTTTTTTGTGTATTTTTTATAAAAAAAATTGCAGCCTTGGTGAGCAGAAGAGACTTCTTTTAAAAACATAAAAAATCGTACTCGATCTTAAACTTTTGACCGGTAGTGTATATCATCAATAAATCCACTTTCTTATAGTCTAATACATTTTAACTAGTTGAATATTTAACTAGTTGACTTTTTAACTGAATAAATGTTATTGTTTTTGCAATGAACAGATGTATGCTGATTCTAAACTATTTTTAATAAACAAATAAAAATATATATATATATTAAATAAAATAAAATAGATGCAAATAGGTAATAATAAACTATGCCATTATTTTCAAGTCCAAAAATCTTGCCTGCTTAATTTACAGTATGTACGACAAATATGCATAGCATATGTTTATTCGTTTATGTTAAAAAATCTGTAATCCAAAAGGATGGATGATATGCAGTTTACATACAAAGATCATAAATGTTTTACATTTAATGTAAAAAAGGAGTGTAGAAAACAATGGAAGTACAAATTTGGTACAGTATGAATAAGAAATAACTTAAAGAAAGAATACACATTATGACTAGGCAATTTCTAACCATTTGCATTACCATATTTTAATTAGCTCATCCGTTTACTTCCTCTCAATTCTCATTTAAAGTGCTCTAAGTAAACTTCCCACTGCTTCTCTGGTGAGTCATGTTTGTAACAATTTTCACCGTAATGAACACAGCATATAAAATCACCTGTACCACATAGAAGAATAAAAATTGTCAGTTAAATGTAACATTAAACTGCAAAGTATAAAAGTATCTTGAAGATCTAATAGAGCTCCTCTTATAAACTGAAGGTTTATAATGTAAACACACACACGTGCACCGTATGCCACTAGGATTGTAAGCGGGGTGTTTGGTTTCTCAGTACCATCAGCTGGTGGGCAGCAGTTCTAGCTCTTTATCCACTGAGCTAATGCATGGTTCTGCTTACTCCACTTACAATTAAAACTGCATGAAGACGTCGATGTTATTGTCTTCGCCTCAGAGACTTCACCTGAAGAGAGCCCTCTCTGAAGCAGAGGTCAAAATAAACATTTATGAATTTTGTGTTATAGCGTTTTGCATAAAATTGCAATGGTGTCCTGACATAACCCAAACAATGTTGATAACCGAAGCTTAAATATATGCTAATTTGTGAAAACAAAAATCAACAAATTACATAAATGTGCACAGATTATATTGGTGTTAAGTTATGCAGCATTTTTTTTAATGACAAGATAAAGATGTATGGAGAATTAACTCCCAAAAGAAAACACACAAGCCAAACAGAACAACAAAAAATACACTGATGGTATCAGATAGAAAGACTTTGATATACAAGTGTGTTTTTTTGGTGTTTTTTTCAGTGAGAGGCACTTTTATGTCCCAGGGGTTGACAAATTTATTATTATCATTTTTTGTTATATAAAGGATTGAAAACATTTCATCACACCATCATCATTTATTTTTTCCTCCTTTTCAAAATCATTTGGTGTGTACATTTTTTATTATTACTATTATTATTAATCTTAAAGGTGCACAATGTATAAAAATTATCGAAATATCACAATTTAAATTTACAATGGCTTGTGATATCTGAACGATGCAGTGTGTGATTTTTAGCGACATCTAGTGGTTCGGTTGCGAGTTTGCACTAAGGGCTCAGCCCACTGCTCACCCCTCCCTTTTGAAGAAGCTACGATCACTAAAACGGGACAAATTTATCGTGGTCTGAGACAGCAGAAAATAGTCAGAGTTAGCCAAGAGTGTGTAACATTGTCACTGTTTCTGTACCACAGTCCATTATAAGTCACATCATGGATGAAATTTACAAAGCCATAGTCAGGTGAGGATCAAGAGTCTTAATATATAAAATAATACTAGTAATCAGCTGATTGTCTCACAAATGGAACCAGCACATTTCTCTCCACATAGCAAACCCATAATACAGCGAGGGAAAAGAACCAGATGAAACTATGTAGCTCTAAAAAAATTTAACAGGCTAGTTAAAGTTTAGCTGGCTAAATATGAGCTGTTAAGGCCATTGCACACTGAGTACGAAATTTTTGGATGAGTTTTTTCGTGTTTCGTCAGCCTTAAAATTCGTCACGCACATAGAAACCTTGCACACTGAAGTCCGATACGCGATTCATTAAACCTTTGCGGAAAAACGCAAAAATACAAAATGGATTCTGTCAAGCAGTGAGGATGATTTTGTTGCTGTCTCTCTAATTAAAAAGAGAAGACAGAGAAAATATTATGTCCATCCAATCCTGAAATTGCGCCGAGAGGAAGGAGAGTTTCACCTCCTTATCAAGGAGTAGCGAATTTATCCCTGAGCGATTCAAAATTTACTTCAGAATGTCAGTGGGACAGTTTGATGCTTTGCTCAGCGATTCTGGAGCCACATATTAAAAACAAGACCACCAATTTCCGTGAACCAATCCGATTCTGAACGGAGATCTGGCAGTATCTTCGCTGGGCAGACAAAACAACTAGGCTGTTATATATTGTGCCCAAATAATATATTAGTTATCGAATTGGCTGCTCAATCACAACTTATTCAATCCTATAAATTTCAATCTGATTGAAAGGGAAGGTTTATTAATTTCATAATCCAATATAGAGAAGAGAACATTAACACTTGATCGAACTGAAAACCGAAACTGAAAGCACGGCACATATGTGCAATGATTTGAGAACGAGTTCCCCCCGGCCTTGAATTGTCAAAAGACCTCTCAAAATGCAGGCTCTGGATGCGAAAAACGCAGAAAATCTGAACCCGATCCGATTAATTTTATGACGGACGAAAGTTTCGGAGGCGGTGTGCAAGCATGATTGACATAACGTGAGGTCGATTTTTTTTTAACGTGCGAAAATTTCGGATGCGAATTTCGAACTCGGTGTGCAATGGCCTTTACTGTGGCCGAGCTGGTTAAACCCTAAAGCCTTGTTTATACTCGACGCGTCCGCATGAGCCCAAAGGTGCCATCCCAGACACCATTTACAACACACAATAGGCTTATTTCTCTGATTTTGAAAACTCTTCGCGAATCGACTTAAAATGCTTCCAAGATCGAACTTGTTGACCGCAATCGACGGGTTGGTAATTCCAGTAAAATACTGTTTTACAGTCAATGACAAGAGTACTAATCAGCTGTCTCACAAACATAAGCACATTTCTTCCCACATAGCAAAGCCATAACACAGCGAGGGAGAAGAACTAAGTTACATAAAACAGTCCAACTACATATTTTACACCACTGACAAGGGAAAAGTCACTACTCATGGTTTTTATGGCTAGCTTCTAGATTTCTGCTGCTTCTCTTTCAAGGTAGTGACAAAACGCTGTTCAACGCGTTCGGCTATGGTTAAAACATGACGTCACAATTCATAAAAGGGGTGCCCACGGTTATGTGGATATAAATCTCTCATTCTAAGGTAATAAAAACTTTACGGTTTATTAAGCAAGTTCTTTATACACCACTGAAAACATAGTTATGGAAGTCATATTGCATTTCTGTCAATAGATACTCAAAATCTTGACACATTGCACCTTCACAGATAGCTACTTCAAAGCAAAGTTTTAGGTCAACACATATTGCGCAGAGAAACGGTTATTACTGTGCAACTTGCTTGACCTTAAAAAAGTTATTAAGCGCAATAAGCTGCAAAAAAGTAGCACACAAGGCGCGCGCACAGAAACACGCCAGTTTGTGATCCCGAATTCAGTCTCTTTCACGGCCTTTTACATTTAAATGGTCAAATATGAAGAGTTCAGATGCAAAAGCCTCTAAGTGCCATTTGAAATTTTCTTCTAAAATGATCATTTTTATCAAGCTTGTATATTTAAGTTCAGTAATTTGCACTTAAATGGCAATGAAGATTACCAATTAATTGTCATTTAAGTGAAATTACTGAACTTAAATATACAAGCTTGATAAAAATGGTCATTTTAGAAGAAAATTTCAAATGGCATTTAGAGGCTTTTGCATCTGAACTCTTCATATATACAGTTATATCAATATGTCTGTGTCAGCGAGTATTCATATAAACAGTTCGGTTCAGGGAACGTAAACGGTTGAGAAAGAATTCAGATTTGATGGCATTAGGTCTTAAAGTGACAGCAGCCTAATACAGAATACTCATCTGCACCCCCCACTGCTAGCCATTGTAAGTTTGCAAAATTGCATGTAATTACTTGTATTTTAGATATTTAAAATGCTAGCAAAACAAAATCAGTCCATTAAACATTCCCTAAATGTTTAAAATGTCATTTTCTCAACAGAATGGTATTAAATTCAACATACTGTAATGTGAGATTTGGTCAAAATATCTATATGTAGAAACATTATTATTATTATTATTATTGAAAGATCAGAGAGCGCCGTCGTGCCGGTATTTTAAGGCAATTAAACATTCAATATTGGTATTTCATGATTACCATATTCATGCTCTATTTATATGACACTCCAAGGTTCTTCAAACAATACCATCTTATTACCAAGTTCCAGAAAACCATGGTAGTGCTAGTAGAATGGCATTTTAATGCTGAACAGCCAAGATGAATGAGCCACAGCAGAAAATAATCACAGTCAATTCCCAGACCAATTTTCTGTGTGTTCCATTGAGAAATTCACAAAAACAAAAATCCAAATGAAAACCTAAGCCTCAGCATATTATGCCATTTGAGGATTCTCAAGAGGTGTCAACCCAAGTGTGGATTGCACGCTACAGGCTTACACTCTTATGTAATCTCACTTGTCAAATACACAGATTTTAACGTCTGTTAGCTCATCGCTATAGAAACGATGCATTGGTGACTGTAGCAGAATGAAACCTGAACTGATGAGTGTCTATGTGTCACATATCCAACTGAACCATATCAAGTTCCTTCAACTGGTCCCTAATGACAGATTCCATGTGGGTTCTGGCTACCACAGCTAGACATTATTTTCACATCATGAGCTCGCATCTTCTCATACCATCTGTTTTGATGCATTCCCAGCATTTCCACACACCATATTGATATCTGACATGCAAACTACATTGTTAAAACAATATATTAAATTGCCAACTGATCCTGTTTGTTGCACTCAGACATTCAAACTTCTGTTAGTAGTTGAATCTTTATGTTTACTCAATATTCAGCTTTTCTAGGTCGCACTGATGAGCAACACAGTAAAGAGGTTTACGATTTAATCCCAACAGTCTGATGTCAGCATACATTCATAACCGAGCATCTCTGTGTTGTGGGAAGCTGTTATATCACATCACCTGCAGTGACACAATTCCTAAACCCTCCTACAGCTTGAGTGAGACTCAAGGGCTGAGCAGCGCACTTTAAAAAAAATAAATAAATCGAATGAGCCTGAGAAAAATGGTTTTACAAATAACCCTCACTTTAAAGTCAAATAAGTGATTAAAACACAGATTACAGGAGTGATCCAATTTGTTCAATAACCCTTTTGGTGTGAAAATCATCAACGAATGGACACAAGGACGTGGCGTGTTGATGAAGCGCTGCAGCTGACTATCAAGCGAGGTCGAGAGTAAAGCATTCGATAAGTGTAATTTAACACCAAGTCCAACTAAATTAAAGACGTGAGAAGAATCTTAAGGCCTTAAAACAAACACAGCTGGTGCTAATGATCCCAGTTTCCATGACAACGGTTTGGGATCCATTTTCGTCATCCTCAAAAGCAAAGGGTAAAGAGGTGCTGGCTCTAGGGTCACTGGTCTGTTCATTCAACGGGAAGGCCATACTTCTTGCCAAAAGACACACAGCATGTCATCGGTTTAATGAGAGGAGGACGACCCATCTGTATTAACTATTCAAGGAAAGCTTAGCAACATATTTGCTGATAATGTACAGCATGTATATTGTAAATGTATATTATTCTGATTATATGAAAAATCGTGTATATTTAGCAATATAGCAGGTCAGTTATGTATTTGGTGTATATTATAATGTAATGATGAACTATATGACTTTCTTCACTGAGTTTTATGATGCTCAAAGCGTTTCTAAAGCCCAGTTCAAACCGCCAGCGACATTGTATAGACTGCACATCTGGCCATATCTATAAAAAAATACCATCACAAGTGATATATACAACTAATTTGACTTAGAATAAATTACTTTTAAGGCTAAAGAGAAACCGTATGCTGTTGGGAGAGTGTTTGTATATAGGGTTAGAGTGTTCAGTGGATTACATCATTTACTAGATAAATGATCGAATAAATTAACAAATTAAACTCACTCATACTGTCATAAATTATAAAAACGTCATTCGAATTTGACAAATAATCAATTTTCTTGTCCCTAATTGTCAATGTAATGCAGGGGAAATTGTAAAATGAACTGCAGCAATGCTAAACATGCATCTTAAAATCTTAAAACACTCAAACTATAACGTTAAATATATGAACTAAACTCACTGAGACTGTCGACAGTTTCTTTTCCATGCATCATTTTATCATATATGAACGTGGTTACAGTCAAATCATATAAAACAGAGTAAATCATCCCCAATCTCTTTCTTTCTGTCTTGGCTGCACCTGAGACTGACTGTGACGCGTGAGCTGTACTGAAAGTCTTCTTTCCTATTGGTTGTCGCTTGCGAAATCGCTTGTCATTTGCATAAAGTTGAAATTTTCTCAACTTTTGTCGCTTGTCTCTTGTCAATTGACACGCCCACATTCTGTCGCTCAACGGTCACTGTCGCTCGTGCTCGCGGAAGTCGCCAGGGCTCCATTGAAATAAATGGGATCATGTCACTTTGTCGCTGCCTGTCGCTAGCGGCTTAAAGCCCCGTTCACAGTAGAGATCCACTTTTGCGATACGACAGTCGCGTGTTGTCGCAACGCCTTCCCACATTTGTACTTTGATGGGCGTTCTCGAAGTTTACCGCTATGAGTGTGGTTTTGAGCTAGCGGCCAGTCTAGAACAGAGGACCTGCAAGAGACTTCCCCCTCGTCTCGATATGCTCTACTTCTTATTGGATAGTCACGGGCGTGTTCAACAAAATGAATTTGCATAAAGATGGGCATCGGCCAGCTATTCTGACGCGCAGCATTTTTCGCACAGATGCTTTGCGGGTGCGTTGAAGTCGCGTGGGCGTCACCCATAGGAAAATAGCAGAGCGCTGCGCGACAGAAGTGCCGGCACGGAATCAAGTGGAATCTGCACCGTCACACTACACGCGACTTTGTCGCTGCAGGTCGCCAGTGGCTGCGTTGGAGGGCGTTCCCCACTACTGGTTGCCTAGTAATGCCTGTAAAATATTTTGGAAGGAAAAGTCTAAATATAAATGGAATCACATAAAATGCATAATATTAAAGATGAACGAGAGAACAGTGAATGCTCTTTGCCATCGCGGCTATTTAACTGCAGCAACGTGCAAATACCAGTCTATCTAGGTTCCCAAAGCCATTCAGTCACAGAGTCAGTATGGTGAACACCACTGTATGTACACAGAGATATATCATCCATTATAGGACAGTTTCTGACTGCTGAAATGAGCTTCTCATTCATCTTGCCTCGGTCAGACTCAGCACTGAAGAATGACGCGTCTCCACTGACTTCACTCCTATTGGTTGTCGCTTGCGAAAATCGCAGTTCATTTGCATAAAGTTAAACTTTTCTCAACTTAGTCGCGTTGCTGGACACGCCCCACCGGTCGCCAACGGTCGCTGTCGCGCTTGTCGCCGAAGTCGCCCGCTCACCATTGATAATGAATGGTATCGCGTCGTTTGGTCGTGTGTAGTGTGAACGGGGCTTAAAGATGCTGATTTTTAGAAGACAGCTGACTGATTCTGAGATGGTGTTTGAGTAACATTAGCAACACTTTAGCTGTTTGAAAACGTCGTCAAGCCAAATGCTAATCATGTTATTTACCGTTATGTGTCTGGCGTTTTAGAGAGCGATACATGCCATTGAATGAGTTAGTGGAGGCAGGGCTCTATTGCATGTTCATGAATCCATGTATACTAAATGAAGCAAGTGTGTAGAGTTACATTCAAGCTATTTTAAGGCATGAATAAAATATATTCACAGGAAAAAAATTATAAATATGCCATTTTGGTGATCAAAGATGGGTTATAAGGGATACAATTATTGACTATAGAGGCACATTAAGTGGTAATCAAGAAAAAGTAAATAACAACAATTATTTTCAATTAATTATTTTTTAAAAAATCCTAATTTTACTTCATAAAAATAATATAATAATAATTTAATCTTAATTTTTTTTAAAAAATTATTAGGTTCAATCAATTAATTGTTCAATAAATAGCATTTGCAGATTAAAGGGATTCACTTTTAAGGCCTAAAAGGTAGTAAAGGCATAAAAAAATCCAATTGTCTTAATTGCCAAAAACATTACAAAATGTTAATCTCCAACACGTGTTCATGCAGAGCACCACGACGCATGCATGTTGTGATGACGCAAGCAAGCAGATGTTGCGTAGAATGCGTGTTGTAGATTAATATTTTGTAAATAAAGTGAGTAAATTATGTTTTTTAGCACTCCCGTCATTTCATAAAACTGAGCTCTCATGGATTACTTTTATGATGCCTTTACTATCTTTCTGGGCCTTGAAAGTTGTAGTTGCACAGACTGTCAATTGAACAAAAGATGAACAAAAATCTTAAGGGTTTGGAAGCGACACGAGGGTGTGTAAATGATGACAGAATTTCAGCGTTCTCATCCCAAGGCGTCATATACTGACGCTTTTGACATAGATACATAAATCCATAGCAAAAATAACCACACATCAGGAACAAAGTGAACAGGCTGATCTTCTGTAATGGCGATGTTCATCCGCAGAACCAGTGCAAATCATCGGACATTAAATATAAAGTGGCTCCAATTCCGTTTAATGCTGAAACATCGGCTGTGTGGTTAATCACCAGCTACAGTTTGAATGACAACTGACATTGTAAAGGAAAAGGAGCAAAGGTTTTGGAACAGAATGACCGAGCTTCAACTGCCCTACAGCACGTCCTGTTCACAAATTACGGAATTAAATTCAATAGGGTTGAGAAACTGAAAAAAAAGTAAATCTTTTGCACCTCAATCCTCTCTTCTGTTCATGTCTGTGTACAAGATAAAATGCAACAGTGACCTCTACTGGACAACTGGGGTAGTTGATGAATTAGAAAATGCACTGCTCACAAAAATATTATCTAAGTCAGTGTATCAATTAATGTATATCGGAGACAAAATTCATTATGTCTTGCTATTTAAAAACAACATTAAGATAAAGATTGAAAATTCAAAGAATACAATAAAATGATTATAAACGACTTGTTTTTTTTAGTAAGAAGAATATATTGTTCTATTCTATTGGTTTGAGGTTTAAATTAAATTACAGATAACTAATTTGTAGGAAAATTACATAATATAAATCTGTATTATATGCCATTTGATTTAAAGTGTAAAATGTACCATCCATCCATCCATCCATCCATCCATCCATCCATTAATGTAATTTGATTTTGATTTAAAAAAAAAATAAATAAAAGATTTGGGGTCTGCCAGATTTTGTCGTGATTTTAAAAGAAGTCTTTTCTGCTCCCCAAAGCTGAATTTATTTAATAAAAAATACACTAAAAACAATAACATTGGGAAATGTTGTAATAATAATTGTTAAAACAACTATTAAATAACTGTTTTCCATTTTAATATATTTTTAAATTTCCATGAAGAAGCAAAATTTTCAGCATTTTTATTAGTGTCATGTGATCCTTCAGAAATAAGACTAATAGCAACATTACTTATTATTATCAATCTTGGAAACAGTGATTTGTGGAAACTGTTTTCTTCATTTCAGAATACTTTGATGAATAGAAAATAATGCATCCCTGAATAAAAGCATTCATTTATTTAAATGAATAATAATAATAATAAAATTAAAACTTAGTGACCACAAACTTTTGAATAGTAGTGTACATAATTTGAGTAAAAACAAGGTGTATAAAACTTAGAGAATAAGTTTGTTTGTGTGTAACTTCATTTAAACAAACAATGATTTAAATTAAATTGCAAAATGTCAATTTTACAGAAATTTACATTTTTATGTATTCAAAATTCTATCATTTACTCACCCTCAAGTTGTTTCAAACCTGTATGAATTTCTTTATCCTGTTGAACACAAAAAAAGATATTTGGAAGAATGTCGATAACCAGACAGTTAATGGACTCCATTGACTTCCATGGTAGGAAAAAAATACTATGGAAGTCAATGGGGTCCATTAACTGTTTGATTACAGACATTCTTCAAAATCTCTTATGTTGAGTTCAACCAAATAAAGACATTCATACAGGTTTGAAACAACTTGAGGGTGAGGAAATGATGTGAACTAATCCTTTAACTGCTTTTACCCAGACAACCCTTTAGCCTATAATTTCCGGCTTGTGCCATTCAGCATTTCCCTGTATAGAGGGGTTATCTAACACTGATTGTATCATTTAGTACATTAAGGCTCACGTCCCAGGTAAAAAACAGAGAAAATCGGAGGCTGAAAACAATCCTCGAGGAGCACTCATTCTATTACACAGGATGGTGTCATTAAACGGAAGAGAATACCCAGCACCCATTGGAGCTCTTTGGATAAAATATTGATTCTGACGCCACAGCTGACATCAATATGCGCACTGAACACTTCTGTGCAAACAATTCCAGAATCCCTAGAGGGGCATCACATCAACACCACTTTCCTTTTCATTTCATTCACCTTTAGCCCAAAGGAGAATCTAGGTATGGAAAAAACAGTCACTTTAACAGACCAAACAAAGGTGTGGAAAACACTATTGTTGTTTACCATAATGCTTACAATGGCATGGCTAGGCTGATGTTTTGCAAATCTTTAAATCTGATAAAGATTCAACTAAAAAAAGTTCATTAAAAAGGTTTCCTGTGCTAAAGTATTTGTTCAACTGACATTTGATCACATACATGTTATTTCATATTTAAAAACAGTACACAACTCTTTAAAAGTTTGGGTTCAGTAAGATTTTTTAACCGTAGGGTTTTTTTTTTTTTTTTATAAATCTCTATTGCTCACCAAAACTCAAGATACAGTAAAAATAGTAGTTACATTAATATAACTACTATATTAAAATAACTACTTTCTATTTTTTATAGATTTTAATATGTAATGTATTCCTAATTTGCAAAGCTGAAATTACATCATTGTTACTCCAGTCTTCAGTGTCACATGATCCATACACTATGAATCCATATAATATGAATGATGATTTTAACTGCTATTAATGTTGAAAACAGAAGTGCTATTTAAACTTTTTGTGGAAACCATGATACATATTTTCAGGATTCATTATATCACACAGTATTAAAAAATAGAAAACTTTTGTAATACTATAAGTGTCTTTACTGTCAATTTTGAAAATGTTACTACATCCTTGCCAAATTCATTCATATTTAAATTAAAATGAATTCCAAGGACAATAACTATAAAGTAGGGCTGTCAAACGATTAATCGTGATTAATCGCACCCAAAATAAAAGTGTGTGTTTACATAATATACGTGGGTGCACTGTGTATAATTATTTTATATATATATATATATATATATATATATATATATATATATATATATATATATATATATATATATAAACACACACATACTTGTATATATTTAAGAAATATTTTCATACTGTATATAGATTTATATATAATTTATATTATATATAAATATTTTACATAATATTTTTTTCTTAAATAGACATGCATGTGTGTGTATTTATATATACAAAATAATGCACCCACATATATAATGTAAACACAAACTTTTATTTTGGATGTGATTAATCACGATTAATCGTTTGACAGCCCTACTATAAAGACAAGGATAATGATAGTTTTATAAATCGTTCTAAATATTAAATAATCGCAGAGTTCACACCACAGCTATGACGACAACGTCACAGAGAAAAATTTAATTAAAATCACTTTCAGAATGATTTTATCCAACTGATTAACGATAAAAACATTGACAGCCAAGCAGAATCCATCCTGCTGTAATGAGCTTGAGCTTTTATAATGGCAGACAAGCATACGCTTAGAATAAACAGAGCGATATCATCTGCTGGTTTGGACGCTAATATAGTTATCGTTCAGTTATCGTTCTTGATTTGAACGGACCTTCACTGACACCTTAACTTATAGTAGTGTACACAGCAAGCAATGATAAATGTTGTAAACAGTATACACTATGCTGATGTTGCCATACTATTGTCACACTATGCACAACATGTTGCATGTTTCCATTTACAACCTCTGAAAAACTGTAATTTAAAATGTTTATCCATCTTATATACAATATGGTAACGCTTCCTTTTACAGAACAGTACTTACAGTGTACTTACCTAGAAAGTACTGGCTAATATATAGGTTCAGGGTTAATACTAGTTATTACCCAGTAATTGTAGTTACTAAAAGAAGTAAATAGTATATACATGGGTAACTGCCTGGACTGTAAAAGGAAGCATTACCCAATATTTTATGTCCACAATGGATACAAAATATATTTCTTTTCCATTTTATTAAATTTATTGCAACTATATTACATGTACCCATACGTGTGCACATACATACTATTTACTGCAACAATAGTAAGAGTAGTAAGCTAGCATTCTGAACACAGCCTCATTCACTCTTAAAGTGATAGTTTAATTTTGTCATTATTAACTCACCCTCGTCTCATTCCAACCTTGAAGACTTTCTTAAGAAGTCTTGGAATATAGCACATGAGTTGTGTGGACTTCTTTTATGATACTGTTATGATGCTTTATCCATACATACATAAATAAACTCAGAATTGGAACAACATGAGTGTGAGTAAATGATGACAGAATTAACATGGCGAACAAACTCTTTAACAATCTTTCAAGTGCCCGGTACTGTAGCACCCTCCATTGTTTACATACCAGTCATACTCTCTTCCAGAGATAGGCAGAGCTGTTTATGGCACCAAAAAAAGTCGTTTCCTGCCATTTGAAAGATAGTGATAATACTCTTTTGAAGGGTAGGTGAGGTTGGAGGGTGACTTCATCTCTAGGCACCAGAAAATGTTGGTTTCCCTGACAAGTCCTTGTAAAATAAATTGCTCATTATGCCATCCGTAAGGGTTCACCACTACTATTGCGATAGCATTAATGAACATCGCCTGCAGGGCAGTGCCACAAATAAGCCTGCAATTAGGAGTCATTTCCACACACAACAAGAACGCTAATGACAGAGTCACCTCTGACGATAACAGCATGAACTCAAAGATGAGGTTGTATTAAACACTAATATTAAAACACACACAGTGTTCTGTCAGATATCCTTATTTTTTAGAAATGTGCAATATTCTGATTTAATAGCTGTGTCTCATCTCTTTTTGTTTCAAAATGGATGTGTTTTGTAGCAAGTATTGTAACATTTATGCTTTTATTATTATATAAAATAGCATGACATGCCTAAAGATTTTAAGCAACCCAGCTAACAGGGAACATTCTCAGGGCTTTGGCAAAGGTTCCCTCAAAGTTATGAACAAACGTTCTTCCAGTAATGTTAATACAATGTTCATTCAAAGTTAATAACGTTCTCAAAATATTAGCACAAACACGTTATACATTGTTCATTCGTGTAACGTTTTTTCTGAAATATTTTAGTCAAACCCTCTGGCAAGGTTTGCTCAAAGTTATGAAGAAATGGAAAACACTTTATTTTAAGGTGACATAGTTATACGTTACTACATGTACTATAATTAAAAGCAACTAAACCTAGACCAAGCCATAACCGTACCTCCATAGTAAGTACATGAAGTTATTTAATTGAGTAAGTACAATGTAAATACGTCACCTTAAAACAAGGAATGTTCTTTCAGTAACGTTGATAGATGTTAGATAAAACGTTTTCATGTAAAGTTGAGGAAATTCAAAAGTATTCCATTAAAGGGGTGATGAACTGAGAAATCAAATTTTCCTTGAGTATTTGACATCTAAGAGGTCATCATATTATAAGAATATCCTGTAAGTTTCAGAACTAAAAACGTCCTCGTTAGTCCAATAAAAGCTTTTATTGACACCAGCCTCAGCAAACGACTCGTTTTTCAAAGTGGGAAACTATGACGTCAAAGAGGATAAAACACCCCCGCAGAAGAAGATCAACGCCTACTTCACCACGGCCAGTTTAGCCCCGCCCACCGATTCCCGCATTACACGCATAGCTTAATAACATAGATGCCTACCTCGTGATGACAAACCGGATCGAGCTACCGAGCAATACAAAATATTGTGCAGTGCCTGGTTGTGGAAGACAGTCGCTGCATAAGCTTCCTGTGGATTCCAATAGGACTGCATGGATAAACTTTATTTTTAATGACGTTCCAGCTAATGAGGTAAAACATCGTCCGTCTGTTCGCTTCATATCACTGAGGATTGTTTTGTAAACAATACTGGATTCGCAGAGCCGATTAAGAGTAAAGAACGTTGCTGTGCCGTCTATATTGGATCCTACAGGAATTGTGCAACAAACGGACTCTGGGTCGAATCATTCCGGTTGCCATTTTACAACATTGGACGTTTTCAAAATAATTTCCCCAAGTGCATCGACGGGTGAGTTGAAACTCATTATAATATGCAAAACTGTTATCCACTCACAGCAGTGAGCATTTACTTCCAAGTCTTCAGTCCGAGACGCCCATAAAAACCAAGCGTTTTTCAGCTAGGCTCAAAACTAGGGTACAAAATAGCCTATTACTTATTCATTTTGATGTTTTTGAAGGCAAAAACCAAGCGAATGTCATAAGTTGACCTCAGACAACAATATAATAAAATTTAAAAAGCCAGTTCATGATCCCTTTAATGTTCGCAAAATTAAAAAAATGGAATGTTTCCTTAACGTTTGTATAGACCTTATGTAGCCCCGCCCCTTTTATGAATAAACTGCTCGTAAAAGAATTTCCCGAGTCGACATTTGTTAAGACATCTGCTTTACAATGCTTTTAATAAACATTGCAATGCTCATGATAACTTTTGTTAACTCTACAATAAGTAAATCCACTTCACCAACTAATTAATCCTCGACAGCGATGCCATAGAAATATACAGAGCTACCAGCGAAACCGGAAGTTCAAAGACAATATTCTAAAGATGACGGTGCCCACGTTTCTCTGGTGCATAAGGTCTATAACATAGAAAAACTGGATGTTCAGTGAAAATTTGGAAATAACGTTTCAATATCTCAATATGTGAATGTTAGCAAAACGTTCTTAGAATATTTTTTTGTTAGTTGGAAATGAATTTGCATTTTCTTTACCTAGTTTTCACAGCATCATCATTTACTACAGGTAATTGCAACAAAACACAGTGAGAGTATCATTCCCGGCAGAAGCAATTAGCTAGATTACTCAAGTCATTAATTTTGCAGAGAACCTTTGCCCTCAAATTTCACAAATATGTGTGTCAAACTGTGAAATTGCTTAATGAAATTGGATGTAATAGGAAATCAAGCAAACAAAAACAAACAACACAGCAAGCAATGCTTGGCGAAACGTACGCGAACAACACGAGAAATCAACTCCTCCAAATCTGGATCCTCAAACTCAAATATAGAAGTTTAAACACAAATATATATTTTTTGACTCGCTCAAAGAAGTTTCGAACCCCAGCACTGGCACAATAGAGAGCCAAAAGAGTTTTATGGAGGAGGTGGCATCTGATACAATGATGAATGGATGCAGTTTGTGATTGGCATACCTGATGCGTCCCAATGCAGTCCTCCGGGGCTAGCTGCCAGGCGCCGCCGTTTCCTCACGCTCACGCCGCCATGACCAGGGGTCTCTGGTGGGCTTGGGCAGAGGAGTTGAGGTGGTCCGCAGGGGCGACGAGGAGTCAGGAGAGGCTGAAAGTGGCGGGAGAGGAGAGGGTGGCAATAGATGGGTTTTTCTCTCCTGGCTCTGGCTCAGATGAATAGACTCGTTCTCCGGGGGCCTGTGGAACAAAAGAGATTTCATTTCTGCTGTCAATCCACTATAATTAGCTGTCATAGCGGGATATTTTCATGATCACAATTGAGCTCCCCTCGTACCGCACAGCATGTCATACCGGCAGTGCAAAACGCAGGTTTTTCCATTCAAATCAACATTGAGAAAATTACAGCTTTAGCTGGATGTCAGTTAAAAGCAGGGAATTAAACATGTGAGAATATTTTAAAGGGTTATATTATAGGCAACAACCGGTATAGGCAATTTTATGTGCACAATTAAATTCTTAGTTTGAGAACGTTAACGTTCTTTTCTTAAGACGGATTAAAAGAATAGAACTAAATTTGGAAGATATAATATAATATAATATAATATAATATAATATAATAATATAATATAATAATATAATATAATATAATATAATATAATATAATATATATATATATATATATATATATATATATATATATATACACACACACTACCGGGCAAAAGTTTAAGATCGGTAAGATTTTTTATGTTTTTAAAAGAAGTCTCTTTTGCTCACCAAGGCTGCAATTTTTTTATAAAAAAATACACAAAAAACACAGTAATATTGTGAAATATTATGACAATTTAAAATTACTTTTTTATGTTAATATATATTAAAATGTAATTTATTCCTCTGAAAAAAAGCTAAATTTTCAGCATCATTACTCCAGTCTTCAGTGTCACATGATCCTTCACAAATCACTCTAATATGATGATTTTATGCTCCAAAAACATGTATGATTATTATCCATGTTGAAAACAGTTTTTTCATTTTTATTTCAGGATTCTTTGATGAATAGAAAGTTCAAAAGAACAGCTTTTATCTGAAATGGAAAGCTTTTGTTACATTAAACACTACCCTTTAAAAAGTTTGGGGTCAGTAAGAATTTGTATTTTATTTTGGGGGAAATAAATGAGAAATCAATACTTCTATTCATCAAGGTTGAGTTACATTGATCAAAAGTTACAGTAAAGACATTTATAATGTTAGAAAAGATTCTAATTAAATAAATGCTGTTCTTTGAACTTTCTATTCATCAAAGAATCCTGAAATATAAATGTAAAAAACTGTTTTCAACATGGATAATAATCATACATGTTTTTGGAGCATAAAATCATCATAGTGATTTGTGAAGGATCATGTGACACTGAAGACTGGAGTAATGATGCTGAAAATTCAGCTTTTTTCAGAGGAATAAATTACATTTTAATATATATTAACATAAAAAAGTCATTTTAAATTGTCATAATATTTCACAATATTACTGTGTTTTTTGTGTATTTTTTTATCAAAAAATTGCAGCCTTGAGTGAGCAGAAAGACTTCTTTTAAAAACATAAAAAAATCTTACCGATCTTAAACTTTTGACAGGTAGTGTATATATCAATGCAATAATACATTCAGTAGAAGCCTCAATAAAATAATAAATAGTTATAAAAATAAAGCACCCTTTTTTCTATTTATGAATATGCGGTACCTGGAATCTGGAAGGGTATAGCTTTGGCTTTTTCTTGATCCTCTCGTGTGAGATTTTTTTCTTCTTAAGAAAAACTCAACAATCCGTTCCATTGCAAGCATGATGCCCTATTGGACTACTTGTCTTCACGTAAAACAAGTTAAAATTAAAGATTTTCCATTTGATTCCGTACGAGCCATGAGCAGCATATTAAATTTGAATGCACCTGCAAGATCTAACACCACCGTTTTGCCTAGGACTTCCCGTTGCTAAAGCCTTTTTACAGTCAAATCAACAACGCAATCGCTCTAGGGTAAAAAGAAGGCCCCTGGTGAAAAAACAAAAACAAATAAACTAAAAGAAGCAGCCCACTAAGCCTTCAGCGCCCGCCCGGCATAAATATTAAATTGCACCTTCATCTAAAGTGCGCCAGCCGCACACACAAAGCCATATCAGTCTGTCAAGAGTCAAGTGTAGCGCATATCTGATGGTAGAGTTGGCTGTGTTGCTTTTGTGAGGCTTGATTAACTGTAGCAAGTTAAGAGCGGTTCCCAGTGAATGCTTTGTTTCCACTGAGAGATGTAATAACACCATCGCGGTATGGAACCCGGCTTTTTGTTTTTAATAAATGGCTCTGCTTGGGCTTATGAATGTAGTCTGATTACATAAAGGATGGCAGTGTGTTTCTTTTTCTACCCCAGGCAGGATTAAAGCAATATTAACTGGTCTTAGTCATTGTATGCATTGCATTTTTGTGCCTAGTTTGTAGGGTATGGTTTTGTGTGTTCTGATGATTCAGTTTTTGTTGAGACTAGTGCTGCATAAAAGGTAGCTGAGAAGACATGATTGGTTTTGATTGGCTATTGAAACCACAAGAGCCACAGTGATTCACCATGTAGTAGGTTGGCTGGTGCTGTCAGTGTAATTCTCTCTTCTCTGCACAGCTCTTAGTATCGAAATGCATTCAACAGTGTGTAAAGAAATAGGACTCTCAAATGTAATCAGATGTCGTTAAATATGGAGAGAAATGTTTATTGAGAACTAAGAGAACTGAGAGTCATTTCAATCACAATATGTACAAATTAGTACATACTCACATTTTTGTTATTTTAAATGATTTGCAGATGTGTTAGACTGTTCTGCTAACAAGAAGGTCCAAACACTGACTTGTGTAAACAATGAATAAACAATGACATCATGTGGTCAATACATGAATTGCAGTCTACCAACTGTTTTTTTATATCAAACATAAAAAACAACAGTTTTCTTGAAAACAAAATATTTTACTATATATACTATTACTACTACTATAGCTTGGTCTATATACTACTATATACTATAAAAAATATATATATATATATATATATTATTTTTTATATATAATAGTGATTATAATATATAGGCTATCTTGATCATATCCAGCTGACTGCATTATATATATATATATATTGCAAGCACTGAAAAGTAAGCTAAATGTATTTGAACTGAGCGTTAGCCTTATAGCACTATTGACTTAGACATATTTCAAATAAACCTGACTTAGGCAATTATATGTAAGAAAGATACCATAAATTGATACAAGATAAAAAATGTGTAGGTAACTGGCTGTCAGTGCTCTAATTATACAGTTTAGTTGTCATTACACACACAAACAAAATAAATTGAGTATTCCACAGAGCTGTGTAATAATTAAAATAGACAATTATGAATTTGCATGTCCATAAGAAAATAAAGCAAGACACTGCTAACCAAGCTAACAGTCTAAGCACAGTCACACACATAAGATTTCTGGATGGATATGAAAATTGTCTTTAACTGAAACGCCTACTCTAAAATGCCATCAAACTGGTCTGTAACAAGGAAACAGGAAGTAGCATGTCTTAAAATTATCCAACAAACATTTTACCTGGGTTCTTTGTATGTTTCTCCATTGTCGTTCTCATGAGAGGGTGCCAGCATGGAGCAAACTGAATCCCGGCTCCTGGGTAACAAAGTGGATGGCATACACAGCCATGTCTCCAGATCAGAGAATTTTGAGTAGCTCAGCATCTCTAAAACACTGAAATATGGGGAATACAATAATCATTCAGTTTTGCTTAATTAAACCACAAAAAACAGAACTAATAATAAAATATTTTTAGTTCTTAATTATATATATTTTTGCATTACTTATATACAGTGCTGTGAATATGTCTCGACAACCATGCTAAAGTTGACTAAAAAGAGGAATAACAAAATCATCTTTTGGAAATGATTGAAAAAAAAATCCAACCTTTAGGACCCCAATTTTCTTTGTATATGAAAAACGTATCATAAATAAATAAATGTTCTTCCTTTAAAAAACAGGGTGCATAAGTCAGGACACCCTATGTTAAATTCCCATAGAGGCAGGCAGATTTTTCTTTTTAAAGGCCAGTTATTTCATGGATCAGAGGATAATTTGCATCCAAATAAAGTTCCCTTAGCCTTTGGAATTAAAATAGCCCCACATCATCACACACCCTTCACCATACCCAGAGATTGGCATGGTTTTATTTCAGTTAGCCTAATAGCTGGTTTGATTTGCATTGAGAATGATCTTATGGAAAGTACCCCATGTACTATTTGGGCTATTTTAAGTCCAAAAGGAAAGGGAACTTTATCAGGATGCATAGTATCTGTGAATCCAGGAAATAACTGGCCTTTAAAATAAAAATCTGCCTCTCTATGGGAATTAACATAGGGTGTCCTGACTTATGCCCCTGTATTTTAAGGAAGAACATTACTTATTTATGATGCATTATTTATTAACAAAGAAATTTGGTGTCCTTAAAGGTTGGGTTTTTCCTCATTTTATTAATTAAGGCATTAAGATCAATTTCCAAAAGACGAATTTTTATTCCTCTTTTTAGGCAACTTTATTATTCACATCACTGTGTATATATATATATTAGGGCTGTGCAAAAATTAATCCGATTAATCGCATCCAAAATAAAAGTCTGTGTTTACATAATATATTTGTGTGTGCTGTATATAATTATTTTGTATATATAAATACACACACATGCATGTATATATTTAAGAAAATGTGTTATTCATATATAAAATATTTATATTTATATAATATAGATTATGTATTTTTATATATATATCAGAATTTAGGCGCAAATAATTATATACATGAATATATACATACTTAAATATATACATGCATGCATTATATATACAAAATAATTATATACAGCATACACAAATATTTATGTAAGCACAGACGTTTATTTTGGATGTGATTAATGACAATTAACTTTTGCACAGCCCTAATATATATACAGCTATGGAAAAAATTAAGAGACCACTGCCAAATCAGCAGTTGCTCTGGATTTATTATTTATAATATAAATAATAAATCCAGAGCAACTGCTGATTGGCAGTAGGTCTCTTAATTTTTCATAGCTGTGTGTGTGTGTATATATATATATATATATATATATATATATATATATATATATATATATATATATATATATAATTTATTATAGCTTCATACAGTACCTGTCCTCTCCCATTCCAGGGATTTCATATTTCTCATTAGCTGTGAGGCAACCATATGGTGATTCCTTTGGAGCCAGCAGGCAACTTTTCTCGAGTCTCATAAGACATCTTGAGCCATTTCTGAGCACACAAAGAAAATAGTACAACCTGTTAGTTTACTATATGCTTATCATGGCAGGTTTTCTTCTGCAACCACTAATGAAGCCAAACTGCACAGAAGCCAAAATCAACATAGCTAATGTTTTACACCTGAGGTCACTTCTCAGCACAGGTCCCTGCTGCAGGTGCCAAACAGAGGCAGGATAAATAATCAAGCCTGCACACATTAATAGTGCCCATTCAGCATAGTATCTGGCATGTTTTAGTAGCCTTAGTGTCACATGGAGCTGTCAAACAGGTTATATCGGTTATATCCCAGTATCATGAACATATAAATATGAATTAAAATATTACATTATAAATAAACAAAAACAAAAGAATATTAATCTATGATATGAACAAAGTTTAATGTTATGCAGATGCTGCATTTCATTTACACAACAAAAGCAGCATTAGAGCGGACTATGATATGGTTTACATTTTCTATCAAACCCAAATGATAAAAGATATTTTAATATTACCTTGTACAGCTTTCCTGTAAATGTTTTAATGTTTACGTTAAAGGGAAAGGTTTATGAGTTATTTAATGACAGGTTCCATTGTGGCAACTAGTGTGACAACATTCCATGCTAATGGGGCATGTTGCCATGATGTTGTCACAGGAAAATATATGATCAGAAACTTTTTATCCATGGTAACGGTGGAAATGTTCAATGAGTGACTAAACATAAAGTCGACTTTCAAAAATACACAATCATGATAAACATTCACTCCCTTAATCACTATAGAAATTACTTTAAACAATAGCTTTAGCATCTGGTGTGCTCCGAAATAGCTTTAAGATCTTCTCACATTCTTTACCATCACAACAGTTCATTTCCCACATGCATCCATCTTTAATTACTCCTCTTCCCAACACTCCACCTACACTGCAAACACTTCAGTTGCGATGTACATCGTAAAGTTTACACATTTTCACGTCCAATGCAGATAGCTTCATTGAATACGAATGCTCGTTTGGAAAATGATGGAATGTACCTCTTTGTTCTCCGGTTCTGGACTCAAGGAACCGCGGCAGATCCTCAGAACATCTGCATCCTCTTCCCGTAAAAACCTGAAACTAGACTCAAAACTTCCCGTTACGTGTCTTCCACTCAGGCGTACTGAAAAGTCAAACTTCTGCGACTGCATGTAGAAAGAAATGCTAAAGATTTTTGCAAAACTCACCAAATATGATCTCCTTTCGCCATCAGGAAGTAACCCTGTCATCTGCTTCGAAGATACTCTTTCATCTCTGCTCAATAACTATAAACTGTTCCACGGAGTAATGTTTGATAGCCTATGTTTTGCTAACGAGTGTATGTATGGACGTAAAATGTCGATTTTCTTTGAAACCCGTCCTGTTCAGATTCCTTGTACTTGTTTGTGAAAGATAAGACAGGAAATATTTATGTAGTTATCCAGGGAAATGAGGGACAGCAATTATCTCACATAAACAGTTCTTCATCTTCATGTTGGTGTAACCAAAAAAACATCACGATGACTGTAGCCTCAATTATTTAAACCTTGCCTTTTTTTGTTGCCTATTTATGTAAGAATATGTAAGACTTTAAATAAATCCACTCTAAAAACAAAATAATAATAAAAAAAATCGAATGGTTTAATTAAAGTAAATTTAAGTCAAAATTCTTATATTAAAACTATAGGCTAATTGTATAGCCTAGTAAATTATATTATTAATTATTAATATTAAATATTATAGAAATATTATGATTCACTGAATCACTGTAAAAAAGATTTTTCTAAGTTGTATAAACCATGATTATTGGAAATAATCAAATAAATGCTCAAATAAGATTTAAAGGTGCAGTAAGAGATTTCTGAGAAACTGTTGAAAGTGGATCGGAGCAGCACTAACCCTAGTAGCCAATCAGCAGTAAGGGGCGTGTCCACTCGCTGAACAAGTGGGAGATTTGACGAAAGACTGTAGAAAGAGAGATGGCTGAGAGACATTACAACAACAAAACCAGGTCATAATATCACTGGAAAAGGGGTTATGATCAGGCAAGAGACCTAAGAGGGCCTGAAACTAGACAACAAAGTTGCGTTGTTTCTGGTCGATTAATTTTTACACGATTTCACACAACCAAGAGATATTGTTGTAATGTAAGCTATAGTAATTGGACAGCTTTTAGTGTCATTGTTTGTCTGAAGCTGCACTGTTGGCGACTAACAACCATTTCTTACATGTACACTCATTCTGTATTTGTTAATTTTTTGTTCCTCCCATGTTGTTCGATCGTCATCTTCACTTTAATTTTTGATAAGCATTATTTTGTAATCTCTTGCATTGTATGTTTGTACATTTTGGGCATGGAGCAATGAAAGGAGGTGTGTTTGTTTGGGTTGACTTTAAATGTCACATGTGTTTCTCAGAAATCGCTTACTGCACATATAAGCCTTAACTGGAGGCATTTAAAAGGTTGCATGGGGAGGGAACAGTTAACATTAAAGGGATAGTTCACTTTGAAATTAATTTTTGGGATGTTTCAGCTTACCTCAAGGGCATCCAAGATGTAGGTGCTTTGTTTCTGCAGTAGTATTAATTTTGAAAATTTTAGATCAAACCGTTCTTGTCTGTCAGTCATATAATGTAGGTCTATGGTCACCACCTCAAAGAGCATGCACAGAGAAGTCTAAATTAAACATCATTTAATGACTCATAAAAGTCAATACACGCTGATGGCCGAAGACATGAAACAAGCAGTTTGTGTGAGAAAACTAACAGTATTTATATCGTTTTTACCTCTTGTAACCACAGTCACGCCCAAGTGATCTGAGGGTGACAAGAGGTAAAAGCGATATAAATACTGTTCGTTTTCTCACACAAACCGCTCGTTTCGTGTCTTAGGCCATTAACATGTACTTACTTTTATGAGTCATGAGTCATGTTTAATTTAGACTTCTCTGTGCATGCTCTTTGAGGTGGTGACCATAGACCTACATTGTATGACTGACAGAAAAGAACAATTTGACCTAAAAATATAAAAATTTAAACTACTGTGGAAACAAAGACACCTACATCTTGAATGCCCTTGAGGAGTAAGCTGAAACATCCCAAAATTCATTTCAAAGTGAACTATCCCTTTAAAAGTGTGCAAAAAAAGCCTATGAAGGAGTGAGACAGCTCACAGGAACATTACCCTCAAGGTCAGTGACCTTTTTTAGATAAAAATGGTGAGATGACGCTTTTACCAAGACACTTGACTATGTCACCTATTTCTATATTTTCCGCCATAAATTAATCCCACTTTGAATATTTTGTTCCCCTGTTAGTCACTAAAAAGACCACATGAGGGAGCTTTAACCCATGCATTTCTCCAGAGACTGAAACCCACCTTATGAAACCAGTTGAAGACTTTTCAGCAGACATGATAAATTATTTTCTGAGAAACTCCTTTCTAAACTCCATCATGTTCTACACAGATCACAATGCTGATGAGCAAGAGTCCAAGCACGGCACCCAGTTCTGGGAAGAGGGAAAAAGATGAAAGAGGCAGAGAACATTGAACATCTGTCTGTAATTGACGGCATGGCCAGGGAATCTAGGGTAGTGTGTGGCCTTGCAGCTGTGGTGCAGGGATTTGTTTTTGTTCCTTGGATACTGTGGCACCCTGGTGGCCCAGAAACTGACCCACCACAGGAACGGTTCCAAAGGATACGTGCAGTCAGTATGAAGAGGGTTAAATATCACGGTTGTATTTAAAGGAAGAGAAACATATTGAAGAAATACTTCATTTCAGTTTGGTTTTCAGGGCACATATGCTTCATGTCACGGTAAGTTTCTAATTCAGCATCTCAGTTTGTGAACTGATTTTTTTCTTTATGCATTGCATTTTCTGCATGACTATATGGTTAATAATTTTACTATGCTGTTTTATAAATACTTAAATTAGGATTTTTTAAATGTCTTTGAAGGAAGGCTCTTATGCCCACCAAAGTTGCATTGATTAAAAAATACAGTAAAATAGTAATATTGTGAAATATTATTTGAATTTAAAATAACTGTTTATATTTTTAATATATTTCAAAAAGTAATTTATTCTTGCGATGGCAAAGATTCATTTTCAGCATCGTGTGCAGCTTCAGTGTCCTTCCAAAATCACTCTAGATTTGATGCTAAAGTAACAATTTGATTATTAGTATATTGCAAAATGTTTTGCTGCTTAATAGGCCTATTTTTGTTTATAACTATTATGTTTTTCTTTGAAATATATATTTTTTTGTAAACATTATTAATGTCTTTACTGATATAATAGAATGCATCATTGCTAAATAAAAGTATTATTATTAGTATTATTTTTATAATTACTGACCACAAACGTTTGGACAATTCTGTATAAAGTTCTTATTTTTCAAAACAAAATACAAATTTAAAAAGATCATAATACAAAACAAAGTGAATATATATATATATATATATAGTCACTTTGTTTTGTATTATGATCTTTTTAAATATATATTATACTATAGTATAATTTTTCATAATTGCCTATATATTTTTAGGATATGACTCCCGGGGAAAACCGAGGCATTAAAGTAATACTCATAATTAATGAAATTGCAATAAAGTACAGTATCATACAATACAATAAAATAATTATACAGATATAGAAATAAATATACTCTAAAATCTACATTTATTTATTCATTTAACAGATAATTTTGTCCAATGCAAATCTAAAATATTATTGTACACATTATTTGCTAAATGTATAGTGCAACATGAGAAAATGCCTGTTGCAGAATAAAAAATATTGTTGTTTTAACTTAAAAAAATAGGTAACCTGGTTGCCTTAAAATTTTAAGTTAATTGAAATGGAAAAATTGAGTTAATACAATGAAAGAGATTGATTGAATCATCAGAAACTCAAAATATTATGTTGTCTGAACTACATCAATTATCTAAGTTGATTTGACAAAAGAAAAAATGTTGTGATTACAAATCATGAAAATATTTTTTTACAGTGTGTGAATGACTGAAGTGAATAGATAGAAATGATCAATAATGAAAAAAGATATGTACATTGATGGACAAATGAATGAATATCACTTAATCTAAAGATTTACAAAAGTTACATTAAAAATTCTGTTTTATTATGGTTATTTTTGACCTTAGAAATGCTGCTATGAACTGAATCGTCAGTAAAGAGCAAGAGGAACCAGGAAAATAACCTGACAAAAGTGAAGCATCCTACTGTAGCATCTTTCACTGGACCATGAGCTCTGATCATCCTGTGCTGAAGGGTTCAGCCCTGGGTAATGGAGTAGAGCTGACGACAGCCACTGGAGGAGCGGAGGGGTCCTGCTCTCGCTGTACTCTTCCTTTCGGTGTGGTTCTCCTGATCATTGGCGTTGCCGTCACAGCGGTAGCCTACAGTTTCAGCACCCACGGATCCACCATCTCCGTTCTGGGACTTCTGCTCCTCATCAGTGGACTGCTGCTTTTGGGCTTCAGTGCAGTGTGCATGAGATGCAGAAAGAGAAGAAAAATGGACAGATCGTGGGAGAGTCAGACTGACCTGGTAGAGAGTCGGAGGAACAGCTTTGATTAAAATATGCTTCGGATTGACTGAAAATGTGTTCATTTGAATCCATTTGTCATTAAAATTCAATTTAGTAAAATCAAATTTCTGATCACATTTATTTTTAAAAAGTAAAAAATTTGCAGCATGCACACTCCCAGCAAACACAGAACGTTCCCCTAATGTTCCCGAATGGTCCAATGAGGTTATTTTTTTGGGAACCAAACAAGAACGTTATAGGAACGTTCCATGTAGCCTAGGTTATTAATGTTCCTTAAGGGAAAGTTCTAAAAACTAATGTTCTCAGAACCTAAATTTGTTTGCTGGGCTGCATGAGTCTGTTAAATGTTGGAACATTTTCGTTACAGAGTTAAATGCAGAGTTTCCAGTTTTAACAGAATCAGATTGACCCAGAGCACATATTCAATAAACACACAGATTTGCATTAAACTACGATTTGCATGTCATTCTTTTGGGTTTAAAAATACCTACTTTGAATGGAAATATTTGTGACTTTAAATCACATGCATAAAAACCAAAGCATGAGACTCCAGACATATTATGCCCTGTGTCATGTATGGTTTGCATGGCCCCACCGGTGACCTTTTGTAAGACCTCAGTTTTATCCTATTTTTTTATTTTTATTTTTTTGTCTATCTGGTACGTTTACAGTATAATCCAGTCAAACTATAAAACTTTGGGCAGGTGGTATGTGCTAGTGTTCCCTGCTTTAAGCTGTAATAGATGCTTATGGACAGAGAGAGACATAAATAGACAGATGTTGCAAACCCAGATTAAAAGAAGAAAAGCACTCTACTTTCTCCTCCATTAACGGGAATGTCAAACAATACCGTACCCTTGGATAAACTTTGCGTGTACCACCACATATAAAAGTTGGTATTTAAAACTTTTTTGATTGAGATGTGCTAATGGCTTATTTTAAATAACATTTAATCTTTTATGTCACTTTTGTAGTGTATATATGTACATTATATGTATAACTTTTGAAAGTAATGTGTTAATACTTTATTCCCTGCAAATAAACTAATCGCATTATTTAATTACTTTTTATGGAAAGTGATGCTATTTTGTGTTTTTTTTTTTTTTTTGGCAAACGTAAAGGCCCTTCACACCAAAAGTGAAATTCGCGTCAGGCTGATATAGTAGGGCGCATTTCAAACCTCTCTGTGCTGACATTCTGGATTGCACGAAAGTTCAACACTCTTACTTAAAGGGTTTTTTATTATTATGATTTCACCTTTTTTAACTTTAGGTTATGTGTAATGTTGCTGTTGGAGCATAAACAACATCTAGCCTACATGATTTACGACGCTTAAAGCTTCAATGCAATCACTTTTTCCGCGTTGATGACATCACGAACACTAAATGTAGGAACCTTGCCCCAGGCTGAGGTCATGTTGAGCTGCTTTTGCACATGTTATGGAGAACAGCCATATAGGCTATGCACAAAAGCTTCCCCTGAAAGACAGAGCTATTTCCCATTTTGTCGGGACAATCTTTTGTTTATGGATCACAACCTGTAAGTATGTCTTATTATTTGTTTGTGTTTTTTAATTAAAAGTTCCAATTATATTTTTATAAAAAGGGGTGACATACCACTCAACGTCCTGTGAAATCTGTGCTTGCAAAGTTCGTAGCCTACTTGAAAGCGGGACAGCACGATCCTCTTTGACCCTCTTTTGATGATAATTTACTCACCCCCATGTCATCCAAGATGTCAATGTCATTCTTTCTTCTGTTGAAAAGAAATATAAGATATAATGCACTTTACTGGGCACCAAACGGTTCAAGGTCCAAAAGACAGTTTTAGTACAAACTGCAAACTGTTCAAAGGGCTTTAAACGATTTCAGACGATGAATAAGGGTCTCATTAAGCAAAACGATTGCTCATTAAAAAAAAAGTTTTCTAAGCTCAAATGGTTCGCCTTGCTATGATCTGTGATGCGCGTCTCGTGACTCTCCTGTTCGAACTCATTTATCTAAATGAACAAATCTTTTTTCTGTGTCATTTGGTTCATTCATCGAACAAAATGAACAAAATGACTCGGGAAAAGATTTGTTCATTTTGAGTTCGGAACAGGAGAGTCAAATATAAACACAAATGTGATGTATATTCAATGTCATTTTGGCTTATTAGTATGGTTGAATTGAATAATCGATGGTCAGCAGCAAAAAGACATTGGTTAATAAAGTGAGATTAAGTTGAGTTAGCATTTGAATGGTTTTATTCATTTTGAGGAATACTGAATCAGTTTTTGTGCAAGTGAGATGACTAAATGCTCAGCGCGCCGTGCAAACAATGCATCTGTACTTACTCCTGATTCCTCACAAGTTACTTTAGATATTTTTTGTAAATTTAAAAGTAGTGCATTACTTTTACTAGTAACTAAAAAGTAATCTGATTACATAACTCACATTACTTGAAATGCATTACCCCAACACTATCCTTAACATTAATGAAATATGCTAAATGTTAGTAGGGGAGAGCAGGGCACAACCTAACGCTTTTTGGTTTTGGCTCAATTAATTAAAAAATAATTAAGTTAGATTAATACTTTTTTTACACAAGCAACATACACATCTCTGCTACAAATGACCACTTAAAGTTTTTTTCTAGGACCTACCATTTTCGTACAGTTGCACTGAAAGTGACAGAAGTGCAAATGTTACAACTTACCCCATATGCGGGGTTAATTGTAACAGACAGAGGGGTTAGTTGTAACACTTGTGTGTAACACACATAATTCAGTATTATTTTATTTGTATAGTTTGATATTGTTTGTGCATCTGTATAGACAGATATCCATACATCCATCCCTCATCCAATCATCCTTCTATTATGGATGAATATCATGGATAGAGACATAGAAAAGGGCAGCATAGTTTTGCAATAAATAATAATAAATAAAATTATACATTTTGTAATTGCAATTAAATTAGATTTGTGTGTGGCAGCTACATGTACAAATATTATTATTAATAATAATAACTAATAATAATACAAATGAGCTTAAAATAAAAATTTAAAGGGTTTATTGCATTAATAACAGGCCATATTTTTAATAAATAAACAAGTTATCATTCATAGTACACTAAATTTTAAACATTTTAAATTCCAACATTGTTTGTGAAAGTCTAACAAAGTTAAAAGTATAAATAAATACTCAAAACTGAAAAGTTGTGTGGCTCCGTTTTCATTTGATTATGATTGTACACTTGGCGGTTTAGTTGTAACACTGTGTTACAACCAACCCCGCTGTATATTACTTTTTTTTTCATTTTAAGCCTAGCTAACAGTCGCTAGGAATTGCTGATGTTTCAAAACGGTGCTATGTTTGAGCCAACAAGACAGTGATTAAGGCAATATAAAGTTAGATTTGGAAACGTATACACCCAACTTAGAAACCGAAAAAAAACCTATGATGAAAAAAATTGCTTTCATGGTGTCAAAACACTCTTTGTCCAGTATCTTCACAAAATATAATCAAAACTTTCCGCGAATTCGCGGAAGACCGTCTTCTGGCAGCGAGAGAAAAATAGCGGAAAGACAACCTGCTTGATCCTGACGAACTATGTAAACGGTCCGTGTTACATTTAACCCGCGTTAGGTTGTGCCCGCGCTCCACTACATTTTTCCAAAATACCTCCACACATAACCTTATCTGCTTTTTGGCTCCATCCATTAACAATAACAGGACATAACAGTTTGGGAGCTCTCTCCCAAAAAGTGCTTTGCGCAGTCCAAAATGCCACAAAATTTAAAAAACCTCTAAAAGCAGTATTAAATCTGCTTTTTGGCATCAGTTTTACATCACAGTCCATTTATGATGACATAAAACAGCTATTTCTTCGAATATGCATATTCATTTTGCGAAAACACCTCCACACGCATTAAATCTCCTTTTTGGCTTGAGTGTTACTGTCGTCACGGTCCATTATAATGACATAACTAAAAGTCGCTCATTCCACAATACTCAGTGAAATCCCACATTGACGTGCTTCTGGCGAAAGGACACGAGGTGAGACATGCTAAAAATTCGACTCCACCCTTTCCCCGCTTCTACATAATTTGGCCAAATCCATCTTGCAATGTGCAGTTGGCAAAATTAAAATGGCAGCTTAAGCTATTAAAGTGAGCAGCTTTTAATCATTGGCTGCAGGAATTTAAGGATGGTGGAATAGAAGGGGAGGGATTAAAGTCTTTGAGCGGCAGAGCGACATCTCCACTCTGATCTCTGCACAGGGCCCTGCTGGTGCTCGTCGGGGGGATCCCTGCCACTGCACGCTGAGCCTGAAGAGCCCGAGTCCATGGTGCCCACGTTTCTCTCAGAGCGCGGAGTCAGGGATGCAGCGTCGCCATGGGTCTCATGGAGTTTTACCTGGAGATTGATCCAGTCACTCTAAACCTCATCATCCTCATCGCCAGCTACGTGATCTTGCTTCTGGTCTTTCTCATCTCTTGCATCCTGTACGACTGCCGAGGGAAGGACCCTACCAGGAGTACGTCTCTGAGCCCCCCGCCCCACAGCAACAGTCTCCCATCCGGCTCGTGGTGATGCAAAACTCCCCGGCTTCATCGCGTTACAATGAGCAGAACAACACGCCTTCCTCTAACATCGCACATATGACCCCTGACATCATGCGCGAGAAGAGGAGCACGCTGGTGTAGAGTACATTTCTCACATATCCAAACCTCTAGAAGCTAAAATTTAAAACGAATTTGAATTGAAACAGGTAAGAAACAATTCCTTCTCACTGACCTGCATACATGACCCATTTAATGCACATTGATTTTTTTTTGTCCAAGGTTCTGCAAATGATTTATAATACACATGTTCTTTTGTTTGTTTCTCACTCTAAAAAAGGCAGGGTTGTTTTAACCCAATTTTGGGTCAAATATGGACAAACCCAGCCATTGGGTTACATTTTTAACCCAATATTTGAGTTTTGTCCATATTTGACCCAAAATTGGATTAAAACAAACCAGCATTTTTTAGAGTGTAATAAGGATGCTAAAATCAAGATTTTAATATTATGTTTTACATACTGGCATTTTTCAGTCTATACATTTTCAGTATGTAAACAATATTTAGACATATTCCTTTTCCAAGTAGATTGTCAAAGTGGATGACAAGATGAATTCTTTAGAATTTATTATCATTAACAGGAAGAAGGCATCTGGTTGCACAGGGATTAACTTAGCTATTGCATCATCATCCGAGTAAATTTACCACCAAAATGGTCGTAGTGACGGCAGTGTTTTACGCACTATGGTCTTTACTTTATCCAGATAAGATGGTTATGTAAATATGATATTGTGTAAAATATAATTGAATGGCGAAATGCTAAGGGGGGTTGTTATGGTCATTTTACATTACAACTTCAGCTTATGTTGTGATTTTAATTTATCAATAAGAGCAAGGCTATCTACACGCACTAAACCATTTGTTACACATTATCTGCTCCTTATCTGCCCCTTAGTGTATGTATGTATGGATGGATGGATAGACAGATAGACTATTTAAAAGCAGCAGTCATCATTTTTGCCACACTGTAAAAAAATATTTTCATGATTTGTAATCACAATATTTTTTCTTTTGTCAAATCAACTCAAATAATTTATGTAGTTCAGATAACATAATATTTTGAGTTTCTGATGCTTAAATCAATCTCCTTCATTGTATTAACTCATTTTTTTCCAGTTCAATGAACTTAAAATTAAGTCAACCAGGTTACTTCATTTTTTAAGTTAAACCAACAATATTTTTTTACAGTGTGAGAACATGATTTTGACAGACTAATAAACTAGAGCAAACCTATCGTGTCTGCGATGTTGTCATTGCTTTTGATGTGTAGAAACATCTAGAATTGATATTAAATTATGGTAATTAGCATATCATCAATGATCTAATCTTAATGGTAATCAAAAAAGGTTGCTAAATTTGAATAAGGACCAGTGCTAGTTTTTATTACTCAGATAATAGTTTTTAGATTAACCCATTAAAGACAACCAAACAAAACATTAACATTTTTCAATTAAAGTTACATTTAAAATGACTTTTATGCGCAAAAAAATGGTTTTGGCGGCGACTGTCATTGGTAATGTCAATCTGGGCTGTTCATGTGCATAGCTGCTGACATTACAGTAACATAATATGAATTGTCCTGCTCATAAGCTGTTGGTTTCCTCATTTCTAACTGATATCTTTGTCTATAACTAGTTTCTGTAAAATACACTGAGGCCCTGTTTACACGAGAACGCTCGCGGGTGAAAACGTAAAAATATTTTATCGGATGTGCCTTCGTTTACACGGCGACGGCGTTTTTGGGGCTTAAAACGCAAAAAAGTGAAACCACCCTCTAGAGTGAATATCTTAAAAACGCTCTACCGCCGCGTTCCCATGTAAACGGTAAAAACGCTAAAGTATGCTTGGCAGTAAAGGTTGTACGCAGGCGTGGGGAACGCTCGCGGGTGAAAGCGTAAAAATATTTTATCGGATGTGCCTTTCGTTTACACAGCGACTGCGTTTTTGGCGCAAAAAAGTGAAACCACCCTCCAGAGTGAAAATCTTAAAAACGCTCCACCGCGCGCGTTCCCGTGTCAGACGGTAAAAGCGCAAAGGTCTGCTTGACAGTGAAGGTTGTACGCAGGCGTGCGGGCTTGGTGTTGTTGGGCTTGTAGTATGTGGTGCATACTACATTGAATTCACAGACTTTTGCATCACCATCTGCACGCGGATTTCACACCCAAAACGCTCGTATAAACGCAGAATAAAAAGTGATAACGCAACCCCACTTTGCGTTTTCCTTCAGAATCGATTTCCGTGTAAACATAGCCTGAAAATAACAAACTATATGTGAAAAAACAAGTTTGCTGTGGTCAACAGGGCAATATTTTTTTTTTTTTTGCAATTCGTATTTTCATGATCTGCATATACTCTAGCACCCGCTTAAAGAGACAGCGTTCATCATTAGAATTGCGTAACGTGACCCTCTGACTTTAAACTGACAACACATCAAACAGCATTCTCCCACTGAAGGCGAGGTCAATAAAACATTGTCTCTAACGGCTTCTCTTCTCTGTTTCAGATCCATCTGCATTCATTAGTTTATTGTGGAACATTTCATCATGGAAATGGAGTTATTTTATCCCCTGGACACTGGATAGAGGCCATGACACATGTGTATGCCTAAACAGAGCTAATGTCTGGACTCTTGTACAGTCACAATGTTGTCTGCCATAAAATGACATGATTATGCAGCTTTGTCAAAAGCATAAATGTTGGCCATGTACTGTACAACGCTAAGTATAAAACTTATACGTTTTGAATGTGTCTGTTGTGAAGTTTGAATGTGTGTGTGTTTGTAAACGTATAAGTATATTATAAAGGATACTATTACAATAATTGTTTCACAGTAAAAACAATACATTCATTCAGCACTGAATGTAATTGTTAATATCATCTAGAAGTAAATCATATGCAGTGAATTTCTTTTTTTAAAGCTACACTGTGTAACTCTTTTAGTTTATTCTTAGCTAAAAACACTTAGTTCTTTCAAAAATATATGTGCTCATTAATGTATATTTACTTCGTTCTAGTAATAAAGTATTCTCGTGAGTGTATAATATGCCATTGAAAATACATACGGGTAAGGGGTTCTAATGTTGGATCGCCATGTTGCCCCTCCATCTTGAAAGTACATTAGCCAAAGAGGACATATCCGTTAATTCAAGCTTCGCCTTTCGCGTTTACGTTTGAGTTAACACTCATGGACGAGGTCGAACTGGAAGCCATGCTAATCTTGGACTACATTGGCCACCGTAGGAGTTAAAACGAAATCGGAAATGAGAGGAACAAAAACTAATATTCACTGGATGGTCATATACCTTTTCACCACTAGATGGGGGTAAAAATCACACAGTGTAGCTTAAAGCAACTTATTTTGCATTCAGTATATACATTTGGCCATATACTGTACCCGGGATATGCTGCTGAGCAGATCATCATCTTAAATTCACGAAGTATAATAATAATAAAAGTATAATAAAAATAACAACGCTGTCATGAACAAACAATAAGCAATATATTTTTTTGCAAGCATTTATTAACATTTATTAATATAAGTTAACAAAACGTTCATGTTAGTTGACAGTGCATTAACTTATGTTAGATATGATCTTAAAATTATATTAGTAAATACTGGCTTAACATTAACCAAGATTATTAAATGCTGTAAAAGATTTGTTCTTGAAAACTAATGTTAAGCAATGTTAACAATTGAAACCTATGACTATAATAATAATTGTTATTTTCTGGAAAAAAGGTAAACATTTTATATATACTCTTTTTTGTGTTTATTTAAAAAATATATAGATTTTCTTTCTTTTTTTAAGTGGTGATTAATTCCTATTTTCACTAATATAACAGACAGCTAATATATACAACTCAGTGAATTCTCTATTGGTGAATAAAATAAAATTCTATTTATTATTTTTTACTTGTGCATGTTTTTATTCATCAGCATGGTAAGAGCTGTGATTAAAAAGAAAACTGCTACTGAATCTGATGAAATCTTGAATAATTTTAATAATTCCTAACTGAATTGGAATTTACAGAGAAAGCAGGTCTATCAATAGCTAAAACTGAACACTGGCCCTCGATCGATCAGGGTCAGTTATCCTGTGTTGGCCATGAGTTGGAGAGAGCAAGCAAGGGTATGGACAGTGGTGGAGAGGACAGTGCAAGGCTTGTAATTCCTGTTGCCTGCCCTTCCTTTCAGATGGATTGCAGCCAGGCTGAATGCAGGCTGGGATTAATGTTAGATCCCAATCTGCTCCCTCTGCATTTACAAATGGCTTTATATAACTCCTAGTCTATTTGATAAATGCCACATAATCCCACAGGAAGTCAGTCTGTGTTTGTCTCGTTTAGGCCACACCCAGAAGCAGCATGTACTGGTCTGCTCCGAACGTGTGTAGTGACCATCATGTGGTTGACACAAAGCTCATTTTACTACATGCAAAAGGTTTAGACAGAGAGAGCTTGACTTCTTGCTTGCATGTCAAAGGGATGTACTTCTTAGCTGCATATTTTACTGGAAAGGAATTATTGTCTATATTTCTGTATGGCCTACTTTACGTTTTACTAGTACATCTCATATACAGTGTATATAATATCACTATATATATATATATATATATATATATATATATATATATATATATATATATATATATATAATTATGATACTATACACTTTTAAAATGTTTAAAACACATTTGTAATATTTTATAAAAAATGTTATAAAATGTTATATTTACTTTAAATGTAGGCTATATATAATGTAATATATAGATTAAAATATTCAAATTGTTAAATATATATTTAAAATATAATAATTATAATAATATTTAAATGTTTTAAAGTATTAAATGTTATATATATATATATATATATATATATATATATATATATATATATATATATATATAAAACTAAATATATATATATATATATACACACATTTAAAATTGCAACACATCAAATTTAATATTCTTTTTTTGATACTTTTAAGACTTCTAGCATGATTGAAATTGCATGAAACTTGACAGACACATCACATTTATTAGCTTGTAGACAAAGTCAAAAATGTAAAAAATGGGGTTTTAGTTTTACCTACATTATAGTGTAACTAATGACACCAGCGTGGCAGTCCCACCGCTTGGGCCCTCACATCGCTGCTGCGCAGCTATATTTTCATTTATTCTACATAACTCCACAGTATATGTTGGTGTGTCTTAAGCAGTCATTCTGAACCATTATTATTTATATCTTTGACAATCCAGCAGGGATGGGATAATTGTTTCCATTATTAATTGATGTTAAATTATGACTACATTATTACGTATTTATTTGTCCTGTTTTATTTGAAATAATTTAGCACTTTTAAAAACTTTTTTTAAATGCAATAAATGACAGATAGGATCATCATTTATTATCCATATGATTCATATTTATAAACGATAGATTAATAAACAAGATTAATTATAATCTATTAATTAATCTGTCAAATAACTGTAATTTATCATGGAAATAAGTTTTAGCTGATTTTCTGACTTGATTATCTCAAAAAAGAGTGAAAACTTTTTTCCATGAAACATTAACACTTTACTTGAAGGGGTGTGCATAAGCCTAACATGACACCTTCATAATCATGACATGCCACATGTTATGAATATGAAGGAAGTTTTATGCATGTTTATGACAACTGTCATTAAGTGTCATTCACTCAATACTTTTCAAATATATCTACAATACTGATACATCTGTTGTTGATGACAACAGTGATGATGTATATACAAAAGAGGAATACGAATATTTTGTAACACTAATGATGAAGCATTGCCAACATCTGTTTAGACTAGAGACTGGATAGGCATTGCGCTCTAGTGGTACGATTGAGAATAACAACTATCACTTTTTGATCCTTCAGCATACCACAGTATTTATTAGTATTATTATTATTTTTAATTATTTGACACCTAATGCAAATCTTTATAGAAAGAATTAAACTATTTTTAGTATATCATATTTATATTTCCCTCGTTAAACGCAACATCATCAAATGCTTTTTAAACGCTTTTTATTTTCATTAACAGGAAAAAGGAACCAAAAAGGACCACAACGGACAACATATTTCAAATATTGGAGTCAAATAATCATCTGAAGAAAGAATGTTAAATTAAACATGCTGTAATTTAATATAAGTAATATAAAATACATTTTTGTTTGTCGAAATACACAATTGACAACATTCTATGTGGCCAAGAATAAAGTTATTTTACCGAGTTTGGCAAACACGCATATCTTATTTCATGGATGTACTTTACAACCATTACATAAGAAGTATTAACAATATAATTTAACAACTAAGAAACATGAAACATTTTAGATATTGATGCACTTAATAGTAAAATGCATGTTTAAGAATAGACAAAAAAGGTAAAGAAACTGATCGCATGTGAAGTTCATAGTTCTAAATGTTTTATATTAATGCCCATATACAGTTACCTGTAGAATTTTGAACTTTTTCATATAGTTTGATGCATATAATAATATACACTATACATCAAATTACATATGCAACAATTCATATGAAAATACTGTGCAAAAACAATAACTTTGTAAAAACATTGAATATGACAATATTATTGTATTTTATATAATTTGGTCTGTAGTAAAGAGTAATAGACATAAAATTAAACCATAAATACATTCATTTAACAACTCACCAAAAAGGCAAGATATCTGTTTCAATACACTTCATATAGGCCTAAGGTTACTTCTTTGTGTTAGTGACACATGAATTGAGACCTTGTTCAATATGCTTTCCTTTCATCACAGTTTGAACTCAAAGCATGCTAATGCAGAACAAATGACGCTCTGTCCTGAATCTGGCGAAATGAGCTGCAACAAAATTAGCTTCCCACACTTTTGGATTTTAAAAAAGCTAATAAATATAGTGTGGACTTTTATACTGAAAGAACCCTTTTCACACATACGGGGTTCTCAGAAGCGGAAGTCGTCATATTTCGGCAAACTTCTATTGTATTTGCATTTTAATAACAAAAAAAAAAATCCACAATAGCGTTTCCTCGACTTCCCGAAAACGGAAAATAGAGACTGATTGCAGCAGTCAGAAGAGAGAAAGATTTGCCATCACTCCCTCTTGCAGCACTTTTTTAGGAAATAGAGTAGTGTTATAAGTGTGTATTAAAAAAAATATGATATATGAAATAAAATATTAAACGTTACTAAATTTGCAGTGTTGATAGCTGCGGAAATGCTTAAAAAATGGTCCATTATCAACTAGAGCCAGACCAATAAAGGATTTCGACGGCCGAATATCGAATAAAAAAATTGTTGGTTTCAAAATCCGCTATTCCGGTATATCGGCCAGATTTTTATTTTATTTCAGAAACGCGCAACAAAACATTAACAGATTTCCCTAACATTAGTTATTTGTAGTTATTTATGAGTTTTAACTAAAATAATATGATAATGCATTTTAAAAAGAAACTTGACTGATGATAGTGGCATTAGCTAGCTTTGTGGTTAGCTAGTCTATGATTAGGGTTGGGTATCAAAAATGAGTATTGATTGGAACCGGGACTAACTTTTCGATTTTTCCCGGAATCGTTCAAAAGTTAAAATTTCGATTCCTAGTTTCAGATATTCACAGTCCGTCGACCGGAAGAAGAAACCGCTGAACAACACCAACGAAGAAGCGTCTACCGGAAGTGTTGGCATAACCGCGCGAGTCGAACATGAGTAGCTTACGTCCGGCGGTCCAAAGTGTGCCTTCACTTTTCTAAAAAAAAACGAAATCTCGGCAAAATGCAACATTTGTGACAAAAGGAGTATTTGTGACAGAAGGAGTATTTCCTTCAGAAAGACCGTTGGTTAGCAAGGTTAGCTAAACTTTTTTGACCCTGCCTCTTAAAAGAATTAAGAATCGTTAGGAACCGGTAATCAAAACAAGGAATCGGGAATAAGAATCGTTCAAATTCAAACGATACCCAACCCTATCCATGATGAGCCATAATTTAGCAATGGATAGCATCATACTGCAAATTGTAAAACATACATTTTCAATATAACAGGCCAAGGAGAGATGATACGTCTCATTGCTATAACTGTCACGCGCTATTAAAGAAATACTTCAGTCACCTTGTCAAAAGTTAAAAGGACGGTCAGTCAACTACACTGTAAGCAACGTAACGTAACTATTACTAGCTAATTACGCTTCACTCTCGGCTTATTTAACAGCAGCAAAACTGGACATGATAGTCACAAATTTTGTCATGCTTATTTGAGTTAAGAGAACTGGACGGGGATGTCTTTTAATTGTTATTCAAGCAATGTATGTCACGTGACCAACTCGAACGATGTTGCCAGCAGGGACGGTGTCAGAGTGCCCTCTGGTGGACAAACTATACAACTCCAACACTCATGACATGGTTGAAGCTTGTTTCGTCCGTTTTTATTTTATTTTTGAAATATTGATTTATCGGCCATTATAACTGCCGATACCGATAGTTTGGAAAATGCCTAATATCGGCCGAGAATATCGGCCTGCCGATAAATCGGTCTGGCTCTATTATCCACCAAGTTTATCTTTCATATTCACTGAACTGGAAATCAATTTCCACATTCACAGTACAAACAGTTACTGGTTCATAATAAAATCACAGCCAATTTTAAAGCACACTCTATGTGGCACAGATTGCCAGAAGCTGGCATCCTTATTTCATTACGCTTTGGAATATACTGTACAGTAAGCAACTTGACTGTCTGTTTTCTAATAAAATACAGATATTTAGTAACTATGATCATATGAATTTGTTTCAAACTCTCAAATCTCGCTACATTCTGGTTCTGTCTGTGAGAATAATGTCTTTATGGACACACAATGCCTAGAGCAGCTTTGCACATGTACCTCCTCTTTCATGCGAGTCTGTAGGAGCAGCTCAGATTTGACTGCTAAATCGAACAAAGCAAATAATAAGTAACACAGTTGGCAAATAACAAACAGAGATAGAGAATGAGAGATCTCTACTAGGTGTATTAAAATAACCACACAATGAAACGTTTCTGCCTTCTGAAGGTGCCCAGAACAGACTAAGGTAAGAGCTGGCTGGAAAACAGGCCCAGCGGACCTTATCCATGAACATTGTCCTTTGAATTAAAAGGGAACCCGTGGAGTCTGTCTCACAGGGTGCCGTGTGCGAGCTTCATACTTGGTTAAGATGTTTTTGCACCGCCCGAGCTCTTCCGTATGTCTGCAACTTCCTGTCAGAGAGCAGCAGTTTTCTTCTCCAGGAAAGCAGCCCGGATGGCAATCTGATTTTCTTTTAGGCGCTGAGCGTCCCGTGACCTCTTGGCGGCCACGTTGTTCTTTCTGCGCCGTGCCCAGTATTTGTCGTCCTGCTCAAATTATGCAGTAAAAAAAGGGTGGGGAAGAGACAGGAGCGGCCTGAGCTTACATTATGTCAAGATTATTCGAGCTTTTTTAATTGGTTATATGTTAACCCGACAAAGCTCTATTGTATAACTGACATGCAAATGTCTAAGGCCTCCTAGATGTAGACATGATCTCGATTTCACCTTCAGGTTGGAGTATGTATGTTTTTACAAGTTTTTATAAAGTAACCGTGAGAATATATGTTGGAAATATTTGCTTGATTATCCATACATCATGTGAGTATTAAATATGAAACGTCTATTATTCATTATGTTTTTTTATCTCTCAGATTACTGTATTGCATTGCATGTTTCACTCCAACAGTAAAAACTATGGTCATAAAACAAAAGTATTTAAATATCATTCTTACTAAGACATGTTATTGGGAATAATAGTGACAGCTGATATTTATATTAGGGCTGTTAAACGATTAATCACGATTAATTCGCATCAAAAATAAAAGTCTGTGTTTACATAATATATGTGGGTGCACTGTGTATAATTATTTTATATATAAAAATACACACACATGCTTGAAATATATGTATATACATGTATATAGATTTATAAATAATTTATATTTTATATAAATATAAATATTTATATATAAATAATATTTTTTTTCTTTAAATATACATGCATGTGTGTGTATATATTTATATATATATATATATATATATATATAGTACACAAAATAATTTTACACAACATATATTATGTAAACACAAACTTTTATTTTGGATGTGATTAATTTATAGACATTTTTTATGTAAGTAGTCTGCTATACTGTTATAAAATCGAATTGATTTACATTACAAGCTATCAGAAAATACGTTGGATGTCTACGCTTTTGGCAAAAGTGTCGTATATGAACGCCTTGGGATGAGAATGTTGCTTATTTTGCATTAAACTAGCATATTTTTGCAGAATTTTGGCCAGTGAATTTTTTTCCCAACTCAAATATTCTGCTATATCATATTATATACGTAAAGCCATAAAAGCCTATGTATGAAATATTATACTCAGCAAAAACCTCATTCAAACTTTTCAAGTTTTTTTGGTTCAATAAATGGTTCCATTTAAAAAAAAAAAAAAAAATATATATATATATATATATATATATATATATATTTACTATTACTGCAAATGACAGACTTTATAGAGCTAATAGTAACACTAAATTCAAATTGATATTAACAGATAATTATGACAAACCATACTTTTATGTTTACGCTGACAAGACGTGTTACGTTTAACAGGGCAAACACAAGAGAAAACTCTCAAGTTTTCTCACGCGGTTGCTGCCGTGCAATCAGCTTTGAGCAATTTACTACTCTGCAAAGCTGGGGAGGGATCCACTTTTATTTGAACAAATTAAAAAAGCCAAATCCTTTAATCCCAAATGCGGCAGAACTGGGCGATCCCAGGGAAAAAAAGGAGGATCACGTGGGCCAGGCTGCAGAAGGATGAATGAACAGAGATAAGCTTCTTAGCAAGAGCCTGTTGCCCAGCTGGTCAATGATGAAGGGTGAAAAGAGTGACCAAACATACACTTTTGGGGGCTGAATAACTTGACCCAAGTTACCTTCATATCATCGGAAATGAAGATCTTGCGTGCTTTCTTGATCATAGGTTGAGGTTTCAGCTCCTCTTCAGAGAACTTGCATTTCCGTGGGTCGAAATTCTTGGCCCGGGACGCTGGACAGAGCGAGGTCTGCGGGATCGGGCTCGTAGTTCACCGGTATCTGAAGGGCCTCCGGGTCTATAGGGCTTGGCGTGTTACGTGATGGAGGCAAAACTGTAAGAGAGAGAAAAAGAAAAAAAGATTTATTGTAGTGTAATAACATATGTGTAGTGGTAATAACACATGGTGAAAAGGCTGTCGTGAGCATTTCATTCCACTAGGTGGTGCATTAGACATTCATAAATGAAGTACAATACATCTCTAGTACAGTCTTGTTTTCGTGTGTACTTTTGGGGTTTGTTTTGGTACAAAACAAATGTTTAATAAGCGTTAACCTGTTTTTTAAGTGTCAGGATAAAACCTTTTTCTGGAAAGCATTTCATATTTTCATCCTGTGTCCATTTGAGCTGATTTTTTAAAATAATCATTTTAGCTGACAAGTTTTTCCATAAAACTAAGTTTGGATGTCACGCAGCAAATGCTCAGACTAGGAAACTATGTATCTGTCTGCAAACTTTTGTCAATGGTCAGTTTACTTACCTTTATATGTTTTTCAACACAAATATCTTCAGTTAATATTCAAATTAGTCAAAAAAAAATCTAATACAATTCAACTTGTAATTAATCAATTTGATATTTTTGATATTCAATAAATGGATCAACTTCATTTTTAAATTGATTTTAAAGACCGAACTGAACAAGAGATGAGTGATTTACCTGATTCTAAATCCACAATTCCAAAATGACAGAGTTCACATAAAGTTTTATAAAAATATGTTTAGAAATTGCACACCAAATGCTCAGACTAAAAGAGTCAACGTTTGCAAATTCTAGTCAGTGGAAAATGACATTATAGGTTAGTCTGAGATTTCCATTCACAGATGAACTTGCAATGGGTGGGAAAGTTTTACATTTGACAACTTATTTTTCATGAATAGGAAAAAGCCCACATCTCATATATATATATATATATATATATATATATATATGAAGAGTTCAAGCCTCTAAGTGCCATTTGAAATTTTCTTCTAAATGATCATTTTTATCAAGCTTGTATATTTAAGTTCAGTAATTTCACTTAAATGGCAATGAAGATTACCTATTAATTGTCATTTAAGTGAAATTACTGAACTTAAATATACAAGCTTGATAAAAATGGTCATTTTAGAAGAAAATTTCAAATGGCATTTAGAGGCTTTTGCATCTGAACTCTTCATATATATATATATATATATATATATATATATATACACACATATATATATATATATATATATATATATAAAGCTCAAAAATCCTAATTTCTCTTCTCCACAAAAGCCTCTCTAGTTTTTCATTTAGCTTTCTTTTCAAAATACAACTTCATACAGTCTTGCCTGTTCACAGTGAAGACTATTTGATGATCGTAACTCTTTTAATAAGTTGAACAGAATTTTTTAATAATATGGGTAAGAATAGGAACAGAGCAATACAGAGGAAAGGTTGATACTCTAAAACTAAAATCCTCTGTTTCCCATTTGCACTCACACACATCGGTCATATTGAGATAGATTCACATCTGACCCAGCTTAACATCATTTTAAAGGGTTGTTTTTATAGAGTGGATCTGCTGGGTCTAAAGTGACACAGTACCTGTTCTGCCCGGGCTGTGGAGGCAGGTCTGGGGAACCATGCCCGTGTGGACTGGAGTTGATGGCCCGGCTGCTGAGGTCCATGACTGAGACGAGGGCCTGTGGCATTGACGCCTGCTGATGCTGCTGCTGGAGGCTTCTGGTCATGCTGTGCTGGGACTGGAGATGATGCCATTTTCAGAGAGGAACTCTCTCAAGGTCCATATACTCCAACTCAAAGCCATCTCCATCATAAGACAATGTTTCATCCCAAAGTGTTGGCCCTAAGAAGGCCAACTGCTGGAGCGCTTTCTCTTCTTCTAGCTTTTTCACCTTCTCTCTCCTTCCCATAGCCTGTAAGGATATTACCATTAGTTAATACATCAACTTTTGATACATCCAAATTCAAATAGCTTTTAACATGTATATAGCTCAAATAGATTTGAAAGTGCATGCTATACTAATTTTTTTATGGGTTTTAAAGAATCATTCTTAGCTGCAAAGCTCAGCAATGTAAAAAAAATATATGTTTCCATTAAATTTACTGTTGCAATTTTTTAACCTGTTTTACTTGTTTTTTCTAAAGTTTCAACACAATTTTCTACATTGTATATTCAAATAGTTGGTTAAACTTTATTTTAACAGTCATTTGAATTAACTTAGTATACTGAAAGAGTTAGTATTGGGTTAAGGTTTGGTTTACAATTAGTTACTTGTAAGTATATGCATTATTTAATGTTATTACTGAGAGTAAGCACATGTATTAACATGAACCGCATTCACCTTAAAGTGACTAAATTGTTTAAAATAGTAATTAGGCTACAATTAAACCAATAAATTATAAAGTATTTTTCAGTAACAACTAATCTATGTGATGTCTCTGTAAATGAAGTTTATTCATTAATGCGAGAGACACTTTAACGACGGATAATACAAGAAAAAAAATTCAAAACAGCAATGAACAATAGCTCGATCACAGCAGGAATCGGACGAGAGTTCTTAACAGTAAGGTCAATACAATTATATTATATATATGTGCTGTAATGTAATAAAGTGAAAGCTTCGATCACCTTCATCTTGCCCAGGTAGTTTCAGAGGTTTTTCCAGGAGCGCCTTCAAAACGCCGTGAGTTTGCGGAGGTAGAAAAGCTGAATTCAGCGGTCTGGACATAATCACTCTTATTCCGTGCAAAAAAGTAACGTTACGCTATTTGTAAAAAATTGAAATGAAATCAAGGTCTAAATCTGTAACAGGTAGGCTAAATAAGCTATCGTTCGTCTGAAGAACGACAAGTGGAAGATCCAGCTCTACAGCACCGGCATAGGTGGCTTGCGCGTGAGTGTGTGTATGTGTGTGAAATGTGACCATCACCATGTGTCAAGAGTGAGGCGAGTGACGTCAGAGAATCAGAGGCGGGGCCACACTTTCGCTCCACTTGCTAGTTAGCAGTTTTGAGACTGTGTTGCCACTTGCTCTTAACATAATTTTTATAATTTATCTTGTGATAAAATGGCTCCTAAATAAATAATAAATAAATATAATCAATGCTCGTTTTTTTAATGCAATTTGAATTCTTTAGTAGGGCCAGAGTGGCAGGGGTGTCACCCTCTTTATTGGGGCACAAGCCTGTGAACAGGTGCCCCAGTGAACTACTGTGTGTGTGCGCCCTTTAACTTGATTTTACCAGTAGGCTAGGAACTATGTTCCTGGATCAACATCTTTGTGGATCCTAGAAAAAGTCCAATCAACCAATCAGATTTGAGGGATACCTTAACTGTGAATACATTTCCCTTGGTATACATTTACAAAGGGAAATGTGAATACATTTCAATTTGTGTTCAACAGAAGAAATAAACTCATACAGGTTTGGAACAAAATTCTGAGTAAAGAATTTGAGAATGATGAAAAAATATTTGGGTGGAATAAGTAATCCCTTTAAATGATATTTAAATAATTAAGTATATTGCTTATGTTTCTAAAGAGATCTAGCAACAAAGGGAATGTTTTGCTAGTCTGTAAATCGACTCTCCATATTATTTCAGCTATTTATCGAAGATATGCTAATTTTATTGTACCAACGTAAAGAAATATAAAGACTGAAGGCTTGAAACTGCCATTGACAGTGAAGTTCCCATCACATGCAGTCATGCACATAGGCTGACACACGGTGGAAAAATCGAAAGCTTACAGTCCAATATAGGGGGTAGGTAGTTTAGCCTGAACAGATCGCTCAACACTCTTGTTTAGTGCATATGAACACTGCTAATGTCAAATGTTGAGGATTTAAACTTATCAAAAATAACTCGTTCTGTCATATAGGTGATTATAGTATTAGGGTATTGTACACTCATTACAGCCAACTAAAATGTAATTTTACGCTACGTCAAGTAGTTATGTTTTCATATTTAGCCGCTTTAAAGTTAAAGTAGGCTAGTTTACAGATAGTATTAGTACTTGTAGGCTATACTTTATTTCAATTAGTTGTAAATAAAACTATGTTGTGAATGTATTGTGGTTATCAGATTAACTTGTTCAAAATACTTTTCAAAACGCATCATTGGCTATTATTCAGCATATTCCATAATACATAATGAATCTCATTATTAGAATGATGCATTAAGTGAACAGACTGAACTGTTTCCCATCCCATAATCTAAGCCCAAACACCCTGTTAACAATAAAAAGCTCCTACTTGTGATTTAAATTTATGGTATACACTTGACTGTTCACGTAATCTGTGCTGCTAACACACATTTTCACCTCCTCCGATCTTCCAAGTGACTTGCATGTTATCTTTCAAAGCTTACATTCACGTGTAGCCTAGCCAACAAACTTTACAATTAGATACTAACCCATTTACATTGTCACCCAATGAAGGTAAAGTCACAAGATGTATACAGTATAAATACAAGTAATTTTGAAATACACCAAACTGACCGTAAAAGCGAAAAGGGTTTCCAATCAGGGTCCTAGACTTGTCTTTCTTCTTTTTGTTACCTTGGTAACTGGTTGCTAAAGCCATCAGAGCGTGATGTTGCTTTTCAGAAAAGTAGGCCACGACTGGCCGCTCCTCCTCTAATTGTAACAACTAGACCACATGTTGTAACATGTGTCTGACAAATTGGAAACAGATTGCAACTCTTTAGGAGGCAGTAGACCTGTAGAGAATACAGGTGAAACTCTGAAAAAAAGAAGAATATCATATAAAAGTTCATTTATTTAAGTAATTCAACTTAAAAGGTGAAACTAATATATTATATAGACTCATTACATGCAAAGTGAGCCTTTATTATGTCTATAATTTTTGATGATTTACTGGCTTACAGCTTAATGAAAACCCAAATTCAAAACTAAAATATTGTGAAAAGGTTTTCATATCTGTACACTATAATCATCAAAATTATAACAAATAAAGGTCTTGAAATATCTCACTTTGCATGTAATGAGTCTATATAATATATTGAGTTTCACTTTCACCTTTTAAGTTGAATTACTGAAATAATTTAACTTTTGCATCATATTCAAATTTCACCTGCATAAAATTCTGGAATGATTTATTTATTATCATTACTGTCATCTTTAAAAAATTTTAAGGGGACGCATCGCACCAAACCTGCTAATGTCTTAGGCGTTTACTTCCTGAAATATGTTATTTTTTTAGCAATCTGACATCATCAACAAAATCTTAAGCACAAAGATATGATTTGGACTTATAAAAGTCAAATGGTCTGCTTTAGAATAGTCTTATTCTTATCACTGTTATTGTAATTATTATCATTTTATTGTACATTTCAATGAAAATTATGCTCTCACAAAACATTGACAAAATACTTCCAGATAAAGTCAATTCTAATTGACTCATTAATTATCATTGTACTAGCCATAAATCTTTATTCCAGTGCTGTCAAATTAAAATAAAAATTTGCTTATACAATATGTGTATATATTTTAAATCTTTATATATAATATATAGATTTAAATAAAAAATATAGATTTTTTATATATAGATTTATATATGAAGATTTATAATCTTTATAAATCTTTATATACATATTATTTTAGAATCGATTAATCGTGATTAAAACATGATTTGACAGCACTAAAATGAGAGCAACCATGCATTATAATTGAAATACATGCTATTTGCAACAAGTTCTATCAAAGGACTTTGCTGAAAAATGTTTTGCTCAGTGTTTTTATTTAACAAATATATATTATTAGTTTAGTATTCTGTATTTAGGATACTGCAATAGTTAATAATACATAATTAAAGGCCTTTTTCTTTAGAGGACTGTTTTTATATAAGATTCAAGTGCATTTATGTGATTTAGGATTTCCTGGGAGCATCTACTGAATAAAAGTACCTGCCGTGGCATGGAGGAAAAAAAATCAATATTTCTTTGCCTAGGGGTGTAAAGTGCTTGTGAAGTGCAACCTAAAATAGACAGATCCAGCTAATATTCTTTTAAAGGGCAAAACATGTGGATGGGTTTTTATCAGTTGATCTTTAATATAACCACAAAAGTAATTAAAGGAAAAACATAACTCTTCATGATCTACCATAAAGAGACATCTGAGGCTAAATTGATGCTGTTAGGCAGAGTGAATTCACAACAAAGCAAATGTGCCATGTTGTGTCATTTTCCAAGAAATTATACACATAAGGCTTAGGGTACAGTTAAATTCACATTTCTAATGGAAGCGCAGAACTAATTGCACATGCAGAGAGAAGACACTTTCACAGTTATATGTGGCTAGAAAGTCCTCTAAGGATAACAGCAGAATTAAAAATGCATCTTAATATGAAGAACAATAAGAGTGAACCTGTGCAAATGAGTCCAGAAGAACTGTCGCAGAGCCGGTTCGAGGGAGTTTGAAGAAGAAAACAAACTCCTGTTTCAACAAATCTATGAACAAATGCTTTCACAAATAGTGGATCAAAGTAGCAGCAAACACAAGCCAAACTGAATGAACATCACAGAAACAGTTCCATCCTGATTAACTCACAGTGTTCTTCTAAAGTTCCTGCTTCCACCGAAAAGGCCACGTCCTTTTGACTTCAAACAAGTGCAAATATGTTTCGACTTTTCCGAAAAATAGATCGGGTCTGTCCATTGTTTTTGTCAAGGTACAGAATAGAAGGAGTCAGAGAATAACATGAGGGGAAATGCCTTAAATGCCAGAAAACAGTGGACAGACACGAAAAACAAGAACACTCAAGCTCAAATGTGAATTCTCAAACCAATCGAAGAGCTTTGTTGTATTTGCTGCATATTTCAACATCAACTAATGCTGATATTGAAATCAACTAATGTTGAAAGTCAGATTCTTATGGAGCCATAACAAATTCTTAATTCATGGCCACAATATACATATTTTTTTGTCTGCATGTCATGAGTGGGGCTATGGAAGCTTGTTTCCGCCATAGAATGAAAAATAAAAAAGGTAATTGCGACTTTTTATCTCACAATTAGGACTTCTTTTTCTCACAATTGCAAGTTTACATCTCCGCAATTCTGACTTTATTTCTCAGAAAATCCGAGATGTAAAGTCAGAATTGCCGAGATGTAAAGTCAAAATTCGAGATATAAAGTTAAATGATATAAAGTCGCAAACCATCAAAGAATTGGCTTTATGCACAGCTGCACTACTTCCTGAACTTAAGCCAGCTCCTTGTTTCCTGTATGCCATTATTGGCCAAACTTGATTAATTATTGGTTGCCATGACTGCTGAGGTCATTCACACCTGAATTAATCGAGTTTGGCCAATAATGGCATACAGGAAACAAGGAGCTGGCTGAATTTCAGGAATCAAGCTGTAGTCTAATATAAAGTCAGAATTACGTGATATGAGAAAGTCGCAAACCATCGAAGAATTGCGTAGTTATAAAGTCACAATTGTGAGATATAAAGTCACAATTAGAGAGATATAAAGTCACAATTGCGAGATATGAAGTTACAATTGCGTGTTATACAGTAGAGAATTGCGAGATATAGGAGTCAGAATTAGTCGAGATATAAAGTCAGAATTATTTAAACTATTCTGATGGGAAAAAGTTTGTCTTTTTTCCACCTTAGAATTAACCTGAAAACTCGCAATTGTGAGTTTATATCTCACAATTCTGAGAAAGATGTCAGAATTTCAAAATATAAATTGCGATTATGTGTTATAAAGTCAGAATTGCAGATGTAAACTCACAACTGTGAGAAAAAAAAGTCAGAATTGTGAGATAAAAAGTCGCACTTCTGTCTTTTTTTCTCTTAAATTAATTCAAACTTATCACGCAATTGCTGACTTTATATCTCGCAATTCTGACTTTATATATTCGCAACTATTATATTCGCAATTCTTGACTTTATATCTCGCAATTCTGACTTTCTCGTAAATTCTGACTTTATATCTCACAATTCTGACTTTATATGACAGCAATTCTGACTTTATTTCACGCAATTCTGACTTCTTTTCACGCAATTCTGACTTTATATCTCGCAATTCTGACTTTATATCGCAATTCTGACTTTATAACATGCAATTGTGTGATTAAAGAGCTTTTCAGTGGCGGAAACAAGCTTCCATAGGGGCCCTGTAGATTCATTAGTGAATTCTTATATCACTGTTTTCTACGCTGTTTTTTTTGTTTGTTTGTTTGTTTTTTCAGAAGAAAGAAGTGAATTGTGCACACTTCGGAATCATTTTAGGCTTCTGGAGAGTTCAGGGGTTTGGTCATTCGTTCTTGGTTCTGACAGACCCAAAGATCTCATTACAGGGTGTGTCCATGATGTTGTCTGAGTTTCGTGACTGGAGGAAAAAATAAACATCCGAATTAATAAATACAACTTGATTAAAAGAAAAGCCATTCAAAAGTTTGGGGTCGTGAGATTTTTGAATGTTGTTGGAAGAAGTCTCTAATGCTCACCAAAGCTGCATTTATTTAAACAAAAATTGAGTTAAAACAGTAAAATATTTTATCATTTAAAATCGTAATAATCTATTTAAAAATATTTGAATACATAGCGTAAATTCTACTGAAAATTCACTTTTGCCAATAAAAGAATAAATTGTCACATGATCTTTCAGAAATCATTATAAGATGCGGATTTGCGTTTAACTCTTTTCCCGCCATGCATGGAATTTTACGTCATTTACAATATAACGGCTGCCTCCGAAATCGCATACTTTCCTACTAAATTGTAGGCGAAAGACAGAATGTGAAAAAAGATGTCCAAATTCACAGTACACATTAAAGAGTAGGCAAAATACCCGGATGACCTTCTATATCCGGCAATATTCCGAATTGTGCATACGATGGACACTGTACTATCCCATTAGGCCATAGGTCACATGATAAAGACAGTATGGTGAATGTACTATGGCTGAATTATCAGTACATTCATACTATACACACTCATACTACTGTATATAATACATGTTTTAGCAGTTGTGACATAATTACTTAATTCAACACAGGAAAAAAGAAGCAGAAGCAGAAACAAGCGATAAAGGCATTGCTTATGCACGTTGTTAAGTCTCACACCAAAAAAAAAAAAAAAAAACTCGACTTTTCTCAGCTTATTGTTCCAAATGTTGCTTTTTTTAATTAATCTTCTTACCCACATTCACGCTGGTGAGGAAAAAGTTAAGAAAAATTCTTATTATGTTGAAATTAATAGTACTGGTTAATTTAAGGATTCTTTGATTAATAGATAGTTCCAAAAAACAGCATTAATTTTAAATATAATTTACAATGTAAAGTCTTTACTGTTACTTTCAATCAATTTAATGCATCCTTGCTAAATAGAAGTATGAATTTCTAACTGACTACAAACTTTTGAATGGTTCATACAGTACACATTCAAACATGCACTTTTGTGCATGGAGGTGAATGCTCTGGTGCTTGTGTGGGTGTAATGGAGAATGCTGGACTCATGGGTGTGGTGTTGGTGCGAGACTCAAAAGAGTGATGATGTATGCAATATTGAACTAGTCTGGTCTGAAAGTTATGCAAATAAAAGAACATACTGCATGGGAAGGGGAGATGTGTTTCTTTTACTCTAGAAATGAGGTTACATGCATTTCATCAATAACAAAGTCTGCTATATCTGCAATTTTGCGTCATTTTGTTCAGAATAGTAAGTTGTAGTGTGGGTCTTTTTAATGTGTATATTCAGAAAGTTTACTGTAGGCCAAACTGTTTATCTCTTACGAAGTACCCCTTCAAAAGATGAGTACTGCTATTTACTTTGGGGAAAGGGGCCAGAAACAAAGGAAATGGATTTCGGAATGTACGCAAGTGTGCAATAGTGTGATTGAAGTGGACTCATGACTTACTTTATGTAGTACTTCTCACTCCATCTGCTGTGTACGCCTCATCCAGCCATACGGTAAACCTGTGCACAGAGAAAGAAAGCATCAGAGAAATCAGATTTGTTTATGTGAGGACAATAAACAAGATACTGGAGAAGTTTGAAGCCAAAAAGAGAAGGCTCATTTGCACAAAAACATGTTTCCCCAAATGCACTTTTGCCAGGTTTTAATTAATGGACCTCACTTTTATCCAAAGCGACTTACAATTGCTATATATGTCAGAGGTCTAGGGGTTAAGTGTCTTGCTCAGGGACACATTGGTGTCTCAAAGTGGATTTGAACCCGGGTCTCTCACAACAAAGGCATATGTCTTATCCACTGCGGCATCACCACCCCAAATCCCTGGCCGAATTTGATCTTGGCACTCCCTCTGTACATGCAGGTGCTATTGACAGTAAGTCTGCTGACATACACAATGCCTTGACATGACTTTATAATGGCTTTCTCATCAGAAACATGAACTTATTATGAAAAAAATTATGATGAAAAGAACACACACAGTATCCCACTGTCTAGATTACACACACAATCGACATTTTGACAGGAGAGGGCAAAGAATAATTTATGAAGTCTTAAATTTCTACAAACAAATATCCCAGGCTACATATTCTGTAGTGCCCAACTGCCCATGGGGATTTGCAATAAATTGAGTATAGTCTAACGTTTCCACTAACAAATGAATGGAAATGTATAAGACATTTTGGCTTACAATCAATTTTCCGATTATCATTATGTCACTGGGCATTTCTTGAATATTATGGGTGGGAACAATTTTTTTTTTAAATTTATTTCAATTTTGGGGAGGGGCATATGTCTTTTAAAGGGGCATATGTCTTTTTAAAGGAATTTGAAAAAGTAAATCCCCCTGTAGTCAATCATTTTATCCCTTAAAACTCATCTTTGATAACCAAAATTACATATTTAAATTTTTTCCCTAAAAAAAAAAAAAATGTTCAGGCTTGAATGTAACTTGCCTCATTTACTATGAATTTGCTAATGAGCCCAGCCTCAACTCACTTACACCAGCTCAGAGATCCGTTGACGCTCACAAGTTGATGTAATTGGTTATAAGGTAGTTTGTGATGTCAGAAACACCAGCTTTCAAATAGCGTTTTTGAGACTGTCTTTTGTTCACTGCAGTTTTAAGGAGAAAATACTCAGCAATAGTGTTTATTGAATTTGCACATGGTTTGTCTTAAAGCATAATAATAGACATACAAACATTAAAAACTTGATTTTCACCACAGGGGGACTTAAAGGATTTAAATGGATTTAAGTTATTGGTTATTTAAGTTATTAAGTTGTTAGATTTTGAAAGAAAAGAATTTATATAAAATAATCTTGAACTATTTGAGAATAATATTTTTATTTTAAATATGCACTATTCCCTCTTATCGGCGTATGACTGTCAAAACACGAAACAATAAAATGTTCGTCATGCCACATTGAGAAATGAAATACATGTCTGTGATGCTTTGGCCTTATTTTCTATTCCATTTGTATTTTCTATTTTTTCCACATTTGCCATTTAGTCTACGAACACTTTATTTCGGAAATGTTTTATGTAATAAGAATGTTTTTTACTTGGTTTATGTTAACATTTAAGTAATATTCCATTCTATCTTTAAAAAAAATATGATCTCAAAATATTATTTCTGACACAAAGCAAACATTTTTTCATCATTTATAATTTTATACATGTTCACATTTTTCCAGAATATACAAGTCTCTAAATGTATTAAATATTAGAATTACAAAAATAACACACAGTCTTTACTTTCAGATTCACATGTTGCTCTATAACTAAATTGTATAAGTCTCTACACAGTCCAAAACAACTTATTACTTACATTTTCTAAACTAATAATAATAAAAAAAACACTTGTTCATATCCTTCAACAGCTGTATTTGACTGCAGAGAAAATTCACAAGTTTAAGCCTGATCTATCTGATACATGTTTCCAATGTGCCGCAGATGTGGGCTCTTTCCTACACTGTACTAGGTTGTTTGTGAAGGTGAGAGATTTCTAAATTGACTTTTGTGATGTCTCGACTAAGATTAATTGAATTCCATTACTTGTTGACCCAGAATTACTACTTGGGGAACTTTATGAAAATTGATAAACCTTAAATTTAAAAAAAAAATTACAGGAAAATAGCTGTGGAAGTGGCCAGAAAGAGTATTGCTGTTACATGGACGTCTGATTCCCCTCTATCCATATCTAAATGGTGTTTAGAAATAAATAACTTATTAAAAAAATAACATATAACCTTAGAAAAAGATTCTACTTATTAAAATTTGACAGCCCTATCTAGATTATGTGGATAATGAGATATTGGAATGTGACTGACCTCGAAACATTGTATACCTACTTTGAAATTATGGAGCTTTTTTTGGGAGGGGGTTGTTTGTGGGTGTCTGTTCTTGTAAAATGAAAAAAAATAAATAAAAAAAAAATAAATAAAAACGCACAACCCCACCCAAAAAAAACACAAACTCAAACATACACCTATACAGAACACAAGTCAAATCTAGCAAGAGATGTGGAAAACCACACAACAGAAAAAGAAAACACCACACAATTGTGTTGTGTATGAACTGTTTCATATGGAGTTTCAAACTAAATGCTTTGTAATGCTGAATGCTTTCAGGCTGACGAGTGTAACGGCTGTCTGGATGTTGTCTGGATTAAAAATAATGTGGAATGAAATTGTGAGTATTAGAATGATGATGAAAGAATTTAGTTCAGAATCAGATGAAACGCTGTTACAGAAGGGAAAGTCTTGATTGCTTAATGTAATGCATCAGTGAAGTCAGTGTATTATAACGGCTTGCCTGTAGGCATTCTGTACTACTTGCATCCATTGTTTGTTCCTCATGCATGTGTCTTGTGATTTGTTCTCTTCAATTCTCTTTAATGATCAAACAAGTAGTAATGTTTAAAAAGTGTTAGATGAACGTCCAACTAAAACATTAGAAAAAATATGTTGCATGAATGTGGTATAAATCACGTTTTTGTGCTTATGTTTTGAGAAGACCAGATAACTTTGAACAAACGTTCTATTAAAATTGAAGAAACTTTGGCTAACATTCTGGCAAGGTTCTCTCAAAGTTATGAACAAAGTTCTGAGAACACTTTCTCTCAGCTGGGAATATGCTAAATGCGATTTTATGGCATGAAGATATTAAGATATTATAAACGTTATAACATTATGATTTTCTGCTTTGAAAGAAGCTGCTTTGAAACATTGTGTATTGTGAAAAGGGCTATACAAAAATTTTGACTTTGATAAATAACACTGTAAGGATGTTTCATAAAAATTGTTCTCACAGAGTTTTATACAAACATTCGGAAAACAAAACTCTGAGAATGTTGTCCTAAAATGTTTTCTCTCAACGTTACGAACATGTTCATCAATCATTACACTGTAAAAAAATATTTAAAGATTTGTTTTATTACAACATTTTTTCTTTTGTCAAATCAACTTAATTTATTTAGTTGAGAACTTATTATTTTGAATTTCTGATGATTAAATCAATCTCCATTGTATTAACTCACTTTTTCCAGTTCAATCAACTTAAAATTAAGGCAACCAGGTTACTTACTTTTTTAAGTTAAACCAACAATTTTGTTTTACAGTGTAGGATGTTCCAAGAACGTTGTTCTACACCTTAAAAAGTACAATCAACTGGGATGTTGAAGTCATTTCAACTTAATTTACATTAAACTGACTTTAAAAAAATGAGTTGAATCTTCACTGTAAAAAATATTTTCATGATTTGTAATCACAACATTTTTCCTTTTGTCAAATCAACTTAAATAATTTACGTAGTTCAGATAACTTAATATTTTGAGTTTCTGATGATTAAATCAATATCCTTCATTGTATTACCTAAATTTTTCCATTTCAATGAACTTAAAAATTAAGGCAACCAATTTTCCAACTTATTTTGATGAGTGAACGCGATTTAAAAACATATGTTGTTGATATTTATTGATCAAATCATTTTTGAACAGTTTTCCCTCAACATTTAGAGATTGTATATAATGTTACAAGAACTTTCCAAAAACATTTACATAACCTTTACAAACCATAAGTGAAACTTGGCTTTATGAAACGCACCTAAACCTTGGTTTATCTTACCTAACTTTTGGCTGTTGTCTATCAGCCTTAGAAAAGAAAGTGTACATATTTCAGTGGTCATTTCCCAGAATTTAAACAGAATGATGTTTTCTAAAACTTGCATTCATCTGTGTTTGTAATGGCCGTCAACATAATTGAGTCTTTAAATTCTACAGCTTAGTGAGATTGAGTTTTTTTTGTATTGAGTGCTCTGACGCATCCACAGTGATCACAAAGGGACCTAGGGACACAGCAACAGAGTATAGCTCATCACATGCCTCTTTAATTCAATCAACTTTTTGTTATCTAAAGGCCTTGATCTAGTAACCAAGAGTGAATGATTTCACTAGATCAACACTAAGATACTGAAAAGGAAATTTCATCTGCCTCAAATTACACCTCAGCAAATCAAGCTGATTCTGTCTTAAAGGGACATTATGAAAATTCTGTCATTTACTCATCTTAACGTCGTTCCTAACCTGTACGACCTTCTTTTTCTGTAGAACACAAAATAAAATATGTTAAAAAAAAATATCTGCGTTTTCTCTTTTGTTTTCTGCAGAAGAAATTGAATAATACAGCTAATCCATTTTTTTTGGGTGAACTAACCCTTTAAAATATCAAATAAGGTGTGTGCAACCTTATCTGAGCCTATTTTCTATCCATAAATCCTTATTCCAAAGCATGTCTCCCCCTCTGTCTCATTGATGAGACACAGAGTGGTACGCAGCCTGTCACACGGCTGAAAGAATATCCATCACGTGGAAACCACTGCTCGTCTTTGTGCTGGGCTGAGGTTGCTCTCTTTGCTTTCGATCAGTGTGATGAGGGTGGCCCTCCATGTGCAACTCAAAGCCTGCCTCGTCCTCCCCCAGTAGGGCAGCATTCAAACAAAACGTGAGCATCACTCGATTAGAGGTCACATGCTGCCAGGTGTGTGGAACATGTTTTCAGTCCCCCAAGTAATCACTTTAGATCTCTCTTCCCTCCCTCAGCTGATCCTTTGAACCCAGGAGTCTTCTATCTTCCCTTAATCCATCCATCTGTCCATCTCTCTCCGTTTTTTTGTGCATCATTTGGTACCTTGGAAATTTAAGTTACCAAGAAATAGTAGAAACAAACAGTTGTTAAATCGTCCCATTGGTCAAGTCATACTGTATTTTATAGACAGACTTTAAAATCAAAATCGCTAATTCTTATTATTTTATGGACTACTGCAGTATTTGCTATAAATGATTTATCCAAGCACATCATAATTATTAATTTATAAAATATGTGCCCCGCATTTTTTATCAAAATATCTTTTTCACGTTTTGTTTGTGTTGTGAGGATGGGACAACCTGTCACTCACATGAGATCACAGCAATAGCAAACCACAATGATTCAATTAGTAAACCTGATGCACAAATTCAAATCCAGTCTTACATTTTTACTTGTTCGAGGTGCAGTTTTACTCGGATTTAGTCACAATAGGGAACAAAAGACTATCTTCCGATTAATGCTGATTTTAAAGGAATAGTTCACTTGAAAATAAAGGAAAATTCTGTCATCATTTATTCAATTGTGTGTCATTCCAAATTGGGTTGACTTTCTTCTGTGGAACACAAAAGAAGATATTCTGAAATTCTCTCTGTTCTTTTTTTTAATACAATGAAAGTCAATGGGATCCAATGATGTTTTGGATGCCATTTACTTTCATTGTCTGAAAAAAAATCATTCTTGCAAAATATTTTCCTTTGAGTTTCGCAGAAGATATCAAGTCATACAGCTTTGGAACAAGATGAGTGACAGAGGATGAGTGAATTTTCATTTTTGGGTAAACTATAACTTTAAGTAACAGCAGAGATGTATAAAGTACTAGAAACTCGGACTCAAAAAAAGTACTAAACTTTTGCTCTATCAAAAAAGTACTTAAAGTATATTCAACATTTTTTGTACTTAAGTATTGCAAGTAGTTTATTTTAAAATTCATTACTTAAGTACTAAAAGTAAAAGTACAAGTATTGTGTCATGTAATTATTAAAGAAAGCAGTCAAAAGTTTGAACTAGCAATCAAATAAGGCGCTTTAGCGGTATACAAATTTGCTTTGGCGGCTGCCAAAAAAATGTCATTACAGGACAACCCCTGCATTAGTTGTCAATGTGTGTGTCAATCAATACCATTACCCTATAAAACTGGCATGTGATTTAGGCAGCATGAAAGCCAACTTGCAACGAATGATTCGTAATTTTTTTATAATTGTAACGAGTAACTAGCAGAACATTAAAAAAAATAGAAGTAAAAGTATTAAATTGATCGAAAATATCTACTGAAGTAAAAGTAGAAATATGAGAAAAAAACAATACTCTAGTAGAGTACAGATACAGCATTTAAGTACAGTACTTAAGTAGTTCTACTTTGTTACTATACATCTCCGAGTAACAGAAAAACTAAAAACAGAAAACTTTTTATGCGTTTTGGCCGTCATTTTCACGACCACTGGGGGCGTTTTGGGGGCATGAAAACGCAAGCTTTTGAAAATGGGTTTCAAAGTTCAAGGTTTTGAAAACCATGCCTTTACCATATCCATGTAAAAACAAAAGAGTGAATTTGTGAACGGTGACGTCACGCACATGCATATTATGGGCCCTATTTTAACGAATTCTGAAACACAAGTGTCAAAGCGCAAGTAACTTTGTGGGCGGATCCCGGCGCTGTTGCAATTTTTCTGGCGGGATAAATGCCTCTTGTGCCCGCGCAAATGTAAAAGGGGTTTGTCTGAGGTAGCTTCATTATTCATAGGTGTGGTTTGGGTGTAACGTGAAATAAACCAATCTGAACGTGACATATGACATTTCCTTTAAAAGCATGATGAACGATGTGCGCTTGTTCTATGGCGCTATACTATTATAACGGCACATTTACTAGACGCGCTTCACATATCGGTTCACAGCCGAGGAGATCAATGTTCTCGTCAGGGCCGTGAAAGAAAGAGAAGTGACATTGTGGATGGGACAAACACGCCCAAATTAGCTTCGGTTCAAACATGCATATAATAATTTGGGTAAACGTGTAAGCTTCTATTTTTCCCATTGTCATGAACACAACACTAATTTCCCTCGTGTTTTAATAGTTTTCCTTATAATAATGTATCATTTGCAAAAAGTAAAATGCATCTGTGTAGATGAGAGAATCATCTACAGTGTATGCGCATTGTTCACACTGGCCAATCATGCGCGCTTAAAATAGCATCTGAAAGTACGCGCAACACGCCACTGACTTTAGACAGATTTTTTTTCTGGTCAGTGGCGCAATTGTTTTCTGGAACTGTAAAATAGCACCAGGGAATGTTTGCGCCAAACACGCCTCCTTTTTGTGCCGACCCGCCCAGGGAGCGCAAGTTCATTCCCTAGTTTACCGACGTGCGTCTGTGGAAGGAAAAAAGCCCGCTTTGCGCTGAGTGCAAAATAGGAATGATAAATGCATTTGTGTATAAAGCTATGGTATAAAGTCATTTGCGCTGGGTGCAAGATAGGGCCCTATGTGTTCGCGGGGTGTTTCTTGACAAAGTGACATCGCCATCTACTGGCCGGGAATGCACAATCCAGCCTTTTTAGTAATTTTCGCAGATCAGTTTGAACGGGGATCGGTTTGACATCGCTGTTGTCTGTTTTTTAGTACATCGTTGTCGTGTAAACACCTTAAAATTCAGACTCATAGTTGACCAATGAATTATTATTTTATATATATATATATATATATATATATATATATATATATATATATATGATTACATTTGGAGCTTTCAATCCTGAAGGAACTCTTAGGTGTACAATTTAATCAACTTCACTATTCAAATTCACAAAAATATTCCCTGCAGAGCATGTTCATTCAAAAGCGGTTTGACAAAAAGAGAAAATGGATAAAAAACAAGGCCATCATTGATTAACCTCATTGTTTAGACCATGTATTCAGGGAATAAGAGGAGGCCAGAGATGCTGTTTTGTCTGAGTTCGTGCGAGTCTGTGAAGCGTGTCTGTTTCCTTTAACATACAAGAAAATCATACTGCTTTGTAAGCAGGAATACAATCAACATGCTTTCTTGAGATACAAAGACCAGGATACTTTAGTTAATATTACTATCTGACTATATTATTAGTAATTCTTACTATGAGATCTCTTTTTAATACCTGACATTCTACTTTATGACTCAGTTTTATGAGGCTGAATTGGACATCCAGTGTTCATTAGAAAAACCTTTAGAAAATAAAGGCAGCTTCTTATTGTTGTTGTTTTTTTCAGGAACTGTGCTTTGGATGGACTGCTATCAGTAATGTTTTGACAAGCTGGATCAATTTAACTAGGCCAACAAGATTGAATTCGTTCTTTTAGTAAACACTGTCAAATCAAGATGTTGTGTTGTGTAAAAAAATGCATTTTAGTTTAGCTGTTATCCCACCAATAACACTTTCTAAATATGTATATCTTTGTGTAGCCTTTGAAATGATATATAATTGCGACAGAAAACAAAAGACAATTGCTTTCCAGCCGCTTCGTATCCAGGCAACGTTTTCAGCAGGTGAAACAGATCTACAAGGTTTGTATTAGCAGCAAATACACCTTTTCCTATGGGATTGACCTATTTCTTCACCATATACACATCTAAATGGCTTAGATTTCATGATTAAGATGGTTATATAATATTATTAGCAGATAATTAAATGTACTTAAATGTAGATCAGTAGGCTGTCTGCTGTAAAAGGAGAAAGTTGTTCCATAACAAATGTTTAATTGGTTCAATGTAAACAATAAGCAGTACCTTGGTCAATGACGTCTGGTTTAATAATCTCAAAATGAGATGGTAATATGGAGAGACTGCCAATGTTTTGACATCTACAGGTCATTAGATGCATCCGTGCAAGGTCAAAAGCTACATATTTTCCTGAGAATTACAAATCTGAATGGGATCAGGGTTCATGCAATGGCTAAATAGGCAGACCGAGTGTGGCTTTTAGGGTAAAGCAAAATCAAAAAGTCATTCAAAAAATGATATAATAACCCAAAGCTGTTGCCAGCATCTGTTTCTTGTTGTAATAGTTTTGTCAACAGATAATATTATTCATCCACCTTTTAATAAAGGAATGATAACTCATCCAGCTCAAATTGCTGGTGCCATAAGATACATTTTTTACATGATAAAGATACATTGTTTTTCATGTTAAAGGAGAACTCTGGTCCAAAATTAAACTTTGGTCTAATAAAACATTGGTACCTAGTGAACCATTCTCTGAGATTTGTTTTCATGACAAATCGAATGTAAAGAGTTTTATCTCTAAAAATGGTTTATGCGTATAATGCTAGTACTGGGGCATATACTAAGTAAAAAGAAATCGCCAGTTTATACCACTAACAAGGCTCAAAATAGCCCCACACTCACACACGTAACATAATGAGGTTTAAAGAATTGAGAACTTTGTAAATGTACAGACCGTTTAATAAGAAGATACTGTATAAAGACAGTTCACTTCGTGCATAAAGACAGGAGCCATCTTTGGAAACATAACTCTATAAGTTGAACCACGAACGCCATTCATACAGTTCAGAAGTTCACTGAACTTCATACAGTTCAGCTCACTTGGCACGTCATTCGTGGTTTGACTTGTCGTGACTGTTTTCCCAAGATGGTTCATGTCTGTATACACGAAGTGAACTGCCTTCTATTAAAATATCTTCTTATTAAACAGCCTGTACACTTACAAAGTTCTTAATGCTTTGTTTTGCATGTATGGACCCTCATTATGTTACTGTGTTAGTGTGGGGCTATTTTGAGTCTTGTTAGTGGTATAAACTAGTGATTTCTTTTTACTTAGAATATGCCCCCATTACTAGCATTATACGCTAAACAGTTTTTAGAGATAAAACTCTTTAAATTCGATTGTCATGAAAACAAATCTCAGAGAACTAGGTACCATTGTTTTATTAGACCAAAGCTTCATTATGCGCCAGAGTTCTCCTTTAAAGCAGAAAGCATACCTGTATATACTTACAGTCCAGCTCTAGAAGGCTTCTGACAGTATGAGTTAGTTCCTTAGCTTCCACAGCAAGAGCAGATGCAGTCCAGGGTGGTTTCTTCCCACCTCGCGATGCCAAGGTCTGAGACTGTGAGGCCAACTTTGGATCACTGGGAGAACTGAAAGACAAAGACCACAATGGTTTATTAATGCTGCAAGCAATTTCAGACATTTGAACTTGCTAACAATTACCTTAACCCCATTTCCACTAAACCTTTTGGAAAATAACACTTAGACATTCTGTTGACAATTAGTAACATTGCACCTTCATGTCAACCAACTCTCATTAGACTATTATTAGACTGTGCTAAATATCTACTAAACACTTTAAACTGATGGTCCTCCAACAGACATTCTACTGACTATAAGTAACTTTGCAAGTACATGTCAAATCTAATCTACTAACCCTCACAGTCCACTAATACTCATCTAATACTCTAATGAAAGTTAGTTGACATGTAGGTGCAATGTTATAGTCAACAGAATGTCTAAAGGGGACCATCAAAATAAAGTGTAGCTTAATTTTTAATAAAAATATAAATACTTTTTTTATTTTATTTTATGGTGTACTGTTCTCCCGAAACTCTCTCAGGTTGAAAACTGTGTCAGTCTTGTTTGATTTTCAGCTGACTTGTTATAAAACCTGTAGAAAACTGCACTACCTTTGACCTGAAATGAACAGCATGCTGGGCAGACTGGCATAAAAGAAGAGCCCAGCATGCCTCTAATAAAGGGTGGACTTTTTGCGGAAAGGACCCACTGACATAGATGGACCAGTGTTATGAAAACATATTACGAGACTACCACAATTTCAGGTCAAATCTGCAATGAATTGGATTAGACTGATTTAATTATTTGCATGTGTTTGAAACATTTAGGATTTTCTGCACAGTCTGATTTGAAACTTAATGAATTACTTGAAAAACATAGAAACCGAATTGGAATACATTACAAAGATAAATACTAAAATACAAGATAAATACAAGAATACTAAAATAAATAGATAAATACAAGAAACAGAAAATTATGAATTATACTATTATTGTGATTAATTATTGTAGAATGCAATTTTCAGAGCATTATGCTATATTTTGTTAGACATATAGTAGTGTATCATTTAAAAAAAATGTTTTTGTTAATGTAGCCCAATAATCCTGATTTTATACGAAAGAATTATTTAAATTTACGCTACCATTCAAATTCTTTAGGTTCGTGAAGATTTTTTTGAATGTTGTTGAAAGAAGTTTCCTATGGTCACCAAGGCTGCGTTTATAAAATCAAAATTAATAACCATAATATTGTGAAACAGTTTTCCATTTGAATGCATTTTAAAAAGTTATTTATTCCTGTGATGGTAAAGCTGAATTTATCATTCTAATATGCAGATTTGGTGCTCAAGAAACATTTCCTATTATTATTCTACATTTTGAAAACAATTGTTCTACTTAATATTTTTGTAGGAACCATAATATATTTTTTTCATGCTGTATATACACTCACCTAAAGGATTATTAGGAACAGTTGTTCAATTTCTCATGAATGCAATTATCTAATCAACCAATCACATGGCAGTTGCCTCAATGCATTTAGGGGTGAGGTCCTGGTCAAGACAGTCTCCTGAACTCCAAACTGAATGTCAGAATGGGAAAGAAAGGTGATTTAAGCAATTTTGAGCGTGGCATGGTTGTTGGTGCCAGACGGGCTGGTCTGCGTATATTCACAATCTGCTCAGTTACTGGGATTTTCACGCACAACCATTTCTAGGGTTTACAGTCACCAGATCTCAACCCAATAGAGCATCTTTGGAATGTGGTGGAACAGGAACTTCATGCCCTGGATGTGCATCCCACAAATCTCCATCAACTGCAAGATGTTATCCTATCAATATGGGCCAACATTTCTAAAGAATGCTTTCAGCACCTTGTTGAATCAATGCCACATAGAAGGCAGTTCTGAAGGCGAAAGGGGGTCAAACACAGAATTAGTATGGTGTTCCTAATAATCTTTTAGGTGAGTGTATGTAGTTATTATAAAGTTAAGCTATACATGTAGTTTTAATCATTTGCAGGCATTTGAGGTTAGGGCCAAAACAAACAAACAAACAAACAAAAAAACCTCCAGGAAATAATTTTTTTCTCTCACAGTGCTGAAAGAAATATGGTGACTGAAAACGGAACACCTCGCTTATATGATTTTATGGTGAAATGTGTTATTTTTCATGTTAACTCAAGTGTATTTTGACCAAGAACAATGCATTGTGGCTTTAATTCAGCAGCACAGCAAAAACAGACTCTGCGCTGAAACGACTGCTCTAATCTGTTAACATGGGTGCCAAAAAAAGCTTACGCATCTAGTGTGAAATGGGCCTGAGAAAACACATACAAATGTATACATATTTAGCATGTAAATAATTATCCCTCATCCACTTGATGCATTCAAGTTATATGATAAGATAAGACAAGCTCAATTGATATAACATCATGCACCCCTTCACAAAAAAGAAAAACCCTACACACACTCAAGGCAGCAAATTGCTGACAGACTTCATTTTGATTTATGAGGACATTTTCTAGCCCTAATAGACAAAGGCACAGCAGCCTCTTCGGTTGGTGAGGATGATCATTACGGGGGAAAAAGGGCAGAAAATGCAGGGGGCCATGTTGATTAGACCAAATCAACATCACTGCCACAGGAAGGTGTTGTACTGACCTCTAGTCATTAACTATCCCTGTCTGTCTGTGCCACCTAAGTCTCTCTTATAATAGAAAGAAAAGGCACATGGCTCCACAAGTTACCATTTACAAAACTCGTAAATACACGGCGCCATCAAAGGCAAACTTTAATGACTGTGTAAAGGTCCCTAAAGGAAAAGTGTCTGTTATTAAATCACTCTTTTCTACACACCTGTTGCTAGTGAAGTGTTGTATTGCTCTCATTAAAATCATTAGGTCTGCCCTAACAAAAGACCAACATGTCGTGAGCACAAGAATGATTACCTTACCTAAAGCCTCTTGGACCGCTTTGGTTTTCAGACAGGAAGCCTTGGACAGCCTGTAGGGTTTTAAAATGCAGGTGATTAGATTAGTCTATAGTTTAATGATTTAATGATGCATAAACATTTAACAGTGCAATTTGTATTTTTAATAATAATAAAAAAAATGCATTTGATCATTATTACCATAGTTTATAATATTAGATTAGTCCATAGTTGAATGATTTAATGATGCATAAACATTTAACAGTGCAATTTGTATTTTTAATAATAATAAAAAATGCATTTGATCATTATTACCATAGTTTATAATATTAGATTAGTCCATAGTTGAATGATTTAATGATGCATAAACATTTAACAGTGCAATTTGTATTTTTAATAATAATAAAAAATGCATTTGATTATTATTACTAAATAGTTTATAATATTAGTTTTTAATATATATATATATATATATATATATATATATATATATATATATATATATATATATATATATATATAAAATTACTACTACTATTCTTATTATTAAACAGTGTTTTAAAGGTGACGTACAGTGTATACAGTAGGTATACAAGCACATTCACATAACAGTAAAATTGCAATCAAAATCACATCTGATGCATGGTGTCCACAGTACAGTAAACAGATCTTTACAAGTTTACCGTTAACCATAAAGAGTGCAATGCTACATTATAACCATAATTAAACATTACTGTTTTCTTCAAATGTCATTATGTTGTTTGTTTTATGACAACATAAGTTCAGTGTGGCTGGTTGAGGTGGTTATGCATTATGTATTTCTACCATTATCTTAAACAGTGGTCAGATGTAAAGCCCAAGCTAATTAAAAAAAGTTATATTGTGGAAGGTGATATTTTTTCCTGTGTCCTTTGACAAATGTATGATTTACACAGTCCAAAAGAGTGCAAATTGATTTATGGGAATCTGGTAGTGCACACAGATGTCATATTCACTGTACAGTATGTTCTGACATTTTACTTTTTTTCCTCAGGTGCCTAATAAAAGGTTTATTGCAGATTCTCTGCTAACTATTATTAGTTCAAAAAATGCCTGTGTTGTTTGTAAGAACAGTTGAAATGATGAAGTAGATGCACTCTGCCTGTGTGACTAGATTCACCCACTTCATATGCCTGCATTGATGGTTGTCATCAGAAGAGCATTCCAGACCCTCATTTTTGGCTACAGCTTTTCTGGTTTAATGAGAAAACTCCATTTGGACAAGAGTGAGGCTGCTCTTTGACAAATCAACATATGAAGTGCAAATTGAAGTGCTAATATAATTAATTTAACAACCTGAGCTATTCAACATGAGCAATTTGTATGGTAAAACCTTATGTTAGGAAAAGAGGATGTAAATTCATTATGGAGTTGGTTAAATGTAATTGAAAATGAATATACATCACCTCCACAAACTGCAGAAGTTTACCCGTAGAGGTTTCAAAATCCTTCTTTACACTTTCACTTTTTCGTAGCTGGCATTCAAGTACAGAAATCCTTTTTTTCATGTGTTGTAGATCGTCCTGTGTGAATATTAGAGTTGTCATATTTAACAGCAAAATGTACTGTTTTCTATACATTAAAATGGCATGGATTCAGAAAGTGGTATAATATAAATTTGGAGATATGCCACTGGACAACTGCGTTGTTAGTCCATTGTTTTACTTATATTTTAGCTTAATTCCTGAAGGAGGGTGAGCTAAAATAAGAATAACACAAAGTGCAATAAATTTTCCGCAAAGCGATTGCAACAAAACGAAGAAAACTAAAGTTTTATCCTACATAATCGTTCATGTTATGAATCAAATAAAAGCATAAATGCAGTGATTAAATAAAAGTTTTTTCCTGGCGACATGCAAGGTTGCTAGCCAGATATTTCAAAAATAGCCTCATCAGCCCACGTCCACCCTGCAAGATCATGTTAAAGCCTTCACAGCACATCAGCCCAGTTACTGAATAATACAAAGCAAACAGTGACCTACTTTTTGTAGTACACGAGAGAGGAAAAACCCGGAGCGGGATTGTGCAGGGGATGTGGGTTGTGAAGGAGAAAGTGAGGCTAAGTGGAATACCTTGCCCGGACCGGGTTGCTCAGATTTCTGAGACTTCATTTCAGCTATCTCAGCCTCCAGGAGGTGGATAACCTCCTCGTAGTCCATCTCCATTCCTCGGGCCTGTTTCTGAGCTGCATCTGCCAGATGGATCCGGGTCCGCAGGGATCGGCTCTCCTCCATTGCAGATTTTGCTTCCTGCAACAGTGGTTTCACTTAGAATGGCATTGCTGAGAGTGCATATACAGTAGGACGCTACATTGCTCAGGGGCTCTTCCCCTGAACATTGCAAACTCATTGCACTTGAAGAGAAATGCCTGTAGAGTCTCTTCCCCCCTCCTTCCTCCATGACTTCCCACAGCATGACAAAGCACAGCTCTGCTTCTTTTAACGTACACATTTGTTAAATACAAACTTCATTAGGATTTGATAAAGAGGCTTAAAAACTAAACATGTGCAAGTTTCTGTAGGTACTGGAAGACTAGAACTACACTGTAAAAAAATCTGTTAAATTTACAGGAAAACCCTGGCAGCTGTGGTTACCAGAGTTTTCCTGTTAAAACATTCTAGGTTTTACAGACTTTGACCGTATTTAATTTTACAGCAATAAACCGTGTCTCATTATCTGATATAATGTTAATTTACTGATCTTTTGAAGTATTAATATCTGTTTTGTTCATTGTAATACACTGACTGCCAACAATCACAGCCGTAATGAGAGTCAAATGATCAATCAAAGCTCATAATACTGTAATCAGATATAAAAAAAATATATATATATATATAGAAGCTGCACAGTGTCATTCACACAAACATTAAACACCATCATGGTAACATGTTGAAATTTAAAAAATACAATAAGTATTAATTTAACAACATTAAATGTAACATAATACCCTAATGTACATAACTGATTAGAAAAATAACTAAGAAAATTACGAAGAAACAGTTAAAATACATTAAATATGAAGTGTCACGCAGGGAATTGTGGGAATGTCAATATACATTTTTCACTGTAAATCATACAATGACTTCTTTTTCACTTCCAAAAACTGTAAATTTAACAGTATTTTACAGTAAAATTACATTAAACATACCATTATTTATATCACAGTTATTTACCGTATATAGTAAGGAAACTTTCTGTTAACCAATTAACAGTTTTTCACTGTAGCATTTTTACAGTCTTTTACTGTTAAAATCACGATCATTTTTATACAGTGTAGTAAAACAAACTGTTACATAATACAGGTATCTGAAGGTGTTTTGGCATTAATGAAAACCACAACAACATCGGATACTTGTCAGCACTGGCATCAGTCAATAGTCATCAGACAAAGGAAAGGTAACTTGGGTCATTGTAATTATGCAGCTGTGGGATATGATAGCACTTTAAAGGGTTAGTTCATCTCACCCATGTGGTCCCAAGCCCGTAAGACCTCCGTTCATCTTCAGAACACAGTTTAAGATATTTTAGATGTAGTCCGAGAGATTTCTGTCCCTCCATTAAAAATGTATGTTTGATATACTGTCCTTGTCCAGAAAGTAAATAAAGACATCATCAAAGTCGTCCATGTGACATCAGTGGGTTAGTTAGAATGTTTTGAAGCATCAAAAATACATTTTGGTCCAAAAATAACAAAAACTATGACTTTATTCAGCATTGTATTGTTTTCCAGTTCTGTTGTCAATCGGCGTTCAGTGACGCAAGACGCTGCTGGATGTGGATTATAATAAAAAACTCTTCCTCTGTATTCGAAATCCTTAGACATGTTGCGAAGATTGTTTTGTTCACACCGTAACGTCTGCCTCACACTGTAAATGAAGCTCGTGCGCACTTATAACACGTCAGCAGTGTCTTACGTCATCAGCATCACTGAACACGGCTTGACAACAGAACCGGAAGAGAATACAATGCTGAATAAAATTTTCAATGCGTCAAAACATTCTAACTAACCCACTGATGTCACATGGACTACTTTGATGATGTCTTTATTTCCTTTCTGGACAAGGACAGTATATTCGGTACATACATTTTCAATGGGGTGACAAAAAGCTCTCTGACTGAAATCTAAAACATCTTAAACGGTGTTTTTTCATTTTTGGGTGAACTAACCCTTAAATGAATAGGTGATATGAAAACAAAAAATTAAAAATAACATGGTAAGAATCTATAGATGAGCAGTGTGTGGTAGTTCACAATTATGAGTAACTTTCCTATTCCAGACCTATTAGACCTATTAGGATGACTTTTGTTAAGGATTTATGCACATTTTTGGGACTTGAAGGAGCTGGACCCCATTTCTTCACATTATATCCACTGAAGGGTCTAAGACATTTTCTAAAATAACTGAAAATGCGTTCGTCTGAAACAAGATTGACATATGCATCTCGAACGGCTTGAGGGTGAGTAATGCATGGTTTAAATATAATTTTTGGCCGAACCATCCCTTTAAGGGTACCCTAAAAAGGCGGATGTTGACGTATGGTCAAAAGCGTCAGTTGTATGACGTCTTGGGATGAGACTGCGCTGCAGTGAGATGGCAGCCTGCCCCACAGCTCAATAGGTCTTTGCCACCGGAGTAGAGAGAAAACCCACAGGCATTGGAGGGGTGCTTAGGGTCTTAGGCACTTAGGAATGGAATGTGAAACTCACTGGAACTCACCATCACACCAACACTGACTGGAAGCTGCTCGTCTAGAAGATTCTCAAAGATAATCAGAGAATAGGCCGCAGAAGTGAAGAAACTCGTTGGCTCCGAAGCGAACATTTGCATATTGCCAGCATTCTCCTTCTTATAGCCAGGCGGTGGGGTGGAGTTACGCCATACAAATTCCACAGACCCATGGCATTTCCTTGCCATTGGCTCGTTTTATATCTTTCGAAGATGAAAGACTTCTAACTTAGAAATCTTTCATCTTCGAAAGATATAAGCGAACCCCATTCGTCAACATCATCCAACGTAATTCGAAGTGACAGCGAAAGGGAACCTATTTTACTCATTATGAGCATTATAAACTTATTTAATACACCAGGAATAACTTATGAAAAGGGTACAGATAATTACCCTCTGAAAGAACTTGACTTATTAAATGGATGGATGGATCTTACATTGACTCTTTTCTAGCAGAGAGGCATTTCAATTAGCACTTATGTCCATTTAGCGTCCACGTATTATGGAGAATATCTAAAGTTTATTATAAGGATTGTGTGTTGGTTACAGTTAATGTAATTTTCAAAGAATGTGGAATTCAAAGGGACATATAACTCTGTCCCGGAAATTGTGAAAAACAGACGCAGGTGGCTGGGGGAAAAATAATACGAATTCAATGAACTTTGGAAGCTGGTGTTAAGCCTTAGAGTCTCAAGAAGAAGGGGATGCATTTGTGCAAGCTGTATATATTTCAAAAGTCTGGAGTCGGTAAGATGTTTGTAATGTTTTTGAAAGAAGTCTCTTATTTCATCAAGGCTGCATTTATTTGAATAAAGTAAAAAATGCAATTCTAAAAATGTGATATATTTCTATGGCAAGCTGTATTTTCAGCACATGATCAATCATTGCAGTCAGGTGATCATTCAAAAATCATTTTGATATGCTAATTTGAGAGCTAAAAAACATATCTTATTATTATCAATGTTTAAAACAGTTGTGCTGCTTTGAAATTTCAAAATAAAGGTTAATAGAAAGTGCACAGAATGTTCAAAATTTGACTTTTGTATCTGTCTGTGTGTGTGTTTGTGTGTTTATACAGTATACATTTCTCATTTTAAACACAATGCTGCATTTTATTATATTCTTGCAAGAATAAAACCATTTGTGTAATAAAATTAAGATTTAATTTAATATAAATTAACAAAAGTGTTAATAATGTCCACAATTTTGATTCAAAAGCAAATTTATGTTTTTATTTTTTAGCTTATTTTTTTAAAGAATTTTAAGAAGTTCTTTAAATGAGAAAACAAAAAATATAGGGTACTTCTCGAATTCGCTCCCTAGCTCCAAAGGTCCTTCCTGGCTCACTGCACATTGGCACAGTGATGACTCTATTTTATAAAATAATTTACTTGTTACATATACATGTAACATTTCAGCCGTAAATACATGAGAAATGTTAGCTAGATTAAGTTAATTACCTGTCTAGTGATGCGTTTATACTGAAATATAATTAAATAATGTTTTTTTAAACATCTATTGTGTGTCATTATGTGCAGTGAGTTGACTTGCATGATTTATGTTTCACACTTTCAGACCTTCCATTAAGAAGACATGGAGAGCATCAATGCTCCTGGTTTTCATGGTGCATTGTGGGACTTTCAATGGAGCAAATATGTCAGTGCACTGGTAGGATTTTGTAATTGAGACAGGCTGACTCCCTCCCTGATCATAGTTTTTTCTCTTTGAAGACCAAAGCAACTCTCCATCGTATCCATAACCCCAGAGCACAATGCAAAGATAAGATTTAAATGGAGAGTTCTCATCTTAAGGGTCACATGGACCAGTCACAAGTCACACCTCACACCGGTCACGGCTGCCCCCGCACACGTTTTGCTGTAGCCGGGTGTGCACTGCGTGGATGGCGATGTTGCCAGCACATTTCTTGCAAGAGAGGAGGCTTAAAAGCCCACAGCTTCAATGCTGAACAGCCTTTCAGCCTACCTGTTGCTCTAATGGCAGATATAGAAGGTAAAGTGTGGGTGGAGGTGAAGAGAGCAGAAAGGATTCAGCACTAGAGAAAGAAGTTTTACAGAAACATGCAGGGCTTTAAAAAGCTTTTTACACCACGGGGAACGTACTAGATCTAATAGCGCTCCAACATGATGAACTGGATATGAACTGAGCCCTCTGTAGTGCTCCAAGAGGGTGCAGCTGCGACTACGCAGACTGGAGCAAAGCACTCTGGGAAGGGGAGACAGAAGTTGCATTGACCCTGACGCCAATTGAAACGCCACAGGGCCTCGAACAGCTGACCAAACATTCAGTGTGTCTCGCTGAGAAAGATATAACAGCATTTTCCTCTTTATTTAGATCATCTCTTAAGGTAAACCACAATTTTGGTTTTGCGAGAGAAACGATGCCGCCAGCGGTCGGGTCGATACGAGGGCATTAATAGTTTACCAAACATCATATACCATATAAACTAGTTTTTACAGTACCTCCTGCCCAAACTTGCCAACACAATGTGAAGGTGTTCAAACGTGTTCTAGGTGTTTTTAACATTGCTTAAAAGGTACAATATTTACGATTTTTGTAATAAAATATTCAATAACCGCTTTCACGGTGTGATATATTTCACGCATTTGAATACTTACATTATCCCCAAAATTCCCAAGGATTTGTAAATCCAGAGAAATTACAGTTTTAAATAATGGCTCGTCCCTTGTCATTGTCTTTTATATATCTATGATATAGTATCTTATATGCCGCTGTTGTGTTGTTCAGTCATCATGGTTCATGATTATTGATTGAGAGTATAAAAAAATAAATAAAATCGTAATCAACTGAGGGAAGCAGGCTAGAGAATTAAAACTAGGATCAATATCGGAGTGGTGTTTTTTAGGATGGAGATACTTTAGCTTCGCGACAAACTTGGACTTGATAGTGTTTTAACAGACAAGTAAGCAAATATATATTATTTATTGTACACATACCATTATATTGCACTTTGTTTGTACTTAAGTACTTTAGTCTGGTGACCAAGCCTATGGCAGTGAAATTAAATACAGTATGTGTTTCACAAACATATTTAGCAGTTACTTGCAAATGGTGGGCTTGTTCACATGTACTTTTAGTACGATTGTTTTTAACGTAAAAAAAAAAAACTGTGCAGTATTAACCCACCAAATAATTTGATACATATCAGGTCACATATCAGTGAACAGTCTACTATAGCTTTAAATTTCACGTTCCTTGCAGCTAGTTCATTATGATGGCATAAAATAGTGTGATCAAAATTTCAGATAATACAAAAACTAATTTATTAGATGATGTATAATTATTTCAATTTCTTTTACTACTTTATTTTTATACATTCGAACAAATTACAACAACGAACTAAACATTCCTTAACAATGGTGGCCCAAATAAAAAAAAATATAGAAATAGAAAAAGTTAAAAATATATATATTATTATGTAAAAAAAATTAATGGTTATATTATGTATCTTGTAACCATCTCGTAAAAAAAATAAATAAAAAAAAATAAAACTTTTTTCTCTCCATTGACTCATTTTTGGTGGTTTCATCCAATTAATTTTTCGTGCACATAATAAGAGTACATGCAGAAAATATCTCTGGTTTTGACTACAAAAATCTTAATAATATAGATTTTTAATAATTTGGACATTCCTAAAATATTTGTGTGTGGTCTCCTCCCTTCCCACACTCCCTCCAATATTTCTCTATTTCTGGATTATCCACAAATTTTGATATTAACCACACATTCGTGAATTCAACACATCTCTACATGGTGAAAATTACATCTCCCATCGTTCCACTCTCCATCATAGCGTCATCAATCTTTGTCTTTGTTAAGAAAATGCAACCTCTGGCGGCAAAAACATTATAGATTGTATCTTCAATGGCGAAATCAAAAAGAGCCCATCAACAAGTCTCTATTCTGGTTTATAAATATTACTCCAGAGTCTCTTTCAATGCAAGTCTGTGGGATATTTGTTGCCCATTCTATTGCACACACTATGAATCAAAAGTTGGGGATTTTTTTTTTCAAGTTTTAAGTTTCTTATCCACACCAAAAATACAGTAAAATGTAATATTGTTACAATTTCAAATTTGAATACATTTTAAAATGTAATTTATTTTTTAGCAGCCATTTCTCCAATCTTCAGTATCACAAGATAATTTAGAAATCATTCTAATATGCTGATTTGGTGCTCAAGAGTCCTTTCTTATTATTATAAATGTTGAAAACAGTTGTGCTGCTTACATTTTTTGTGGAAATCATGATAATTTTTTTGCAGGATTGAAAAGAAATCTCAAAAGAACAGCATTTATTTGAATTAGAAATCTTTTGTAACATTCATATCTTTACTGTCCCTTTTAAATCATTTAGCAAAAATGTGTCTATCCTGAATAAAATAATTAATTTATTTTATAAAAAGACTTACTGACTTTTGAACAGTAGTATATTAAAGATGAAAATCGATTGCTTAGAAAGTTTATAGGGCACTTCTTCTCAACAAACCACATGATTCGTATCATTCATGTCTGTAGCACACAAGCAAAACTTAAGTATGGTTAATTAATTTAAACAACCCCCTAATATCAAGCATATGTACTGGCAAATTGTTTTGGCAAAATTGACACGCAGCAGAAGGATCAGAACGCACTGCTATCATATTAACGGTCTAACAAAAATCATTAAAGTCAAATTAATCTTGCCTTGAATCCAGAAGCTCTTTGGATTTGGGTTTATGTAACAGACACTTCTCTGAGATAGAATCCAAAGGGCTAGTGGGAGCCTGTTCTTTATAACTCACAGAAAATAACTATTTCCATACACCATTTTCCATCCCTCAATGCCCTACATACTTCATCTCCCACATGATGTTCTAATGTGGGTGTTTCAAGCTTCCATAGTGAGCACAACGCACCGAAAATAGATTTTTGGATATTGCTCATAGACATTTTTTTTATACAGGGCTTCTAAGAAAATAATGCATTTTCAGCATTTACCATTCATGTACAGAGCACCTGCATCTCACCTTTAAGGATCTAATGGTACATGTGCCCAGAGCTCCCCCTGTGGCATATCTAACACAGTACGGTGACAATGTCAAAAAATAAAATAAATAATTATATATATATGACTTGACACTTGTTTAACAGCAAAATAATGCTATTTCTGAGCTTTCACCATGGAAGTCAAACCCATTATTGTAGTATTACACTGCTTAATTTGTCTAGATTAAGTTTTATTACATTTATTATTAAATAAATAGTTGCATGTCGTTGCATGTAGAACTTGCTTCTACAACTTAAGCAAAAAAATATTTGCTCAGTTATTTTGTTGCCTTAAAAGTGCTGATAAATAGGTTGCAAACTTTTCTTGCAGCTAAGCTTTTGCATTGTGCCTCGTACACATGCACTGTGAATATTGTAACCTGCTTATATGAGCAACAAAATGAATGTGTGCCATTTACATTGTTTATGGTGCGAAACAAGCGTAAGAATGAGTTGCGTACCTGTTTAACTTTTGTTAGTTCTTGATGCATCTTATGATTAAGGCTCTCGGATTCTGCAAGCTTATCCTGTTAGAACAGAGATCTTCACATGAGTCAGCATTAGAGTTAGCTCACTCATTCTCACAAACAGGATTAATGAGAGCCTCGTTCAATAACACATGAATGAAAGTCACACATTCCAGCATGTGACAGTGTTTAAAACTGTTGTCAAAGTGGTACCTGTATTCTCTTCAGCTCTCTCAAGGCCTCAATGTGGTCTTTTCTTAAGTCTCTCCATCTCATCCAGATCATCAGAGTCCGATAAAGATGGCTTTTAAAAGAATAAATAATAATATACATTACATATTAGTGCTGTATCGTGAAAAAGCAAATATATTAAGCATATATATATATATATATATATATATATATATATATATATAGCCTCCATGTGGCCACGGGAGGCTGTGCCTTATCATGAACAAGTAACGGCTGAAGGCGTTGTTAGGCACGAACGCAAAGCAGATTTATATATATGAAAATAAAATTTTCAGCATTTATAATATATATATATATATATATATATATATTATAAATGCTGAAAAATACAAAGTCCCACAAGACATAAATATGCATATCGTTCCCATGAGTTCCTAATACATTAGCACAATATAATAAATTATTCACGTGGCACACACACACACACGCATGCACACACAAATAAATAAAATAAATAATATAATATAAATAAATAAATAAATATATAAATAAATATATATATATATATATACATATATATGTAAATATGTGTGTGTGTGTATATATATATATGTGTGTGTGTATATATATATATATGTGAAGAAGTTCAGATGCAAAAGCCTCTAAATGCCATTTTTATCAAGCTTGTATATTTAAGTTCAGTAATTTCACTTAAATGACAATTAATAGGTAATCTTCATTGCCATTTAAGTGAAATTACTGAACTTAAATATACAAGCTTGATAAAAAAGATCATTTTAGAAGAAAATTTCAAATGGCATTTAGAGGCTTTTGCATCTGAACTCTTCTATATATATATATATATATATATATATAACATACAACACACACACACACACACACACACACACACACATTATAATTTTTTTTGTCCGCATGTCATATGCAGGACTCCTTAAAAAAAAACTATAAAAACATAATATATGAAACATTTATATAAAAGTAATATTCTATATAAATAATATATACATTATAATTTTAAAAACATTGAAAAATAATAAAAAATATAGTTTACTGTATAATTTTATATCAATTTATCAATGCACATTTAGTATGCGTGCAATAATAAAAATCATTTGCACTTACTGTAGGGTTTGAAGGACACTCACTGAGATCATCTGATGTCAATCTCACTACTTCCTGTTCCAAGTCAGACTTGGACGAGCAGTTTAAAGAGTTCCTTTGTCACTCTCTAAAATCTTACAGGAGAACAATTCTTATGAAAATACGTTCAGTCACACAAAACTTTTAAACATTTTTTTAAAAAGTTTATTTTTTAAACAAACCTGAAATAAATGTACTGAACAAGTAAGGAGAGGTAAAAAGCCACCAGTACATAAACCACTACAACATAATGAGGATTGACAGAAATTATTCTCACCGCCATAAGCCACTGTCCCTCCTGGGTTCAGAACGCAGTCTCTCTCTCAGAGTCAGGACCTGAGAGTCATTCGGCTTCAATCCCAGTGCCTCCAGTGTCTGTGGACAGAACAACCACCCTTAAGTTACACCAGTATAATGTCCTCACTACCACTGACTCTCTTCTCTCTCTCTCTCTCTCTCACACACACACACACACACACACACACACAAGTCACCTCAATGTCTTTGTATAAAATGTCTAAATAAATACTCTAAAAAAAATATATATTTTTACACAGTTAGTACCGAATGTGTGTGTGTATATATATATATGTATATGCACAATTATATAAATATTTAATTATATAATATATTGTAGATATATTTTTATATATATAACATTTTTAGCAAGATTTCTACTCCAGAAGATTGTTTTATAGTAAAATGTAAATCTTTCTAAAACTTTTCCATGCTTTAGACTGTTTTCTGTATCAACAGATCTACAGATTGCGCTGCACTACACTGAAGCTGTGGCATAGTCTCTATTGATTTTCCCATCATACGCAGTAGAAGTGGATATAGGATTGTACGCTAACTGCACATATTGTTCAACAGTGGAATTAACTCACACCACACATGATAGTAAAAACCAAAAAAGATCAATACAGTACAGAGACTGATGGGTAGCTAATCATTAAAGCCCGGCGGAGGGGGGTGACCAACGCTTGACCTTGCCGTAAACAAGAGATGTTTCTGTAATTCGGTACTTTGTCAGACATCGTCATTCTCTAATTGAAAGGATATGATAATGCAGACCTGCTCTATTTTCTCGGGCTTGAGTTCGAAGCTGGGAATTGAGGACGGAGGTTTTGAGGGTCTGCAGGTATTGCTGGGATTACAGGCAGCGGTTGCATCTGGGCAAATAGAAAAGAATAAAAATAAGTTAAACTGCACAAAAAAGCTCTTTTGCAAAACAGCTGTTTGTCATTTTGGTGAAGCACATCACATATTTTAGTAAGACTCTTACATAACTCAATGTGAGTATAATCTATCGGAGTGGATTGCTCACAGTGGGGGCCCAATAAAGTGTTTGTGCAAAAAAAGTGTCACTGCATTATATAACAAAATATCAAACTAAGTGCTATTTATTTTATATATAAATATATATATATATATATATACAGTGCCTTGCAAAAGTGGCCTTGAAGATTTTTTTTGTTTTTAAAATAAGTCTCTTCTGCTCACCAAGGCTGCAATTTTTTGATAAAAAATACACAAAAAACACAGTAATATTGTGAAATATTATGACAATTTAAAATGACTTTTTTATGTTAATATATATTAAAATGTAATTTATTCCTCTGAAAAAAAGCTGAATTTTTCAGCATCATTACTCCATCTTCAGTGTCACATGATCCTTCACAAATCACTCTAATATGATGATTTTATGCTCCAAAAACATGTATGATTATTATCCATGTTGAAAACAGTTTTTTCATTTTTATTTCAGGATTCTTTGATTAATAGAAAGTTCAAAAGAACAGCTTTTATCTGAAATGGAAAGCTTTTGTTACATTAAACACTACCCTTAAAAAGTTTGGGGTCAGTAAGAATTTGTATTTTATTTTTGGGGGAAATAAATAAGAAATCAATACTTCTATTCATCAAGGATGAGTTACATTGATCAAAAGTTACAGTAAAGACATTTATAATGTTAGAAAAGATTCTAATTAAATAAATGCTGTTCTTTGAACTTTCTATTCATCAAAGAATCCTGAAATAAAAATGCAAAAAACTGTTTTCAACATGGATAATAATCATACATGTTTTTGGAGCATAAAATCATCATATTAGAGTGATTTGTGAAGGATCAGTGCACTGACTGGAGTAATGATGCTGAAAATTCAGCTTTTTTCAGAGGAATAAATTACATTTTAATATATATTAACATAAAAAGTCATTTCAAATTGTCGTAATATTTCACAATATTACTGTGTTTTTTTAGTATTTTTTCTATCAAAAATTGCAGCCTTGAGTGAGCCAAGAGAATTACTTTAAAAAGATAAAATCTTACCGACTACTAAACTTATATATATATATATATATATATATATATATATATATATATATATATATATATGTATATATATATATATATATATATATATATATATATATATATATGTAAAGTTCACATTTTTGAAGCCTTTTTTTACAAGAATATGTATTGTTCACTTTCTAGCTGTCAGACATTAGCGCAATTAATTATGTTCATAATAAATCATTTGTTTGCAGAAGGCATTTGCTATTTCGTTTTTTTTTTTTTGTTTTTTTTTTGTGTGTGGTTCTGTATGTACTTGTTTGTCCAATATGAATAATTGTTGTTGTTGTTGTTGTTGTTTATTTGATTGGTGTTCTTTTGTGATGGCTGTGATGTACTTTCAGGACCCCCTCGAATCCGAGATGTTGCATCTCAGGGGGTTTATCCTAATCAAATAAATGTACATACACTCTTGCGCCATCATTCAAAAGTTTGGAGTCAGTGAGTTTTTTTTTTTTTTTAAGAAATTAATACTTATCTCAGCAAGAATGCATTAAAGAGTAAAGCCATTTTTTTATCAAATAATGCAGCCTTGGTGAGCATGAACAGACTTCTTTGTAAAACATCTTACAGTCTAAAAAAGTTTAACAGTAATGTAATTGTTACTCCAAAAACATCTGAGGCACTTCGGGTCAACAATTTAAACTCTCATTTAAATATGACACCATTATACTGTATTTGATCCGTTATGATGGCCTGTATAAATGCGTTGTGTACAACAGGAATTAAAATTGTTTGAACAGGCTGTTTTTTCTTCCTCCATAAACCCAACCCTGACTAGACCTGTGGACAGGAGAGAAAGCACACAATGCTTTGCTCAAAATAGTGCCAACCTTGTCAAATCCTCTTATGATGAATAACTGCAGAGTGTAACTGAACTCATAGGTTTGTGAACTGACCATGAACTCACTATCTCATAATTTATTGTTCACTCATTCATTATCCGCATATTTATTTATCTTTTTTGGAGGGGGATTTATTTCCTGACAATGATTTCTTGGAAATTAAAATCCCTTTTAGAATAATATCAGACAGTTGCCTTCACAAATGCGGCATAAAAAGGGGGTCTCAATTAAGCTTTTATTCATTTTCATTACCTGAGACTTGAATATTATGGAGAGGGGACATGGTGGTGGAAAAAAATATGAGATGGTAGCCTTGGGAGGAAAAATATTAAGTCAATGGTTTTGCATTCTCTGGCAAATGTTTTGTGTTCCCCTGAAAAACTTTTAATTTCATGTTTGTTGTTCAGTACAGCTGATTAAATATGCTTTAAAATAAATAAATAAATAAATAAATAAATTCACAGCTGAGAGGAGCTTTATCAAAGGTTCTCGATCAATGAAATGAAACCCTGTCCCAAACAGAGCTCGGTATCCTCGATTTCACCTGGAGTTATGTCATGTTGATGCTAATATGCATTTTCAGAACCATGCCAGCAGGATTATTTTGAGTTTCAAACACAGCCTCTCTTTGGCACATGGCTGTCTAAACATCTGCTGAACAGGTAGTCTAATCCAGGCTATGACAGAATGTTCTTTATCTGAGTTTCAGACTGTTCACAAGTAAAATCACATTTACAATGCATCAGAATGTGAAAGGCTGCACAGATAGTCCTACACCATTTGTGTATAAACAGGGTTTCTACAGGTTTCACAAAGTCAAAATTAAGATTTTTTAAGACCATTATGAATGAAATTTAAGACCTACATCACGAAAAAAAAAAACGTACAAAGGAAATGCGTAGCGAGTCTCAAAATTATTCGCAAAGTAATTTCGGTCCCGTGATTTTGGAAATTTGTTCTGTTTCTGTTTTTATCAAATCCCCTATTCCAAAGCGCGTAATGTAGGCCGTATTATCTTTTCCGCACCTGAAGGAAACATCGTTTGAAACAATGAAGGACTGGTGTCTTGTCGTCGTGTGGAGAACCCAGAGCATCTCAAAACTAGCCAAACTATTAGTTTTGGCTCTGATCAAAAAGCAAAATCCAAATCAGCAAAATCGGATCCAAAATTCAGATATTTCAAGCTAAGTATCGCTAAACTTCCACGTCCCCAAAGATGAATAAAATCCGTTTTATGTCTGTCTGTGGTATCTGAGATACCCGCCAATAACACAAAACCTCAAAACTGATTAGCTGGTGCATGTTGGTCTATTTTGTAGTAGTGATACAGCGAATTAAGAACTACAACTACGTAATATAAATAAAAAAAAACATTCCAAAGCGCTGCGGGAGCATTTCAATGGGATTTACATGGACATAGGAAAATTAAGACCCATTTAAAAAAGATTTAAGACCTAGAACACAATACTTTTTTTGCAATTTTAAGACTTTTTAAGGCCTTAAATTGTGATTTTGAAATTTTAGACTTTTTTAGACTTTTTAAGACCTCGCAGAAACCCTAAAAATTGGGAGTGCCTATGGTTAGTTCTGGGTTCAAAACAAGTTAAGATAGCAACATTTGTGGCATTCTGTTAACACAGAAAAGATCTTTTAAGTTTATAATTTTGACTATTTTAATGCAAAATGTAGTTATAGTAAAGCACTTACCATCTTGTATTTGTTTAAAGTATGTTGTTTTTTATTGACGCATGTATACGTTGCTTAATTGTCAAATGTAAGTATTTCAGGTGCAAAGTATTTGGTCACGATACTTTATTGTCCAATTCTCCCAAACAACTATTAACTATGACTTTTGCCTCAATAAACCCCTAATTAACACTTATTAGTTAGTAAGGTGGTTAAGTTTGGATACTGGGTAGGATTAATGAATGTAGAATATGGCCAAGCAGAGTAAGAATGTGTGCTTAATAAGTACAGATAAAAAGTCAATGTCATAGTAATATGCATGATAAACAACAACTAGTTAATAGTGAGAATTGGACCCAATTGGAATTTATTTATCATTGTTGCATTTTAATTTAAAAAACGTATTTATTTTAATTTTGAAAGTGAAATGTGACCTGTTTTATAAGAATGCATATAGAGCACCATATGTAATGTATTGTAATATTTCTTTGCCTGCATGTATTTTCATTGTATGATCCTTACTGTACTATTTGTGTTTTTTTGGATAATTTTCTGTAATAACCTACTTTGACACAAACTTAGTATTAAACTTAGAGGGAATAGGGTACCAGTACCAGAGTTGGCCACTGTGGTGCAGGCACTCTCAAGTGAGGACACAGGGGTGAGATTAGGCTTTCCTATTGCTGGTTGGATCTGTAATGAAAGACACAAACTGAAGCCTTGAAGAAAGCATTATCTCAAGCAGTGCCAAAGAACATTTAATGCATTTTTGAATCTCTCTTTCCAGACTGGAATCAGCCACAGTCTTACGTCTTACCTTAGCAAGGTCTACAGAAGGCAACGTCTTCACTTCCAGAGTTGGGGTGCTGGCTATCTTGGGAACGAGAACTCCAGGGGGCCTGAGTTGGGGAGTTGAACTGCAGGGAGGTTGAATGGAGATGGGGCTGTGGGGTCCACTGCTGGAGCCAGAAGAGAGACCTTCGTCTGATAAACGCTATCTCTACTGTAGGGTCTGGTCTGTAGGGTCAAACAGTGACATGTGTAAACATATGACCTTACAGTCTCTCACCATAGCATCTGTCTTGGATAGAAGTGAACTCTCTAGGCATATTTTCCCTATGTTGCAATTCAGGGAAGATTGTCTTGAAAGGTTGTGTTTATGTATAAATATGTCTGAGTTTTAACCTGAGTTTTGTTCGAGTGAGTATGATTTTGGCTTCTTCATGTGTTACTCCAACGAGAGACTCCTTATTGATGGATATGAGCTGGTCCCCGGCCTTTAGTCTCCCATCCTAGAGAGACAATGAGAAAAACATTTTACTTAATTTAAATTTTCTCCAGCTTAATTTACTTCCCTTCAATTTGCATTACCATTCAAAAGTTTTGTTTTTGAATAAGTCTAATATGCTCACAAAAGCTGCATACGTGTGATATCGTAATATACAGAAAAACAATAATGGTGCAAAATATTATAACAATTTGAAATAACTGTCGTCTATTGTAATGAATTTTAAAATGTACGTATTTTCTGCTGTGATGGCAACTCTGAAGTTTCAGCATCATTACTCCAGACTTAAAGGTGCTCTAAGCGATGTCACACGTTTTTTAGGCCAAAATTTTTTTGTCACATACAGCAAACATCTCCTCACTATCCGCTAGCTGCCTGTCCCCTAAACACACTGTAAAAAAACAGTACGACACGCTCAACACACTGCTAACAACAAACTGCGGGCGACCCGTCTACGAAACATAACAAACTGTTCCTGCCAATAACTGACAAGAAGGCCCTGGGGGAGGGGTTTGGGGGGTCAGTGCGCGGGTTGAGGAGGAGGGTCAATCTAGCCTCATGTTTTGTTTGAAAATACTTTAAGAAGCTGTATGCAAGACATTTATTTCAACTAATCATAAATTTTCCCTGAATGTCACTAGACATTAAGAAATCACGTTCATTTCAAATACTTATATCACTGACAACTAGGGCTGTCAATATTCCTCTATAATACTATTCGAATTCCATTCCATATTTTATGTAATATTCGAATAATATTCAAATATTAAATGCTCAAATTCATCCTATTATTAATATTTACAACATTACACATTCTTATGGATCGCCAATGCCACTATAGCCTGTGGTTGTTGTTACACGTTCTGTCCACTGAGAGGGACATCTAACATTACTACAATAAACATTTAGATCGCTTTCTTATTAACAATAAAAAGCGGAACAAACGCGTGTCCATCGATATTAACTACCAGCTATACAGCGTGCCAATCTTGAAAATACAGCTGTATTCTAATAATAACTTAGCTCACCTTATTAGATAGGCTCCTTGCATGCTGGCTAATAACTTTTTTTAAAGCTGGTTCTCGACATTGACAGCGCTGTGTTGGACTGATTTGTGCAGCGGTGTTCCAAAGGGCAACATGACATCATGACTTTTGCCGTCAACATACACGCCACTTGACTTGAAAGTATATCAACTTTTGACGCCACTTGACTATCCTATATGCATTTTGAGCCATTTCATGAGATCAGTCTGCAAAGTGAGAGAAAGCACGCGGGACTGGCTCCGCGCTGATGTATGTTATGCGCGCAGTATGTTCTCGCTTCTGGATTCGGGAGATTTTAACTAATTTGCGGGCATCAAGGAGACGCTATCAATATGCGGGAGACTCAGGATCTTCCGAGAGACTTGGGATGCCTGTATGGGAAACCCTGATGATAGCCTACAGCTCGCAAAGGTGCACAAGTTGCGTTACGATTCAAAAACATTATTGTTCATTAGACGAAACAAAACAGCATTTAATTTTCAAATGCGTGTAAGCCGTGAAGATCATATATATATGTATATATATATATATATATATATATATTATATATATAAAAGCAATATTCGAATAGTAATATCCGCATTCTAATAGTGTTGTTTTTTTTTAATATTCGAATTATATTCGAATTTCGTAATTAGTTCCAACAGCCCTACTGACAACAGTACTCCGGCCAGGATATTGTCATTTAAAAAGTGAAGTTGCAGCCCTCAACTGGTGTTGATGTTGTCATGTTTTGTTTTGTTCTAAAGCACCACCCTCCACCGATCTACCAATCACGGAGTCAGTAGTGTTGCGGCATACGGGGTTGCCAGCTCTGCTCTAGTGATCACAGCTGCAGATACAAACATGTCGGAATTGGATAAAAAATGTCTAACATTGCAAAACCAAAAAAAAAAAAAACCTCGATATGAATCCGAAATACTTTGTGACAAAGTCCGAAATAACTACTAATTAGAAAAAAACTCTGTGTGGACTCGTCACTTGCCATTGGAAGCTTATTGTAGCTGCCTACGTTCCTGCTGGACCTTGCAGCATATCTGGCAACCTCGAGTCAATTAGGGGGATACACCGCTCTACAGTCATTTGAAAGTGATTGCAGTAACAGTTTTGGCCACAATCTTGCATACGGCTCCATTTAAGAAATCCTTCTAATATGCTGATGAAACATTTCTTATTATTATCAAAGTAGAAAACAGTTACGCTGCTCAATATTTTTGTGGAAATGTTTTTTTTTTCAGCATTCTTTGATAAATAGAAAGTTAAATAGAACAATACATTTTATTCAAATTGTTTGTAATATTTTTACTGCTACTTTTGATTAATTTATACTTGCTGATAAGCATTCCTTTATTTATTTATTTTTTAAAAACACTGACCCCAAACTTTTGAACAGTCATGAAATGTACTCACCTTTATTTGTCTCACTTCACCTCACCTCAATATACTTTACACAAACTACTACAGTGTACTACTACAATTTTACTAAATAACAATAATAAAAAATAATCATACTTTTTGGCAGTCGCTCCCTTGCATTATTTCCTGAATGAACACCATTGGCCCCTCTGCACGGTTAGCTCCGCCCCTGATGACCAAGCCTAATCCTGTCCCTTTGGCAACACATATCAACTGAATCGTGCAGTTTCTGGGGAAAGAGAGGTTAACAGGGGCTTGGATCAACAGCAGAAACAATGAATCCTAAGGTGATTAGTTTTTTTTCAATAACCATAAATTAATCTGTTGTGGGATTTTACTCCCGCTCTGGCTAGGTCAGGTCTTTTCAGGCTTAAACTCTTCAATCAGGACACTATTAATTGCATTAGAGTGAGAAACCTGATGGGTTCTGTCATTCACTTTGATAGTAGAATATGCGAAAGCATCTAAAGCACCGGATAAAATCTGAATTAGATCTACAGTGTGTCTTTTGGTTCTTACGTGCAGACTTGTGGAGGTGGGGAGGTAATTGAGGCAGTGGTGTATACTGGGTTTGGGTCTTTAGGGCTCAGAAGCAGAGGACTGGTTGACCTGGAAGATGAGGAGGAGGAGGCAGTGTCGGTCATCTTTCCTGAAGACAAGAGATTTGATTTAATACTCTCAAACTAAACTTCTGCTACTCTTTCACTTAAAAATCAAACGAATGCTACAACAGAAATGCCACAGTACACTTAGAATAAGAACAACCAACACATTTTTTTTACCTATTTATTTTTACTCTAATGTTCAAAAGTTTGTGGTCAGAAAGCTTTTTTTCATATTTTACAGAGAAGTCTCATACGCACCAAGGCTGTATTTATTTGATCAAAAAATACAGAAAAAAAGTATTACCAGTATTACAAAATGTTATTATTAATATACGGTAATGATACGGTAACGATTTTTTTACAGATTGTTTTTACGTTGTAGTTCAGGGCTTCCGTAGTATTTTAATATATTTAAAAAAGTAATTTATTCCTGTGATGTCAATGCTGAATTTTCAGCAGCCATTACTATTACAGTCTTATTTGGTGTTCAAGTAAAATTTCTTATCCCAGTTGAAAACGGTTGTGCTGCTTTCACTATTTTTGTGGAAACCATTAAACATTTTTTAGGACACTTTGATGAATAGAAAGTTCAAATAAACAGCGTTTATTTAAAATTTTAAAAGAAAAATGTAACCTTACTGTCACGTGATTAATTGAATGCATAATTGCCGATTTTTATTTTTATTTAATTTAAATAAACAGCATTTATTTAATATTAAAAGAAAATTTAACCTTAAGTAAATGATTAACCTTGAATGCATGATCGCTGATTTTTATTTTTATTTAATTTATTTACAATAAAAATATCTTACTGACCCCTAACTACACATACATTTAGGTTCAAGTATATTCTGATGCATGCTTGGCTCTTTATGTAGAGAAATTCTGTTATGGAAGAACTAAACTAAAGCTTTTTAAGTTGGCACACTGTGGCTGTTTTTGTCCATCGTTTCAAAATTCTCTCAAATTCAGACATTAGTCATTCACTCCTGCAATACAATAGTGATAGACGTAATGGAAAATACCTGTGGAAACAGAGATGTCTGATCCAGAACTGGTACTATAGCTCGAGCCATATTTTTCCATTAGTTCAGCAAATTCCCTCCTAATGATAAACAAAGGAGCATGCAATATCATACATAGATTCACCTTTCCAAGAGCCATAATTTTCCAGTGGTTCATAATAGAAGGGGCTTTTGTAGACTAAATTTTCTGTCTCTGGGGTGTGCAAAGAGTAAACATAATGAGGGCTTTCCTTTTCTGTAAAATCATGCATTACATAATTATAAACGTACTTTTTATGTTCTACAGAAGAATTCTGAATGATATTATTCTCCTTAGTTTTTAAAATACACAAAAAATAATAAACACACCTCTATTAAACAATCAAACTACATTGTTGCAAGACAGTCCCTAGTTATTTGACAACTCCCATTAAATGAAACTTCCTCATTAGTCCACAAAGAAGCTTAGAAGCATGTAATTCGATTACGGAAGTAATCACAGATAAATTGGTATCAAAGTTAAAAGCCGGACTGTTCCCATAATTGAAATGTGATCTAAGCAGTAATCTCTAAATTCTTGACATCATGTTCCCAAAATGTGTGTACCGTACTGAAGCAGTTAGTTTAAGGTGATTGATTGTCCATTATTTATGAGGGTAATCCTTTAACATCGTTACAGCTTTAAACCTGACCCCAGCTGGTTTAACTCAGGACACATATGACAGACTTGCGGCCCAAATACGTCAACAGCTGTTCAATCAGGAGAACAAAAGTGCTCATCAGGAAGTCACTGAGACCAGCAAAATGCCAGCTTGAGTTAAACTAATACAGACAGAAGGAACTTGACAACTGCCCAAATCCTAGACCTCTGGCTAAGCAGACAGTGCCAAAACAACAACAAATTTGTGTTGCCAGTACAGAATTACTCTATAGATCAAGTCACAAAACCCAATGCACAAAAAATTGTCCTTGCTTGAAATACAGCCACTAATAAACAATCAGTTTTGATGAGGAAAATAAACTATACTACTAGTAGGGATTAGAACCCAGAATCTGTGACACACAGATCTAGACCATTAAAGTTCATGGGGATAATTGTCAGATCCTTGCATTTAATCACGTGAAAATTCTCACCACTAACAACATATATTAGGTCTCATTAAATGACAAATTAAACATAATGTACTATAGTATACTATGTAACACGTCACGCTTTGCGTGAGAGGTATTTGCGACAGTAACGTTAAAAACAAGTACTCCACAGCGACTCTAGGGGACTCTTGATAAACTTAAGATTGAGCCACTGTAGTCACTTGGACTATTTTAAAGCAGCACTATGCAGTTTTTGTACCTTAACTAAATAGCTTCGGAGTTATTGCAATGGTTATATGACTTAACCCTTTCACACATAAGTTTAAAATATTCTACTGACCCCCCAGCGTTTTTCAAGGCAACCGATATTTAGAACTTGCCACTTTAATGTTTCCATGGTGACGCGTCATTGCTTGTCACGTGACACAGCACAACCACAACAGAGCGCGGAAGAAATGATGATCTGCTTTTATGTAATTTTTCCTTTTTTATTAAAAATATTCATAAATGTATTAGCTATAACATGAAATGCTGATATTCCAATCAAATATGGGCAAGTGGATGGGTTTGGTTGTTTAAACATCTTTATAACGATCGCGTTAGTTGAGCTGTATGCACAATGGGCGGCGCCATTTTAGTTTCTTTTTCAGTTCAGAGAATCGGATCTGTTGGATTTACGTCAATTCCTCCACGAAATACATGATAGTAAGTGGCTGGTAAACTGTGAGAAGAATGGGGTGAAATGTTAAGCTACTTACACAATGTGTATCTGATATGAATAAAACGTGTCATCTTATTATAATTGAAAGGATTATTATTGCCACTTCCATAGACATCAGTGTGTATTTTACAAACTCAAAATCATTGTTTTGCTAGTACTTATGTGTATTTAAATGTCTGAAACCTAAAATAAACATTATGTGGTTGAAAACACTCAATAGTTGTGATGTGTGACAGCACTGAGTGCGTCTGTCTCTGGCTCAGCGCGATGCACTGACCGTTCTAATCACACCGGTGTGATTGTACGCTCCAGGGACCAGCCAAGCCTGATCACACCGGTGTGAACTTACGCGTGAAAGGGTTAAAGGGGCTAAACTTTATTTCCACTCATTACAGCTTCCATCCTACTGAACAGTTAACGGTATACATGGGGAGGGGATCAGGCCTTGAGACATCTCTGCGTGAGTGCTATTTACGACAGTACTTACAACTCTAGGGGTCACAGTTTGACAAAAACAGAAATCCTGCATAGTGCTGCTTTAACAATGTCTTTAATAACTTTTCGGGGCTGGCACGTTTCAATCCCTTAGAAGCATGTGGAGGAGTAAGACAGATTTGATAAAAAAAATCTTTATTTGTTTCCGAAAATGAACGAAGGTCTTACGGGGTTGGAACAACTTAGAGGTGAGTAAATACTGACAGAATTTTCATTTTTTGGTGAACTATCCCTTTAATACTATTTTCAGATTTTTACAATATCAAGACCCTCCTCTGTACTCATCCATTTATAGAACTAAGAATATGACGTCCAACAGTGCATATTCTGTACTTGGCAAGCAAAATTTCTCGTCTCCATATAATTAAAACTTTAAAAACATATAAATACTGATAAATAGAGATTGATATCAAAAAGAATGCATTTCATTGGATATTGTTAAAGGGGTCATGAATTGAGAAATCTCATTGTACTATAAAATAACCAATAAGTTTAAGAATTCAAAGTTTCCTCATTAGTAAAAAAACAGCTTTTATTGAAACCAAGCTCAGAAATGGCTCAACACAGGATTACTTTAGCAACAAAACGATAGAGATACCTGAGGATGATCTGAGGACAAGATTTGGTTGCGAAAAAAAGTATTTGCCTTCCTTGTGGTCCTAACAAGAATTTAACTCCTTAAAAAAGCGTGGATGAACTTTATTTTTTAAGTTCAAGTCAGATTGCGTCAGTGAGACACTTATTTTGTTTGCTTCATTTTACTGGGGATTCGTTTTTAAACGACACAGTTCGATGCAGGCTTTTCAGAGAGACTGGATAATGCAGTGCCAACTATCCACAAGTTTCCTAAGTCCCATGAGGCCTTGCGTCAAAAGTGGGTGCGTCATCTGGTTCGAAGGGTATTTACAGGATAGAAACTAGCTTTTTACTCCTAAATTACATAACTCCTAAATGAGTGTTTTTTTGATGTAAAATATTGAAAACATAAGTGGACACCAGAGAACATAATGAAGAATGTAAAAATGCATTCATAACCACTTTAAAAGTCATCTTACCTGGAAGGCTCATCACGTACTATAAGTAAAGACATGTGATTTGTAGATGATGCCATGCGAAGAACCTCCACTGCCCTAATAAAACATCACACATATTTCTCAGTTTAGTCATTTTAATATTCTTAAGTCATACTATAATTTAATGCAGATCAATAACATACTTTTCATTTGTAACACCTCCTAAATTCATGTTGTTAACATCTAAAATGAGATCCCCTGCTCTAAGACGGCCTGAAAGACAGAAAGGAACATCATCCATCATTCCCAGAATCAAAGTAAATACATTCATTGGAGATTTTAGGAGAAAGAACATACCGTCCAGTGCCGCTACGCCACCTGGCAAAACCCGTTTAATGAAAATACCAAACTCTTCACCACTCTGTTCCCTGTAGCCCCCAATAATCTTCACGCCTATCAAATTGAGAACAAGATTTTTTGGATTAAATCTGAAATTAAATTGTGCATCAAATGCCTTGAAAAATGAAGCAGTGTAATTGTGCTGTGGTTCTCACCAAGTCCTTTCTTACAGTCTGTGAAGTCTAGTCTCTCCACAGCACGGTTAATGCCTTGAGGCCCCATTATTGTCCTAAAAACAATTTAAAAAATAAATAAAATACAGATTATCGAATGCATGGTTATAATGCGGTAGACCCTCTGATGCATGAATTATTAAATCCCAAAAGAAAAGAATATAATCATTCCCAATCTTTCCCCGCAAAACGATGCATATTTAGAGAGTTACAAATCTGTCCATTACAGCAGAAGATCATGGTGCATATTCCAGAAAAAAAGGAATAAAGGAAGAATAAAGGAAATACCAATGTGGATATAACAATGGTTCAAATTGATTTTTAAACATATGCAATGGACGCATGCGTTAGAGGGTTAAATCACTCAAAATATAGAAATAAGAGTTTTGTTTTAATTCACTTGGTCAGTGGTTAAATTTTAAGAATCTAAAATCTCGTAAACATACTTAATCACTAGAGAATAAATTAAATATCCCTTTAACATGAAAGTATAATGCAGTCAAGACATTTCTCCTTACATAGTACCTTTTTGGCATAAATTAAGTCAAAATCCTAGTGTTCTATATTGATATATAGAATCATATAATGGATTATAAGAATCTATAATGTATATAACAATCTATTTGATTGCAGTAAATTGAAAATTGAAGTATCATCAAAAATAAAATAAAGGCTTATACAGGAAGTAGGTTATTGTGCTTGGGCTTATATTAAAATCACTAAAGCATGTAGGTAAATAATAAAAGCGCCATATTATAAATTCTTATGGAAAGAGGGTATATATCCAATCTGGTAAACTGCAGCCTGATCTCTATTGCAATTAATCCCCATAACAGATAAAGCAACATAATACAATATTTTGACTTTAACTATGACATTGAGTGAGATGTTAATAAAGCTCTGAACAATGCGTTTCTTTTTATAAAACAAATGAGTAAAATATATTAATAGCACTTTCAAAACTGACCAATAATTTGCACGTCAGATTTGTTATGTGAATCTGACATACATCAAAACCCGGCAAGCAGATATTGCTGAAGCTTTATCATTCTGTTTGACTAAGAAGTAGGCATGCACTCTTTGGAAAGGCGATTGGTGTTCGGTATTACTCTCGGGTTTGTTTAAGGTCAATAAAACCCCTGCAAAAGCACACAACAGAAAAACAAACCAAAGGAAACTGTGGAAGGAGTGTGCCTGCACATTGTGTACAATAAAAAATCTAAGCATGTGAAAATGCATTGCATTTATTAATACCTGGGGTCACTGAGACCCCAAATATAATGTGATGTGAAGAGGTGAATTATCGAGTTGACAAGTATAATCAATCAGATCAGGAAAAGTAGGCCTACATTTTTGAGATTTAAAAGGTAGGTTAACTAAATATTAGTTTTGCATAAGATATGTTAGCATAAGTTATGATTTTAAGATAAATATATGAAGAGTTCAGATGCAAAAGCCTCTAAATGCCATTTGAAATTTTCGGTAACACTTTACAATAAGGTTCATTTATTAAACATTAGTTCATGCATTAACTAACATGAACTAACCATTTGTTACTGTATTTGTTATTCTTTGTTAACGTTAGTTAATACAAATCTAGCTGTTCATTGTTTGTTCATGTTAGTTCACAGTGCATTAACTAATGATAACAAGATTTTAATGAAGTATTAGTAAATGTTGAAATTAACATTACCAAAGATTAACAAATGCTGAAGAAGTATTGTTCATTCTTTGTTAATGTTAACTAATGTAGTAACTAATGAAGCCTTATTGTAAAGTGTTACCAAATTTTCTTATAAAATGACCATTTTTATCAAGCTTGTATATTTAAGTTCAGTAATTTCACTTAAATGACTATTAATAGGTAATCTTCATTGCCATTTAAGTGAAATTACTGAACTTAAATATACAAGCTTGATAAAAATGGTAATTTTAGAAGAAAATTTCAAATGGCACTTAGAGGCTTTTGCATCTGAACTCTTCATTTACAGTATATTCTGTATTGGTGAAGAAAAAAAATCATTTATTTCTGTATACAGTACTAAATGGCAACAAACATATGAATTAGCTAACGAATATGATGAAGGTTCAACTGCAGGATGATTTGTAATCTCAGACCTAAGTGCTGTTTTTGTTTTGCTGAGTTCATGTGCCGGTCAGACAGCAGGATGACAAGGACGAACTCATGTGCCTTTTACTAGTGATGTATTTAACCTGATTGCTATCCTCGCAATTAGTTTTCTTTGTTATCTCCTTTGCTGCACTGTAAACGGTTCACTTTAATCTCTATCACATTTAGAGCAACAAAGAGATTTAGAATTAAGTTCAGTGTAATGATGATCTGTCCCCAACATGCAGGTCATGGATACGGCGTGTTTACATCCATTAAATCTGTATCAAAATGGTTATGCATGCTTTTGTACACAACCTACACAAATAAACAATTTTAAAGCATAATGAAGAATAAAAGGATTTGTCTTTAACGAGTCACCCTGAACAAACAGAGCTCAGATGTAGTGCGTGCGACTGTGTTACAAAAGATCCAGCATTAAACTGATCACTTAATTCTACCTAATCTGTCTTACCCTGCTCAAACCGTAAGGAAGTGACTACAGACTACAGGGTCCATCCTGTCAGTCTTGCTCTAACTTTACACTTCCTGCTGGTTCATCACCATGATGATGAACTTTAAATGTTCCCACTCGACAGTAATAACTATCAGCTTTTAATGAGCAATTTTATATGCATTATTAGAGCAGCACAAATTAGTAAACAGAATATTAGGATGCTCTTCCAACACAAATGTAATATCCATGCCTAGGTTAACAGACGAAACAAGCAGAAACACAAGGGTAACTAAGCACATCAAATGAGGATACAACAGAAAACAAACAAGCTTTAAAAGCATTAGTATTTGCTTAATCTAAATCACTCAGCAAAATAACAACCAGATAATGGCATTTCTTACCAGTAGAGGAGTGATAGCCCGTCAAAGTGTTCTGCCTCCACAGGAAGCAGTGCCATTACAGGTCCACAAGCAATGGTGTGTTGTAAAAATCTTCGATATCACCGGGTTGGGGAGAACGGTGGTTCAAATCAGGTCAGTCTCGAGTGACCGAGAGACAGCAATCTACCCAGACAGTAACAGACAAACTGCTACCTACCCACTAATCTGTCCTGATACTCCACAGTCACATGGTTTGCCTCACCTCTCTCTGCGCTGCCTGTCACAGCTGATGATGACTTCTGTCTCTCCCGAGGCTGTGATGTTGAATGAGGGGACGTGAGTCTGACTGCATGATTTCTGACACAGAATGTGGAGTCTGTGTAAAATTGAAAAGAAAAATAAGAAACAAATTATATTTCTCCATATTAATTTGAATTTAGGCCACAAACACATCAGGGGGAGGGGGGTTTGGCAGCCTCCTTGTCATATATGACATGTTATAAAAAAAAATGTCTAAAAAATGCTATGTGACAAGTTGTACATCAAACAAGCTAAATAACCCAGAAATACATTTTTATAAGCTGTTGACCCCCAAAAATGGTTGTTTCAGGACATACAGGTGGATCAATTAAAACAGAGTGCAACAAATTCTTAATTTTAAGAGATACTTCAGGATTTAGCATTAAGCTTTGTACAAGTAGAAAACCTGAATTACAATGCTTTCCAAACCCATATGCCCCTGAGACGAGAGATTTCTGTATTTTTTTGTCTGGAAAAATCCTCAGATGACACAAAAATTGTGATGTTGCATCATCTGAGGATTTTTTGGCCAGAGGCTAAAGACTACAGTCAGTAGTAGGGGCTGTTCCACGTTTTCAACCCACCCATAGAGGGTGGGATCTCACTCACAGAATGAACACATAGTGTTAACTATCTTTTTTTTGGAAGCTAAGCTAGCAGGCTTTTGTTCTGTGGAGAAAGCTAAGTAGTTGGGGTTACCATCCTCTTTTTCAACTTCAGCCCCCCTAAAAAGGGCCTAACAATACCCTGGGTGTATGAACCCCCCCTTTTTTTTAAAGGGATAGTTCACCCAAAAATTACATTTCTATCATCGTTTCAAACCTCTATGTGTTTATTTGTTCTGCTGTGCACAAAGGAAGATATTTGGAAGAATGTTTTAATCAAACAGATCTCATTCCCCATTGATTACCATAGTATGTATTTTTTCCTACTATGGAAGTCAATGGGGATTGAGAACTGTTTGATTAAAACATTCTTAATGTTTTAATTTAGAATGCGCGGACTATGATTGTCAGGTCACTCACGGCATGAGCGGGTTAGTATTGAAATGCTGCTGTCAATCAACAATAGTGGGTGGGCCGTCCAACCGTGTGACGTCACAAGGTCGAACGGCTTGATTTGAGATAGGGGAAAAAAACATTGAATGGATTATCATTTTATGATGGTTGTATACAGGCACTGCCAACTTTAGCGTCAGTTAGATGACGCCCTAGCGTAACCCTACCCTACCCCAGACCTAAACCCGCACCGCGTCATCTAACTGACGCTTTCCTTTAGCGTCAGTTAGATGATGCCGCATGTAACTGACGCTAATGGGCACCTAAAGCGTCAAATATTGAAGCATGGTCAAAGGTGACGTCTTGGGGTGAGAATGCGTTGCAGTAGCTTAGCTTGGGCCAATTGGTATTTGTCCAAAAGCTTTCCTCGCTCCTTCTGGTCATTGGCTGAATGGCAGTGTTTAACCTCACTTTGCCTATGAAACGCGAATCCGTTGATCGCTTGTTCAAACAAGCCTTATTTCCACTGCAACAGGAAGCTAAGGCGGGACATATTGAATGGCTCCTCCCCCTTTTTAAATAGCAGACATACCGGCAACAGCGCTGAAATAGGCACATACTCTGTCATATACACACCGGCACAGACATGGCCACTGGCACGTAAACCAGCACGGACACACCAGTGGCTTGGGCACAGACACACTGACCGGACACCGGCACAGAAACCAGCAATCGTCTCCATTGACTGCATTGCAAGAGGCTGCTCGTTATTGATTTATGACTTATAACAAAAAACTAAAAAAAGCTGCTGTGTGACAGCATGGTTCAGCTACGGCACACTTTGGCGCTTTTCCACTGCATGGTACGGTACGGCTCACTTTAAATGGTAACACCTCTGTTGAGATTCCAAGAGTATCGTACCGATACTAAAATGTGACGTGAACACACTGCAGATCACTGATTGGTCAGACAAAATCGTCACTGCAGCGTCAGTGTATTTGAGAGACCCGCTAGATTTAAATCGTAGTAGTCAGTCAGGCACCGATGTAGCATCTGTTTTAAAACAACTTGCTTGAAGAAAAAGAAAACTTCCAAAAAAGTAATAGCTGAACCATGGTCAGTGGACGAAGTGCAGATGTTCCTCCAGTTGGTTGCCGAGGAGTGCATAAACTATAACGATCAGACTAAATCTCACTTTGAAGCTGTACTACTAACTGTGGAAAAGGAAAACATAGCACACATCTGCAAGATGTCTTTTTAAGATCACTTCATCTGGAAAGCATCTGCTGTTTACTAACTGACAGACATCTTTAAGGTGTCAGTTTAACATGCATTCTAAATCATTACATCTTAAAGACATCTTCTAAACCTCTATTTGACATCTGACAGGAAATGTCCTATAGATGTATAGCAGATGAGCAAACACTCTAAAAAATATGTATTCCAGGTGTAAACACACACATCAAATAGACGTCTCTGTGATACGTGTGCTATCAGGGACCACACAGTGGAAAAGCAAAGCAGTAGGGGTAAAATCACATTTGTCTCAGTCACAGTATTGAAAGAGACTTTGCTGGCAGTAAAGGCATGTAGATTGCAACTAAACCCAAAATATTAAAAGTGTATTTTAATTTATTCAACTCATTTTTTTTATTGAATCACGATCTAAACAGTATAGTTTTCAATCCACATTCAGGGATTTTGTCTAATATTTAAGCAAGACCAAACTAACAAACAAACCAAAACAGGAATAATGTAACTTTTGCAGGTAGGGTAACGTTAATTATTTAAAATTATGCATGACTTACTGCTATACTGTTTGTTATTATTACCTGGAGTAACTAACTAGAGAATTACATAATTTTAGAAACATCATTTCTCTATCGTTTGTGCTCATTAAAAATTAAGAGATACGTGTTTTACTTAACTCTTAGGCTGTCCATTGTGATGATGAAGAGATATTTGAACTTCTACCACAATTTCCCTGGATACTTAAAATAATATTATATGTATTACTTAAAACGTTATTTTAATATGCAACATGTTTATTGTGATAATCACATTTTCGCTAAACAACTCAATCTAGAACCCACCGGAACTTTAGCAGTAGCTGCCTGTACCCGGGGAACTCTAATCTGTTGCACCAATAGGTTAGTGTTTTGTAACATGTTTTTGAAGGGTGAGTAATATGCACAGACCATCATCATTTAAACCAGGTAATGCTTCAGCATCTTCTGTTTAAAATACGTGTTAAAAGCCGTTTTAATTACATATTTAGTCACGCGATCATTATATAAGTTACACAGGAATGGGAAAGGATTGATAACCGGTCTAACAGAATGGATGTTAGCATGCTACATTCAAAATTGTACTGTAACATGACTTTTTATTCTTTTGTATTGTTTGGTTATCGCTTTAGAGTGCCTTATAATTTAAAAGAAATACTTAATTGTTGTTTAGATTGACTTGATGGTAAATGTAGTAGAAAATAAAAGGCTTAAGTTATACTGTAAATTGTTTCATAATCACTTTTGTAAATTAAATAAATTCTTGCTGAATTAAAGTATTATTTTCTTAATGATTCCGAACTTTGAACGGTAGATGGACTTACGTACTTTTTAAATTTATAATTTAAAATTATATCTGTTAAATTTTTAATTAAAATTTTCTTAAATAATCCATTTATTAACGTGTAGGTGCAAGGCCGCCTTTATTTGAGTTATGTACTGACACACAGTTTGTGTGATGTAATCCATCATTTAGTAATCATATCTATCCTATGTTTTAGGTGAAGCAAACCTGTCTTGATGGGATTCCACTCATAATTCTAGAATTATGCTATTACAGTTACTTCATGGGTGCCCTTCAAAGCACTATGTACAGCAAGCACTTTCTAGTATGCGGATATGCGTTAATTGCTGCAACATCAGAGGACTAGCCACATCCAGAGTCCAGCTTTTCCTCAGGAGAACTCCACCGCGATTCCTCAACCAGTCACGAGGAGCTAAATCTCACAAGAGGAAACAGAGCCAGGAAGATACCTGGAAAGAAAGGAACAAGACCATCCTGACATACATTGCGGCTGCCGGAGTGGGAATGATTGGCATGTCATATGCTTCTGTTCCTCTCTACAGACTGTACTGTCAGGTCAGTATTACATTGATAATCTCAAAGCCATTTTTGGTGTATTTGTAGTATTACAGTAATCGGTTTCTCTCTACTTCAGGCTACAGGACTGGGAGGCACAGCAGTAGCTGGACATGACACAGACCAAGTGGAGACTATGAAGCCAGTTAGGTAGCGCATTATTAAAGTGACATTTAATGCAGACACACATGCCAGCATGCAATGGAACTTCCGTCCACAGCAATCAGAGATTTATGTAAGATTATAAAAAAAAACAAATGTCTCTGGAGGTTGAGACTATTCAAGTTGATTATTTTTATGTTTGAACTTTTTCCAGGTTGTACCAGGAGAAACTGCGCTGGCTTTTTATAAGGCACGGAATCCCACAAACAAACCGGTGATAGGCATTTCAACCTACAATGTTGTACCTTTGAGCGCTGGACAATATTTTAATAAGATACAGGTAAATATATGATGCATTTAAATAAATTATAATCTGGATATTTGTTTCAATTTATTTGTTAAAGTTGACATCTTCAGTATTACCTTCTTAGGTCACTGAATAGTGCTAAATTCTAATACACTGCTTTGTTTTTCCATCAGTGTTTCTGTTTTGAGGAACAGAGGTTAAACCCACATGAGGAAGTAGACATGCCTGTATTCTTCTACATTGACCCAGAGTTTGATGAAGACCCCAGGATGGCACGAGTAGACAATATTATACTCTCATACACCTTTTTTGAAGCCAAGGAAGGACAGGCGAGATACCGATCCCTGGTTATAGCTAATTATGTATTATTCAGAGACTTTAACATCAGAATTATCTTCAGGAGATTGTGTTCTGTAATTATTTTGAGAATGATTACTACATGGGATAATGTCTGATGTCTGAATCAAATGGTTATATAAAAATTTTAAGAGTCAAATTTGATCATTTGTCTGTGAAAATTATGGTTAAGACAATAAAATATTAGCTCTTATTTTTGCACAAGCTATAACCTGTTGATATCAAATCACTGAACATAAGCAATTTTGTGCATTTGTGTTAATATAGTTTTTATGACGCTAGAGGGCAGCATTTGTGCACGTTTATTTTATTTTGTGCACATGATTTAAAACTTAATTGCATTGGAGTGAAAACAGTGACGTGTTGTGCCGCTTTTTTTGGCCATGTTGGAATAATTACTAATACAGGGCATGTATTGTTGCAGCTAAAAAAAAAAGTTTGCTTGATTTTTTTTTAGATATTAACAGATACATTTTATAATGCATGTGCTCTAAGTGGAGCCCAGTGAACATTATTGAGCAAGAACACTATGCTGAAACATTTTTTTACATAAACAGATCACAAAATGAGATCATAACTGATGCAGGGGGTCCATAAGATGATATATTATTAAACATACAAAAGACATTTTAATTTATATTTTTCTAAAGAGTCATGATTTTGGATGTATTATAATAGTGTTAGATACATTATAGTGAAGTATATAAATAGTTTTGGCTGGAGTGTTTGTAAAGACTGAAAACCTGATGCAATACTGTCATATTAAAATATACAAAATAACTAACACGTTAATGGATTTGATATTGCCTTTTATCATCAAACTTAAATATAGTCATAAAGTATTATGATTTTAGAAGAAGAGATGAACTACAGTAACCCGTCTAGAAACTACAATAATATTACGTCATGAAAGCACTACGTAATTCTTCGTGCCCCGGAAAACAACAAACTCGAGCACGCGCTTGAGGCGCGGTGGAGCGCTGACCCAGAATCAGCTGAGACACCGTCCGCGCGACAAAAGTTAAATGGATGAACTTACGGGGGCTGATCTGTCATCAGCGTTTATAGGATCAAAACAGCAGATTGGCCACACCCTCTCCAACACAAAATGGGCGTTTACAAGATTTAATGGACGCGCGTAATGTCCAATAAACAAAGAGAGCTGCCATAGCAACTCCACACAGGAACCAATCAAGGAAAATCTAAGGATGAACTTACATTTTTCTGTTTAGGCAGGCTGATAGAAGAGATGGATCCTGCCAGAGAGCTCAATGCACTGGGTTTGCTCGGAATACAAAGATAAAAAAAAAACATCAGGAGTGATTTATTAAGATTAACATTTTTGTTTACAAGTAACGTTATAAACATCTAATTTAAAAAGAGTCACTTGCCTTATGTTACTATACTCTATACATATCAGGGTCTTTATTTACCTACAAATGTGACGCAACAGAATCATTGGATCCACAACCAGAATCTTTGAACAAAAGGACAGCTTTAGTGATGGACTGAATATGACATTTTAAAAACAGAAAAGACTAACGTTATTGAAGAACACACAGGTTTGTTTTTTAAAACGGCTATATTGTTCAGTTCTGGTGGCTTGGGAAATTGAACGCAAGTCCATCAAGGGACAGTTACATGATGCATCAGAATGGGTCATCGGGCTGATGTGAAGATGAACCACAGGAGCAGCCCAGCAAAAGCTTATGATTTCCTCCTGAAATTCCTGCTGGTTGGAGACAGTGATGTGGGGAAAGGGGAAATACTGGCCAGTCTACAGGATGGATCCAGTGAATCACCCTATGGATACAATATGGGTAAGATATGATCCTTGTATTGTACAAATGAGACTAAATTTGGAGAGTAAGCAATTTCAGGTGAATCTATGAAAATTGGATTGTAATTTTTTAACGTTTTTATCATCATGATGTCCAGACTACTTGCAAAAAAAATGTTAAAAGCATGCCAAGCATCATGACATGCATCAACACAGTTATAAACTGTGTTTTGTTACAAGAATAGACAATTTATACAAACTAGAACGATTGCCCACTGAAGTACATTTATTTTAAATGTTTAATGTATTATTGCTGTAAATATGACCCATATTTTAAACATTAAAATCCCATTGCTCATCTAGCCCCAGCTTGCCCAGCTCTTATTTGCAGCTCAGTAGTTTGTAGTTATGAGTTTCTCCCTGTTTTGGAAAACTCTTCCCAGGGGACAAAATCAACTGTAGTGAACTCCCCGCCCCTTTGGGCTTTCACGGCTCAATATTTTCATGCACCTTGTCTAAAAGACAGTCAACATTCTTTGTGTGACGGAAGCAAGTGGCTGGTATCACATAACTAACAAATCACAACATCTTTACACGTAATGACTCATATATCACATATTAACTAAGTACCAATCAGCTCTCAGTGTGACTCCTTAAGGTCTGTTGATTCTTAGTAATTTCCATTTCTTCAGAATGCTTTCACAGGTTTTATTGTATTTCAGCATGCATGCTTGAACAATATGCCTCATGTGCACGGTCAAAGCATTTGGTCAAAGTCATAGGTCTGATAGAAATAGAGTCTCATTTTAACAGCTTAGATTACACTGGGGTGGTGATGGCACAGTGGATAAGACACATGCCCTTGGTGTGAGAGACCCGGGTTTGAATCCTCTGCGAGACACCAATGTGTCTTAACCCCTAGTTGCTCATGAGACGTGCAACCTCTGACATATATAGCAATTGTAAGTCGCTTTGGATAAAAGCGTCAGCAAAATTAATAAGCGAGTACATTGACAACCAATCACGTGGTTGCCAGGTCTGTGCAACTTAACCAGCTCAATTGCTGATACAGCAGATCCTGATTTCACCAAGTGCTACATGTTCATTGATCAACATCTTTGTTGATCCTGTAACTGCATTCCAATTTATGTTGATGTATTCCAGTTTATGTCAAGATTAGGCTTACAACCAAGGTTAGAGTGCTTCTACATCAGTGTTATTCACCTGTCATTTTTAATTTAGCGTGTAACGATATGCACATGTCACGATTTCGACACATCACAATACTGAACTCACGATACGATATTATTGCGATACTTTACTATTTACATATGGTAAACGGTTAACAAAAAATGTACTGTTGATTAAAATGCCAAATTTGATATTACATTGTAGGTTTAAATGAATAGGCTTGGACTTGGTGCTTGTAACCCAAGGACAATAGTGACACCAGAATTAAAATATGAAAGATTCTGAAGCTGAAATTAATGAGTTATTGTAGATGAATATGTTTGCACGCTTTCACTGACTAGATATATTTAAAATAATGTCGGCCACTTTTGTCTGGTAATATCAGACATTTGGCATTATCATGATCCCAATATTCCCCCATTGCATTATTATACATTATATTTATATTAACATTATATATAGTAGTTTTATGTAGTACTTACACTTAAACTCAGAAAACTTGAATTTTTTCCTCACACAGTAATTTTTAGTTTGGGGGAACTATCCACGACACGTATTGTTGTATTTTTGTATTGCGATATATTGTGGCACGATATATTGTTGCAACCCTAGATACCATAACCATATAACTTATGGTTAGGATTATATTTCCGGGCAGGAATATTGTTCCAGGGTCAACAAAATATGTTGACCCAAGAAAATGTCTAACTCGGCTAAATTAGGATGTGCGGGTGTCCCAGGGGTTAAAAATCGTGCTTTAGGGGGTCTCCAAAAACGACCCATGGCAACAGTGTAAAACTGTCCCAGTACAGCAGGAAAACTGTGGACTTGACAACACCGGTCAACCTGTTCTTTATAGGGTCAGAGAGGCTGACTGAGATCTGGGTGGCTCTCACAGTTGTGTACTCATTTATACAAGCAGCTGAGGATGCAATGCCAGCCACTTTTAGAAGAGGGGCAACAGGTTATAGAAGGAACAGAACAAAAATCTTTAGAACAAGAACCCTTAAATACCTATTGAATCGCTGGACAGGACTATTACCACATGTGACTTGCTGAACTTTTGTGGATTGTGAAAAGCTGACTTTCTAAACCAAAATGAACATCTTAAGTGTTGTCAACAAATAAGCATTAGATTAATCATTACAAAAATAAAGTGCATTGATTACTAAGTCATAAGAAGATCAGGAATGTGCATTAAGAAAGTAAGTGGAGTTAAGTTTTAAACTCCTCTCTAGTTGCTCATTTCTAACTCAACAGTGATGAAAATTTAATACCCCACTGCAGGCTTGTGAAAGTGACTTCATACTACAGTCATTTACATACTCTCTAGAAAAAGATATTGCCGCCGTTGGGCCAGTAAACAGCCCTGCCAGGATGCTAATACTTAGAAAACAGATTCGAGGACATTGTGTATGCAAGCAATTAATAGACTACTGCTGGAGCTTTTTGCTGTTTATGTTGTTTACCAGATTCAGAACACTTTCTACATCCTATTCTGCCATATTCTATAACTTTTGTATTAATTTTGCATCATAACCTTGAGAAAAACTCACAAAATTCCTTATAAGTGCATACATGTACATGGACGATAAACTGCATTATGTTTCGACAGGGAAAGCTCTTGCCTGATACTCTTGCCAGCAGAAGTCTCTGTTGGAATTTCTGTTTATAGAGATTATTACTAGTGGCCAAAGCGCTTACGTAACTGTGCTCTCTGACTGCTGAGTGAAATGCGGCTGAGGGGAATAAGGATGCAGCCAGGATTTGCTGGCGAACGTGGCGATAAAGGAGTGGAACATTCTGATGTTTATCTAAACACTTGCATGAACATCTCAAGCCGTTTGTTTGATTGAACGATGAAAAGGGAGCGTTGACTCTTGGTTTTAAAGAAACAATGACAGTTGAAGCTTTGCAGCTGTTCTTCACCAATAGAGAAATCACTTCTGTGCCACTAAAACATTTATCCCACTGTCTTATAAATAACAAACTGGCTGATGTCTTGCTCAGTGTGTTTATGGTTATGTAATGTCTGTGGAGCTTAATCAGGGTAGACGGCATATTTAATTTTGCACAAATGAAAATGAGGCTGTGAGGGGATGAAGAACAGTCTATTCTTTATTTGGTATTATCTTAGGTCACATCTAATTTTAGATGATCACCAAATATGTGTTTAGTTAATGTTGCATTAACTTGGATTTATACTGACACCTTGCAGCATCACACAAAAGTGACTCTTGCCATAATGGGTGCCATATTGTTTATTGGCCAGCATTAGGTTTTAGTAATTTATTTGTATTGGTCACTATTTTGGTAATTAATGTATATTTTTGCATGCTCATTTGGCCTATTTTTACATTTAGATTACCTTAGCCATCATCCAACACTCACTTGCTTTTATATTTAAAAACACTAATAATCTTTTGCAAATCTGAAAAAATACATTGATTTTTTCATACTGCATATTTTACTGCTGTGATGCCTAAATTCATTTATAGAATTGACTATTTTTAGTATTTTATTTTTAATTGATAAAAAAATAGTATTGAATTTTAAATACCTAGTGCTGTCAAATTGATTAATCGTGAATTAATCACATCCAATGTAAAAATTTGTTGACATAAAAAATGTGTCTATGTATCTACGTACATACAGAATCAATGTATATACACACAGTGTATAGGCTGTGTGTATATAATATATATGTAATACTATTACACACACATTATGTGAACACAAACTTGTGTTAGATGCGATTAATCGTGAATAATTGATTTGACAGAACTTAGGCCTATATGATACTGATATGACTCAAGTGTTTAAATCATTTATGTCCATGTAATTTTTGTTGTAAACAGTGGGGAGAACATATGGAAGCTTGTTCCCGCCACTGAATTTAAAAAAAAGAAAAAAAAATAACTTTTTATCTCACAATTGCGTGTTATAAAGTCAGAATTGCGAGATATAAAGTCAGAAAAAAGAGACAGAAGTGCGACTTTTTATCTCACAATTGCGAGTTTACATCTCTCAATTCTGACTTTATAACACATAATTGCGAGTTTATATGTCGAAATTCTGACATCTTTTCTCAGAATTGTTACATATAAACTCGCAATTGCGAATTATCAGGCCAATTCTTTTCCCACCCTCAGAATATTTTAAATCTCACAATTCTAACTTTATATCATGCATTTCTGACTTTATATCATGCAATTGCGACTTTATATCTCGCAATTCTTAATTTATATCTCGCAATTCTGGCTTTATAACACGCAATTGCAACTTTATATCTAGCAATTCTGAATATATATCTCGCAATTCAGACTTTATAACACGCAATTGCGACTTTATATTTAGCAATTCTGACTTAATTTCTTGCAATTTTGACTATATCTCACAATTGCGACTTTATATCACGCAATTCTGACTTGACATCTCGCAATTCTGAGAAATAGTCAGGAATTGCGAGACGATAAACTCGCAATTGTGGAGAAAAAGTCAGAATTCTGAGATAAAAAGTCTGCAATTACCTTTTTTATTTTTCATTATATGGCGGAAACAAGCTTCCATAAGAACGGGTATTTGAGACACTGCAGGTTTTCCCACTTACAAAGCATGTAGTCTGTAATATTTATCAGGTACTTTTCAACTGAAAGGGACTGTGAATCTAAAACAAAAATCCAGAAAATCACATTGCATGATTTTTAAGTAATTAATTTGGATTTTATTACATGAAATAAGTATTTAATACATCAGAAAAGTAGACCTTAATATTTTGCACAAAAAAACAAACATTTTTTTTGCATTTACAGAGATCAAACGTTTCCTGTAGTTCTTGACCAGGTTTACACACACTGCAGCAGGGATTTTGGCCCACTCCTCCATACAGACCTTCTCCAGATCCATCAGGATTTGAGAATGTCACTGTGTAATACAGACTTTCAGCTTCCTCCAAAAATGATCAATTGGGTTCAGGTCTGGAGACTGGCCAGGCCACTCCAGGACCTGGAGATGCTTCTTTACAGAGCCACTCCTTAGTTGCCCTGGCTTAGTTGCCCTGGCTGTGAATTTCGGGTGGTTGTCATGCTGGAAGACCCAGCCATGACCTATCTTCAATGCTCTTACTAAGGGAAGGAGGTTGTTGGCCAAGATCTTGCGACACATGGTACAATCCATCCTCTCCTCAAAACGGTGCAGTCGTCCTGACCCCTTTGCAGAAAAGCATGCCTAAAGAATGATGTTTCCACCTCCATGTTTCACAGTTGGGATGGTGTTCTTGGGGTTGTACTCATTCTTCTTCTTCCTCCAAACAGGGCAAGTGTAGTTTAGACCAAAAAGCTCTATTTTTGCCTCATCAGACCACATGACCCCCTCCCATTCCTCCTCGTGATCATCCAGATGGTCATTGGCAAACTTCAGATGGGCTTGGACATGCGCCTAAAATGCAAATTAATTACTTTAATCATACAATGTGATTTTCTGGATTTTAGATTCCGTCATATACAGTTGAAGAGTACCTATGATAAATCACAGACGTCTATGTGCTTTGTAAGTGGGAAAACCTGCAAAATCCGCAGTGTATCAAATACTTGTTGTTCTACCCACTGTATGTGAAATTTGTCAGTTTTTCACATCATGTACAGTAGTTTTTTTTTACTTAGTGCACCTTTAAATATGGTATCTACCATGACTAAGGTTTATAAGAGTTTAATTAAGCTGTTTTAAATTATGGCTGATCTGTTTGATGTTATTTTTAGGTCAACCACATCTCCACATGCAACAAAGCAGCTTGCAGTATATTTGGTTTGAGTATAATTTCATGACTTTAAATTTCATGGGGATGGATCAGTAAGTGTTAGCAAACTCTTTCTACCTAAGCTCTAGATTTTGAACATTATCCACGGAGGCTTCATCCTCATCCACTGACTCCCGTTGATCCGGCGTATGTGTCATCCCATCAGAAAAGGTCTATGGCTCGCTGCTGGTTGTTGTGAGGGAGGTGAGGAGAGGTGCAGAGCAGGGTAATTGCGCGGGGAGACAGAAAGAGTTAGTGTGAAAAAAAATCTGTCAGGATGAATCAGAGCTTGCCCACACAAACAGGAAGACTGCATCCTACAGGCAGACATTTTTATAAAGAAAAAAAATAGTACAAGCTGATGTTATACAATATTTGTCTAACTGCATCACGTTGAATTAAATAATTCACAATAAGCCTTTTTTTAGAAGCTTGATAAAAGATTTATTTAGTGGTGGAAAATATGATGTAAGCGCTGATCATGTTTATTTGATTATATTTTTGTACTTTAGTATGAACAATCATCTAATTATTTTAGGAATTTATTGCTACATTTTTTACAAAATAAATACTTTTATTCAGTAAGGACACATTAAATTGATCAAAAGTGGTATATATAAAGGGGTATATATACTATACATATAATATTTTTTTTAAATTATTATATATAGTATACATAACTATTATATATAGTTCAAAACTATCTGCTTGTCTTAGCTCGTTTCAAAGCGGTTAACTTGTAAAAAAAATTCCGCGGAGATCCGAGCATGTCTTTGCGTCATTACGTACACATAAAGAAGGAGTCTCGGCTAGTATAAGCTATATTGTCTGTGAGGATGTTTGAGGTGGAGATTTAGCCTTTTCTCATGCACTTGATATAATTAAACTTAGCAATTTGATGGTGGATCCAGAAAGTTTCAAACGACAACCACCAGTGACAACAGATTCACCCATTGTAAAATGCATAAGACTTCGGGGTAGCTACAGAAAAAAAAAAAAGACTGCAAATGACCTCTTGCGAAAACAAGGATACATATCGGAAGGACATTACATGTAGTCACGCAATGCTGACGTTGTTAACTTAAAAAATTTAGAACAAAGTGTAATTGCACAGTTTTCCCTGATATGATCAGCGATTTTTAGATTGAATCAGGCGCGATTTACTGCTATGTCAGAACCTTAAAGCTACACGGTGTGATTTTTATCCCCATCTAGTGGTGAAAAGGTATATGATCATCCAGTGAATATTAGTTTCGGTTCCTCTCAATTCCGATTTCATTTTAACTCCTACGGTGGCCAGTGTGGACCAAGATTAACATGGCTTCCAGTTCGACCTCATCCATAAGTGTTAACTCAAACGTAAAAGCAAAAGGCAAAGCTTGAATTAACGGGTATGTCCCTCTTTGGCTAATGTACTTTCAAGATGGAGGGGCAACATGGCGACCGACATTAGAACCCCTTACCCGTATGTATTTTCAATGGCATATTATACACTCACGATGATACTTTATTACTTGAACGAAGTAAATATACATTAATGAGCGCATATATTTTTTGAAAGAACTAAGTGTTTTTAGCTAAGAATAAACTAAAAGAGTTACACAGTGTAGCAGTAACAAAAGTGTATGTTTCTTTTTCCGATGACATTTTCCGGTGAAAATTATTATGTTGGTCATACTTCCAAAAAAAAATGCACACTCTCCTCAAACATTGTGTTCATCCACGCCTTGCCGTGTCGTATTACAATGCGAATGACTGCAATTGCAGATTTCGAACAGAGATGGCGACAAAGATAAAAACTGCGGACTGCAGCTTTAAATATCTATTCTATTAAACACTGTATAATAAAAATAATAAGAAGAAGAAATGTTTTTTGAGCACCAAATCAGCATTTAAGATTGATTTCGGAAGGACACTGGTGACTGGAGTAATTAATATTAGAAATTCAGCATTCCCATCACAGGAATAAACTACATTTCAAAATATATAAAAATAAATGATTTCAAATTGTGATAATATTTCACAATAATAAATGATCACATAAATGCAGCCTTCGTATACGAGAGTATTTTAAAAAAAACTCACCAACCCCATTATTTAAATAATACAGTGAAAGTTTTTTGACCTAATCAAGTGGTCAGATATTATTGAAGCAAATTAATAATAGCCTGTTTTATCACGCAAATAAATATTTGCATTTATTAAGCATTGTTGATGTAGTCCTAATGCATCATTTTTCATGAAGGTCTTGATATCTGATAGGCCTACATTATTATTTTTACAGAACATGAGGGTTACACCTCACCATTTTGATATGCTGCAATTCCTTAAGAGTGACCTCACACTCACAGTTCACAGGGTGACTTGGGATTGTGTTTGGTTCACTTGATTCCATTCTTTAGCGATAGCCATGGTGTTTTTAAATCCTCTTTCTGTCACCTAAATGGAATCTTCCAGTTGTTCCGAGTATATTTTCACAGTGTTGGATTTCTTTCTCATCGCAGTGGAATGTGTGATAAGCTCTGAAATTCCCTATAGGAGAAAGAGCGCTCAGAATGCCAGTGTGTATGTGTGTGGAACCTGGAACCCCCATGGAGGTGACACTAAAGCTTTCCAATCCTAGCCCAGACATCCTCAATGTTAGGTTCATAACAACAGACATCACTTAATCATAGTTGCTGCCATCCAAATTCATGATATAAAGAGACATTGTAACTGTAATATTGGTGAAGACTTAAAATGCAATCTTTATTTCAACATATTCAAACTCTCAATGGACCACTCTACAGCTGTTGCTTTTTTCCATTTGTTGTTATTATTCGCTTGTCTGAATTACATTTATAAAACAAGCCTACAATAGCAAAAATAAGTCTTTATAATGAAAATAAAGGTCCATGTTTCATAAAAATATTCATAAATTTAAATGAATTAAGAGAAAAATTAAATGAATATTTAAGAGATATATATATACACGTTTCATCATTTAGTGTTATACATGGTTTTTTGGGGGGGGGGGTTGACAGACAATGCAAACAAACAATGTAAAAACAAAGCTTGTCACTGAAGTGCTGCATATAAAGTATATAGCAAACGCTAGTTTTCAATTCCTGTCCCTGGTTTGGCTTTATACACAATAAAATGTACATACTTCACTTCAATTAAAAAAAATATAAACATGAACTCTGAGGACATGAGTTCATGAAAATGAGTATGTGTGTTCTAATATCGTATCGTGTACGCTCGCAGTACAGAGCCAGGCGGATGTATATAAACAAGGCGTTACTTCTCCTTTCTAATCAGTTAGCCATGCCTGTCTTTTGTGATGCCAATCAGATTAAGTGAGGGGTCATATCTTCATTGTGATTGGTTGATTAGGACCCAATCAGTGAGCACACTGTAAAAAAATATTTTTAAGATTTGTTATCACAACATTTTTTCTTTTGTCAAATCAACTTAAATAATTTATTTAGTTCAGATAACTTATTATTTGGAGTTTCTGATGATTAAATCAATCTCCTTTATTGTATTAACTTTTTCCAGTTCTATCAACTTAAAATTGTAAGGCAAACCAGGTTACTTCATTTTTTAAGTTAAACCAACAATATTTTTTACAGTGCAGAGCTTTAAAAAGATTGGTTTAAATTTAAACCAAATACCATGTCAGGGTTTCTGCAGGTTTCACAAAGTCAAAATGAAGACTTTAAGACATTTTTAAGACCATTATGAATGAAATTTAAGACCTATATCACAAAAAAAAAAAAAAAAAAAACGTACAAAAGGAAATGCGTCAGCGAGTCTCAAAATTATTCGCAAAGTAATTTTTTTGGCGAAAATCAGTACAAGCGGTCCCGTGATTTTGGAAATTTGTTCGGTTTCTGTTTTTATTAAATCCCCTATTCCAAAGCGCGTAATGTAGGCCGTATTATCTTTCCCGCACCTGAAGAAAACATCGTTTGAAACAATGAAGGACTGGTGTTCTTGTCGCCGTGTGGAGAACCCAGAGCATCTCAAAACTAGCCAAACTATTAGTTTTGGCTCTGATCAAAAAGCAAAATCCAAATCAGCAAAATCAGATCCAAAATTCAGATATTTCAAGCTAAGTATCGCTAAACTTCCACGTCCCCATAGTTGAATAAAATCCGTTTTATGTCTGTCTGTGGTATCTGAGATACCCGCCAATAACACAAAACCTCAAAACTGATTAGCTGGTGCATGTTGGTCTATTTTGTAGTAGTAATACAGCGAATTAAGAACTACAACTACGTAATATAAATAAAAAAAAACATTCCAAAGCGCTGCGGGAGCATTTCAATGGGATTTACATGGACATAGGAAAATTAAGACCCATTTAAAACGATTTAAGACCTAGAACACAATACTTCAGCAAATTTAAGACTTTTTAAGGCCTTAAATTGTGATTTTGAAATTTTTGACTTTTTTAGACTTTCAGACCCGCAGAAACCCTGCATGTGTTGTCCCTTCCAATGGACTCAGGGTCGGAAAGCGATAATTTGCTTTGTTCATGTAGGAAACCTGTTCGAAAATGGTCATTTTTGCGATTACATTTGGTGATGCTAGTGCTAAAATGCATATGTGCCTAAATTACACACTTTTCAAGTCATTTTGTTATTTCTTTTTCACTTGTAGGCATTGACTACAAGACAACTACCATCCTCCTCGATGGACGCAGAGTCAAGCTCCAGCTTTGGTGAGTTGCTTTACAACACAATTACTTTTCTGGTAAACCGGAAACCCATGACTGCAGCACCTGACAGCTCCTTGAAATACACGTTAAACTGATACGTTTCAGCTTGATTTCTTCCTGATATCTTCTTGAACTCAAAACGAGCATGTAGAGAGATTAAAGTTTCCATCACGCCTGTGTCCTCTCAATGAGGTCCTTTTGGTTTCCAAAATATGAAGTGAACATGCCAAACGTCTGGCTATGTTAATTACAGCGCTCTTCAATAAACTTCCAGGGAAAGAAGTCAATCCCACTAGCCATGCCTAGAAGTTGTTTATACATTCTGGCACATTTCAAGAGAACGGAGCTTTTTGCAAGAATCTGGAATCAATTATTGATAATCTGGCCCTGACAGACAAAGCATTTTAGAGCAAAGTATTTGTGATGCTCCAGTCCTGACCCAATGGGACATGACTGGCACATCTTGGTGCTGCGCTCAGCCCTGGATGGTGAATGATTCATTTCACTGCTCCTACTCAAAGTCTGCTGCCCTGGCACCAACCACAGAGAGCTCCTCTGTGTCACCAGGCAGAGGCAAAGACAATAGCTACAGACGTATTGAATGAACAGAAGTAAGATGAATGTGTTCTTTGTGATACGGACCCTCTGTGTTGTGTTGTTTTTGCAGGGACACCTCAGGACAAGGCAGATTCTGCACCATATTTCGCTCATATTCCAGAGGAGCACAGGTATAACCACAAAAAAGATAAAAACACTACAAAAAAACTACAAATTTTTTAGCAATTTAACTTAATTATTTACAATATGTTAAAATAAATTCAAATAAATTCAATAAAAAACTTAATAAAATAAAAGTTAGGTTAAATTTGTTTTTATAAAAATTAATAAAATAAAAAAACTTTTAATTATTCATAATTATTTACTTTCAAATGTAAATAATAATAATAAAATATGAATAGATATAAATAATTTATATATAATTGAAAAAATATTCTATTCATAATTATATATTTTTTAAATGTAAAATAGTGGGAAATAATTTAATCAGTCACTATTTTTGGGTTTGTGAGTAACGTATCTGTTTTAAATTTATACTTTTAAATTATTTTATTAATAATTATTCATGTAACGATTTAAAATAAAATGTACAATTATGTAGACAAATAGACTTTAGGAAATGGGCTGTTGAATATCTCTGAAATCCCTGTGTTCCCAGACAGTTGTTAAACACCACACCCAAAGATCAGCAGTTCCTGTTGAAAGTATTGTATGCTGTAAATCGGAGTGGACTATGGCAAGCCGTTTTAACTTTTATTAATTTACAGGATGTGAATTCTTGACATCAACAATTCAATTCTTGATATCAACCATTACATTTTCACTAGTGAAATGTCACCATAGGCTTCTTACTAGTTGAAATTCCAATTTCACATATCAGAAATACTATTATTACTAGTAAAAACCTTTATTTTTGATATCAAGAATTCAATTGTTACTAGTTAAAATGTATTCTTGATTTCCACAATTTAATTGCTACAAGTAACAATTTTTACTAGTGACAATGTAAATTTCTGATATCATTAATGTGATTGTTACTAGTAAAAAAAGCCATTTTAGATATCTGAAATAATATTGATATCAGAAATAATTTTTTTTCAGATATCAAAATTATAATTTTTACTAGTACCAATTGAATTGTTGATATCAAGAATAGACATTTCAACTAGTGACAATTTAATTATTGATATCAGAATTCAC